>VZTF01005662.1:1898318-2112122 GCA_013397755.1 Cnemophilus loriae
CCTCGGCACCCACCGGGAGAGGTGCCCGCGGGGGGCCCCGGGCTCCGGCCACAGCTGCCAGCTCTGGTATAACATGAGATACCAGGGTGAAAAAGCGTCCCTGCCCCGTCTCCGGGTTCCTCAAGCGGCTCTTCACCTCCGTCCTTTTCGCCTCGTGCGGGCTAATGCCTGCTCTCCGCGGACAGGAGGTACAGCGCGCCTGTGCTCCGACACCGGTGCACACGCGTGTTCCAGCAGCGAACTCCAGCGTGCCCTGGAGCGTGTGAAGCTGGGATGGAGTGAAGTTGGGACGCATACACCTGGCCCTCAACCTCCCGTGCCTCCTGCCAGTGAGGCCGTGGGGTCAGGTGGGCATCACGGAGATCCCCAGCCAAATTTCACTCAAGTTCACTCATTTTTCAAAAGGCTGGTGGTGCGTCTTCGCAGGGCAGGCAGTGCTCCGGTGAAGTACAGCGTGACACTGCCGTGGCTGGGAACTGCAGTGGCGAGCAGCTGCTCATGGCTCCGAACTCTCCCCGTTGTGACTGGAGCCATACCGGGGGGTGGCATTGCCATCAGGTCAGTGGCAGTCAATCCGGTCAGACCTTACTTGCAGGCCAACACTGGATTGCAACCCCCTGCCTGAGCAGTCGAAATGAAGGGGTGGGTTAATCCAGATGGGGTTGGGTTTGTCTGCGTAGGGAATCAAGCGAGCTGCTGTTTTGTTTCAGTGTGCTGATAAACTCCTGCGCAGAGAGTTAGCTGGGGGGAAGTCAGCATGGTGTGTGTTTGTACCCTCATCAACTCTGCAGTACTTTGCCCATGTAAATAAATGATTTCTCTGCAAGGGGAAGTTGTAGTGAAATATACCAGGGTGTGAATTTCAAACCAAACTTCCTGGGTGATAGCTTTGTTGGAAGAGGATATATAGGCAAGGAAGATAATTTGGATTAAGGTAGGATATAAATTTACAGTAGAATAGCTATTTTTGAGTAAGGTAGATTCAGATTCCATTTCTACATTAATTTCTTTCCTCCAGCACATTCAACACACAAAATAAAGACTAACCTGTATGGAGATGCCTAATAATTTTTATTGTTCTGGTGAATTAGTAATCCACCTGGCAGGCTGTCCATATGAACACAGAGCCAAGGGGATTAAGTTAAATAGCCCTTGCTTAGCCCTAGGAGGATGTTTGCGACAGATATCTTTCTTCTAACGAAGAAAGTCCTTTTCTAAACTGAATGTGATTTGTTCCTCATTGAAAGCATACTACCAAAGAAATGGAGTAAGTGTGCAGGGAGGGGGAGAGAAGCAGTGCAGAAATGCTGCTGGTAACAGCATTAGCTTGCAGGCAGGTCTGCAATGCTTTTAACAAAACAAATTCATGACACTTTAGGGAGACACCATGCAGAGCAGCCTCAGGTTTACTCACATGGTTATTCCTCACCGCTACTGAAAGCATTTGACAAGTGAGCGGTACAACAGTTACTCTGTAAATATTTGTTGTGGGTGAATTAACACCCCGGTGATAAGCCTGGGTAGCTCCTGGGCCACGTAGCTCCTCACTTGTGCTTGATGAACCCTTGGTCCCCTCTTGTTTCACACAGTTCCAGCTGAGACTCTGCCTGCCTTTGCTGATGTTCTGTGTTATGGACTAGCAAACACAGTGTGACAGATTTAGTGGTGGTGTCACCTATGGCTTCACCTCTCAGCACCCTGTGGGTCATCTTGTAAAGCTTTTCTTGAACCATCTGTCTTGGTAGGAAAACTGGAAGGAGGATGGTGAGTCTGTTACGGCAGTCTGGAGTCAACCCAGCAGATCTTCTGTTAGGAAGAAATTCTTTACTGTGAGGGTGGTGCGGCACCATAATGGATTGCCCAGAAAAGCTGTGGATGCCCCATCCCTGGAGATGTTCAAGGCCAGGTTGGATGGGGCTTTGAGCAACCTGGTCTAGCCAAAGGTGTCCCTGCCAATGGCAAGGGGATTGGAACTAGATTGTCTTTAAGGTCCTTTCCAACCCAATCCATTCCATGATTCTATGACCTTGAGTCAGTGGGTGATGCTGTGAGGAGACGCTGTATAGCTACAGAAGGACCTTTGGACCAGTGTCTTGGTCCCATGTGGACAATGGGAATGCAGTGCTCTGCCATCTCTGGGTTTGCAGGGACTATCCTGCAGATGGAATTACTCAGCAGCCTGAGTGCCTAGTGGGGTGTTCCGAGGGGAAGGTCATCCAAAGAGTCCAGCAGGGTTGTTAATTCACTTGTTCTCTTTGGAGACAAAGTGGGCACCTGGAGTGCATGGAGTGTCTCCCCACATGTGTGATCATCCAGGGAGCAGTTTGTTTCTGTTAATAGTACCCTGTGTTGATTCCTGTCTGCTCAGTGCATGTGCCTTTTCCCCCCCAGAAATGGACTTTTAGGGGCATGGCACTTTTCACATTCTTCTATTAAATATGAAGAATAACTTAAACCCTTAAAATGACAGTATTCAGGAGAGGAACGGGATATGTTAGATCAGTAAAATATAGCATTTTTATCCTTTCCCTTTTAAACATGACTCTAAAATTTAAAAAGTCCTAAAATAAGGTTGGAGAAAGGAGTTACACAAACATATAAAATAAAGATTCCTTTTTTTTTCCATCTCAGCAAAATATTTCAAGTTAATCCGAAGTTAATTTTCACAGGGTTTTGTTTGCTTATGAAAAAAATGTAGTCTGTTCTTCCTCTCCAGTGACTTTTTCTTTGTGCCTTTTTGCTTGTTCAAACACCAAGCTGAGAGTCTTATTTGTCCAGCTGGTTTCATGAGGAGTGTTGCTCACTTAGGTGAGCTGTTTTCAAGTAAATGCTGACCAGCTGAAATCCTGGCTTGTTTAATTTCCTAGAAAAATATTATGACCCCTGAACAGGGGTTCTGCTTCTGATGCTGACTTGCTCAGGGACTGCCTGCAGCGCAGTTCGCTTCCACATCTATAAAGCACAGATAATCTACATGTGTGCATGCCTGGGGACTATGGATAATAAAATATAATGGAAGTGTTAAGGGTATTATAATTGTTTTAAGGATGTACTTCACTTCACGCTGTTCAAATACTTCCTGGGCTTCAGGGGAAAGGAGAGCATTGTGTAGTAGAGGGTAGTATACATTAAAAGAATTGATTACATTTTGAGAATCAGTATGGGGTGAAATAAATTTTTTCAATCTGTTTGGACATCTCAGTCCTTGGTCCTTCACGCTAGACTATCTGAAAATTGTGACTAGAGATGAGGATAATTGAAAATTCCGTGTAACAAAATTAGATTTCCCTCTTGGTTCAGCCACCCCCAAAACTGGAGAGCAAATAGGTATTTTTTGCTTTCCATGCTGGGATACATCCAGTACTAATACATGTAAAGAACTTGGAGGTGGAAAAGCACCTTGTAGAAAAAGGTGTAGTAACAATCCTGCTTGGGTTTCTGTGCTGTGAGCAGTAAACATGAATATACTCCACTGCTTCAGTCATTTAAATAAAACGAACCTCCACTTCCTTGTCTAGGGGAGCCCAATTTTTTTTTAAAGCTCTTGAACTTTGAACTGGACATTGACCTTGTCCTTGATGGTGTTTTTTCTTAAATTCATTCTTAGGGCAGGTGTAGCACAAGACGGCATGGATGATTAGATTGCATTTGCACAGTGAGCTGCAAGGTGTAGGTTTTACTCAGCATCCTCTGCTGGATAAAATAGCAGAAAATGACTCAATCTTTTGCTGTTGTAGCTGAGTGTGTGTCAGAGCTTGTGCAGAGGCAGAGGAGGGATCTGTTGTAGTGGGTCATTGTGCCTCGTGGAACTGTTCACCTCTGCCATGTGCTTTCTCAAAATCTCTGGAAAGACCCTTCTGTTTCCCAGTTTGCCTTGTAGAGTTATGTTTTGAGTGTACACGTAGTAAGTATGAGTACTTTGCTTATGAACTGTCTTGCTGCTCTTCTTGCTGCCTGTTAAAGATATCTTCTTCTCTTCCCTTTTCCCTTGTAACTGGTGATAAAATATAGTTCCATGCCTCTGGGAGCACCAGCAGTAAGGTCTTGCAGGCCATTCCGTCATGCCAAAACTCCTTTTCACCACGCTCAGTTTCATTCTTTATGGAGCTAATGCTGCTCCTGAGAGAGCAAGGAAGTGCTCAGAAGGAGGAGGAATTGTCTTGCACACACACAGGCACACACCTTTTTAATCACCTCTTCTGCTTTCTAGGTTCATACTTACACACAGATAAATACTGTTATACGTGAGCATCAGTGTTGCTCTTTGTCACAGTAGTGGATCTGCAAACCTTTTGGATGTCATGGTGTCAAACCACATTACTCTGCTGTTGTGAAAGATCCTGCTGGTCTGTAGAAATCTTCATCATGGCATGTGCCTTTTAGCTTGATCAAAGCTGGAGACGCCATGACTATTTTCTCTTATGAGACCTTGTAATTACTTCCGTGGGGTCCCTGGAGGTGTTTGGCCAGGCAGATGTTCTCAGACTGTCTTCACCTTAGCTTTGTTTTGAGCAGCTACTTTGCTGTATGTTTGTCAGGATGTAACCTGACTGTAGGGTTACGTATGGGTTGAAAATAAACTACAGGAGTTGGGATTCAGCTGCTAAAAGTCTACATGAGTTCAGGGTGAGCCTGGAGAAGTTCATGGAAGAGAAATGTATTGAGGATACACGATTCTCATCAGGCACAGAAGGTTCCTGAGCTGAAAATAGCTGGAGGGTTGGAGTGTATTAGGGATATCTATCATATATTCTGGCACTAGCAGTTGTCATGCTGTTGGAGACAACTCTTCTTTGGCAGGGGAAAAAATCAAACTCTATGCAATCTGTTTTAATTAAATGAAGTATCAGATCCTCCTAACCTACATTCTGCTAAACTTTTCTTCATCTCCTGCTAGGAGTTTACAGTTGCTTTTGTCCTTCAAGTAGCTATTCTCTAATCAATTCATTCAGCAGCTGGGGAGACTGTAGTGTTGTCGATGAGGTTTTGTCAGGACATTAGAAATTGGCTGCTGGAAACACTCAGAATTTACAGTCCTTCTTTCCATGGCTACATCATGGTGGTGGTTGATATTTAGGTTTTGATTGAGCTGAGCATATAGATCTGCCTGGTACCCGGATAATCCCCTTGCAAAAGACTGACATTTATTGCAGTCTATATCCTTGTTGGCAGCTTCTTATCTTCCTGGTGCCTGAGTGACCTTGTATTTCATGCTGCTAAATTACACTCTTTTCCTAATATTGCAGTTCTTGAAGGCTCCTAATCTTCCAGTACGCCATTCTGTTTACATGGGTTTTGACAATATGTCCAATTTTGTGCCATCAACACATTTCATCAGCACCTTTATGCTGTTTTTACCAGTGTTGCTAATGAGAAGAGAAGAAAAAATCGTAATAATTTCTCTGGTACCTATATTTAAGTATACTATAGAGACTTTCATTTTGACATTTCTTCTGCATTAAAACGATGCAGTGATGTTTTGTGTAGATGCTGTACTGGCTGGAATCAGCACACAAAAGTACTGGATTGACTCAGTGGGTTGGAAGTTTTGTTGTCAGAAGTATTATCGAAGTTGACTGATTGATATTGGTGACATTTTGCTTTCAAGTCTGCCACAGAAGTTTTACTCAGTAACTTAATACCCCCATCACTTTAGCAGCTATTATGTGACTAAAAATAGTTGTGGTAAGTAGTCTTGAATTTTTCCTATTGTAATCAGGGTTATTATGTATTCCTGCTAAATGTATTTGATTCAGATAATTGTCTTTCTCATGTCATATATAGTATCCTTAAACTTGTCAGGTGTGTGATTGGTGACACATGAAATATTGAGCAATGGATAAAATAGCTTTAGCAACAGTGACCATGGTAGCTGATGGGAAATTTCAGTGTCTTGTGTTTATTTGCATAATAATTTGTTTCATAGTCAGTCTTCAGTGAATTACTAAATTGAGAATACTTCTTAATTAGCCCATGTGTTATGACATCTGAGAAATTATGCCTGGATTTGATTAACTACAGTTGGATGAAATGGAAAGTAAACCCACACTTCTGCCTAAGGAAGTAAGCTAGTAAGTTTTGCAGAATGCAAAGCTATTCTTCTGCCTGAGGTTGGGGGTTAGCCTGATTGACAGGATGATGCCCACTGCCTGTGGTCTTACACTGGCACTGAGAGTGAGGCTGGCAATTCCTGGACTGACAGGTCAACTGCTTTCTAGCATCCCTGGGAAAGTCCAGGTGCAGCACTAGCTGGTGCCACTGGCAACTCATGGGGAATAGGTGCCATCATGTGGCTTGTGTTCATGGAAGCTGTATAAAATTGACACAGATTTCTTGACACATCAAAAATGCAGCAGCTTGCTTTAAACTCTGGGAGAGGTTCTGTTTCCTTTCTTTGTTTTGGTCCAGAGCACATTCTGATAAGCCTCCCTTTGACCTGCCTACTGTAAACCAGGCTTGATTGTAAACCTTTTCCCATGCTGCAAATTGAGCTCAAGCTGAAAATACCTTGAGCTCATTTGGCTCTGCTCAGTCTGTAAGTGCCTATTGTCTTGTGTTAGAAATAAAGCCTTCAGTTAAGGACTGCAGAAGCAAGTCTTGATCAGCCTTACATGTTTTTTGTCTGGTTGGACAAGGATCTCACTGGTTTCACTTTTGGTTTTGCTCCCCTTTCCAAGGGATGTAGCTTGCAGATCCTCAGATGTGGTACTGCTGTGTATGGCTTAGAAACCTATCAAGGAAGTCTATATAGGAAATAAGATCAACTCCACTGGAAGTAAAATTTGCATATTTGCAAAACTTCTGGTAGTGTTACATCCTGTTGAAAGTCTTGATTTAAATGGGAGCTGATTGTCCCCTTAGTTATATACTTACAGGGAAATAAACAAAATTCACTTAGTGGAATTGTATACTTTAATTTGCTTGGTTGCAAACCTGTATTATTGGTTGATTCACACTAGATTTCCCAGCTGCCAGGATGAATGAACAACACCACACTCTACAATTATGACAAACTCCGTTAAGATTTGTATTCAGATGTTGTTACTTGTACGTCCCCAGCGGTTTGAATTCCTTTTGCGCCATGAGGAAATTGCAAAACAAGCTGTGCATTTTTATGCTGATGAAAATGCTGAAAATAGACAGTGATAGCTTTTCAAAAGGGGAAAAGAAAAAAAAAGGAAAGCAGAATATGCCGACTTTTCAACCCAACTCACAGAAACCACTGTAATAAAACAGATTTATGCTAATTATATAACAATTAAAGTAATATTTCACATGTAGGAAAGGAAGGTCCTCGTTCTTTATACTTATACTATGTAACTTATGCTGTATAACTTTATATTTATACTGTGCAATTTGGTTATTCAGTTCCAGAGGAAGTGCTCCTTCCCACCCACGGTTTCTGCTCACCCCAGGCAGGTGCTGGGTGTAGCAGCCAGTGTATGAAGCGATGGTTCAGGATGCAGACTTTTGGTCCGGCTCTTCTAAAGTTCTTGAGACCTCCGATGGGTCTGGCTGCATTTCTGTGCCTGAGCACCAGGCACCCGGATGCTGCAGGTCTGGTCACACAGTCATCTCCCTAGGATGTGAGCCATCTCCTGATAATGCTTAGAAAAATAGCCTTAAGAATGGTTTGGGCTCAGCATGGTGCTGTAGGGCTGGAAATCAAATGGGACACCTTGTACCTCTGGGCAGAGCAAGAGTGCCCTGTTCTGTAGTCTTTTAGGGCTGGCTTGGCTGGGCCATCCCCTGCTCTCCTCCTGTGCACAAACTCCCAGACACCCTTTTCCCCCAAATCAGGCTGCCTTGCGGATCCTGTAGGGTTCATGTAAATGGATCCATTTCGGTGGAATATTTTAGTTTGCTTTTTAGTATCTGGTGTATAAACTTTATCCATGACGCCGTTTTATTTAAACATTTTTCGTTACGCCTGTGTTTTTGGCGTGAGTTCAAGGATAAAAAAAAAAATTCATTTGGGCTCTAAAGTTAAAAGACATGGAAGCAGGATGTGAATATTTGCAAATTCTAGGTATAAATGGCAGTAGCTATTCATAATTGTCACTATGTCTTTTATCTCAGTTAATTTATTGTTTGGTTTGGGTTAGTCTGACCTTGTAAAATGATCTTGTTATTGTATTAAGCTAGGGTCAATTATTAATTTAATAATTTAAATCCTATGGTATATCGTTTTCTCTGATTAATTCCTTTTTTGAAAGATATTTTCCTGCAGAGACACACAGCAGTCTAACTGATTAAAAGTCAATATACTTTTTGATAATGCAAAAAGAAAATATTCAGCTGATTGAAGGAGAAAAAAGCCCTTCAATCTCTATAAATACCAGCAGATGTGTATTCATAGCATCAGTGAGGATCTTATGCCTTCAGTTTTAGAACTGAATTAACGCATTAAATCTTAAAATGCCAGATGATTTCTAGTTTTCCTTTTTTAAAATACTAATTGTGGGGAATGCAACTTTTTTTTGCCTTGTTGTTGAGGAGGCTGCCTTTCTTTCCTTGCTTCCTGAACCTCATACTCAAGCCTTTACGTAACTGAGACATACATGGGATACACGAGTCACAGCAATAAGGAAAGAAATAGTTGAGAGCCTCTCCAGCAGTCTTTTGTTTAACTACAGGGTGCGTTTTATCTGTGTGTGTGTGTTTTATTGTGGTAGCTTCTCCTGCAGCTGCCCCTTCTGAGCCTCTCTGCAGGTCGTGCACGTGTCAGGGTCAGCACTCTGACTGCGGAACGAGTGGCACCAAGCAAGGGGCAGTGGCTGCTTGGAACGATACCACTGGCAGAAATATAAGTCAAAGCATGCCCTTCATGATGAAGTAGATGGTATGCAGTTTGTAGGTCAGTAGTGAGGGGCAGGAAGGACTGCATTTTGGGTTAAAAAAAAGCAAACTAAAAAAAAAAGGACCCAAACCCCCAAATCCCACAGAAAAACCCCAACAAAAAATTGAGGTCCAGACCGAGAAGTTATGATGTGGCTTGGGGAAGGAGAGAGAGCAGGTGTTTGGTGTTTGTTTATGCATTTTTTAAGATGATAAGCATTTAATTGTGGTTTTCTGGCCAAGTTCTCGCTAAGATAGCTAGACCTGGTGGTCCTAAAACACTTTGTAATTTCAGATGGATGCGGTAATCATTTGCTGTCACAGACTGCTGCTGCACACTGCTGAGCAGATGCTCCATTTCATCCCATAGGTGAATGCAGTTCAGTGGTACATCAACTGATTTTTAAAATATGGAAAGAAGGGGAGAAAAACAGTGCATACACACGGTTAGCTTTGAAAATTGCAAAGCTGTTGTTTATTGGATGGCTGAAGGAATGAGACAAAAGTATCCTTAGATCTGCTCTGGATCCCAGCTCATGTACAATCCAGTGCTTTGTTGTGGTTTGTCATTTCTGCAGTGCCTGAAGCCTCTTGGCAGTAAAAATAAATCCGGGGGTGTGGGCTGTGAGTCTGCTGCTGAATCTGTGTTGCAGGACAAACTGAGTTGCATGGTGTTTGTTAAGGAGGGCCACAGGAGATCCAAGCCCTAAAGGAACAGAAGCAGAATCCAGTAGTTAGCTGCCAAAGAAGAAAGCAGAGGACACAACCTATCCCAAGCTTAAGTGTGTTTTGACTTGAGCAGGATAAACTGTAACATCTGTCAGTACTAGCACTGATTTGTGTGTGGGAATACTTTAAAGTAGCCTTCCTTGCATTTTGTTGGGAAAAAATTATTTAAGAAACAAAAGTTAATAATCGTGTTAGATTTAACTGTTATAAACACCTTGGAAAACTTAAACAGAGTTTAATTTCCATTCACAAAGAATGGCATAATCATGTTAAAGTTGGAATTTTGATAATTGAAAAACTTATACCATGCATACCATCCTAAAGTTGTACTCTGTCAGCTCAAAGAATGTCTGCAGACGATTAAAAGACCTGTTCTCTTTATTCCACATGTATAAAAGAGATTGATAAAAATGCTCAGCCTGTTAGAGCACAGTAATTCATAAATAGTGTCTTTGTATTGCCTTTGCCAGCAATTGCTACAACAAAATATGTAAAATGCAAAAAATAATAATGGCAGTCAAATTAATACCTCTCTATTTATATTTTTACTATTGTGCTGAAGGATACAAAGAGGAATATTGAGCAGATATTTAATTTCTTGTTTTATCGCATTAAACAAAACAAATGAGTTTCAGATTCGTTTTACCAAAGCTATTTATCTAATTATGGCTTTCACTGCACTTGAATGAATGGTTGCAAATCAATAGGTCTCTTAGGTTGCCAGGACATGCATTAATATTGGTGAGTGTCCAGGCTGAACAGCAGGAGCAATGTCTCTTGGTTTTTTCCATTCAGATATCTGTCCTCAGTTCATACAGTGTATGCATTAACTGAGAATTTACCTGAAGGCTTGCTTAAAGAGTTCCATTTATAAATTGACCATTTGCAATTCAGTGTGGCAAAAAATATTTACATTATACTGGTAGAGGTTTTATTTTAAAAACCCAAAGCAATTATTTCAGAGGAACCTAAAGTTGAGTAGATAAAACCATATTGTAGTGGGTCAAGATGATGGTTCATCTAATCCTGTAGCCATAACTTTTAAAGTTAATCTAACAGGTAACAGTTTTTGGCATAAATACAATGTTTCTTGTGCTTTCCAGAGAGTGTGTGGGCAAATGTTTTATCACCTGCCTCCCACACTGTTTGTGGTTTTTTTTTTCTAGTTTCAAATAGTCAGATAGTTTATACTCTGGTGCTGGAGTTAACATTAACCATTTTAGTTACAGCTTTTCATGTTGTGCATCTACAAATCCAGTCTTTTAGTGAATCTGGATAGTGTTTTCCCTTCAGACTCATCTTGGAATACAAATTTACAATGCTTCTCTCTGGGGTTTGGTGACAATGACTTTGCAAGAGAAGGAAAACTAAATTTTGTTTTATTCTGTTGTTGATGAAAACATTTAGTTTTGATCAGTTTTGAATATCCTACCTTTAATTTCAGTGACCCTTCCTCTGTTTCTACGAGGCAGGGAACTTCCAGCTTCTGTACATATAACTTTTTATTCTCTTTTACAGCTGTTTTTCAAGCAAGCAATTCCAGTCTCTCTAGATGACTCCTACCATGCTGTAATCATTTTTGTTACCTTTTTTTGAACTCTATCTGGTTCTGCAGTGTCCCTTTGAACTAGTGATGGCTTGTGCTGCATGTAATATTCTAGATGAGACTGCACCGCTGTTTTATATAAATCATGCAATTTCCTCCCTCTCTCCATCCTGTAGGATTTTCATCCTAATAATCTGCTATCTCTTCAGGGCTCCTGGGGCCAGTGATTAGTTCTTCACACAAAATGTCTTCACAGCCATTCAGGTTGCTTTCTTTCAGCTGATACAGTTAATATAAATTGTCAGCATATTTTTCCTTGTGTTTGATGTGGATAAACATAATTTAGCACTGTTTACTTGCCTACCTTGACTAGGTCCATTTGAAGTTGTTTATAGGCTTCTGATTGTGACTAACCAAAATTGTATGAGCAAAATTTGCTTATCTTGATGCTGACATTATAAACATGTTTCATGAAACAGCATCCAGCCTAGGATGCAATGTTGGGGCATCTTTGTATTTTCCTTTTCACAATGAAAACAGTCCGTTTAATCCTGTCGTTCATTACTTCCCTGTTTCTTGATCAGCTACAATGTTATGTCTACACACGAAAGACTGCTTTAGCTTCCTTTGAGGAGTTTTCTATGTTAGGGTGAGTCCATACTGTCCTTGTTGAAGTTGGAGGTACAGCTGTAGAGTATTGCTGTGTAGGTGGTTTCTGAATATACAAGAAAAGCTGGTAGCACATCAGTCTTGACTTTGTTGCAACATCTGTCAAAGGCTTTGCTGTTCTTCTAAGGAATGTAAGAATATACAGGACCAGTGAAGCTCCTGTTTGGTGGGTGGACAAGTGTTTGGAAGGCTTTCCACAGACTAGTAACCAACAACTTTGTCAAATAATCTCTGAGCAGAGCTCTGCAAGAGTATCTCTTGACTCTGCTCCTATCAGTATTTTCTTTAAAAACTCTAATGATGGAGTGGACAATAAGTTGTTAAGAAGTAGCTACTGCTCCGATACATCAAAGAAGAAAGAGCAGAGAGGAAAAGTGCCTGTTTTGTTCTTTTAAAAATAATTTATTTTTATTTTTCTGCTTAGGCAACTTTATGGCAAAATTGCTATTAGGAACAAACCTATCTAACAGGTAAACCAACAAAGACTTTTGAAGAATGTCACATGACAGGCATTTGTTCTCTGTTCTTGTAAAGCACTCCATTAAAAACAGAGACACAAAATGTCCTTGTAGTGAGTGGTCTTTTGCATTTAAGCGGAAAGTGTAGCTAACACAGCAACACTGCTATTAAATCTGAGTTGTGGTCTGATTAAAAGCAATGCAAACTTAGGCTCTTCAAGAATCCATTTATTATGGCTGTAGAAAAGTACCTACTTCAGTTGTTTATTAATAGCAAAACATGTTACAGGAAAATTTATGGCAGGATGGCAGGAGTGGATTAGGAAACATTACATTTGTCCATTCTGTAAATAAAAATAATTCCAAAGAAACTATCCAGAGACAATAATTTCTTGTTAAAAACTGTCCCTGGTCAATGAAAAGCTAATGGTAAATTTTGTGAAACTTCTGAAACTGGAAACCTGATTTTAATTTTTTTAAAATTTGAGTTAAGCAAGAAAACAGACTGCATCTTTATCCCTTGCTTTAGCAGTTCTTGGTGTTATCTGACTTTTAGAAACAAAGCTAAATGCTGAGGGTCTGTGAGTCATCTTCTTTTCAGCCTGAGCCAACTCCAGCTTCAGTATGTGTATGCTTGTTTCTTTATACCATGACTTTTTCCCTCCTAAGTTAGTCATTATTATCTCTTGGCACAAGTGAAGAGGTTAAAAACGTCAATAAGCATGAGGCATGCTAAAAACATGCAAACAAACCTCCCATGTAATCCTCCAAACCCCAGAGTGTTCCCATTCTCATTACTTCGTTCGTGAACCCATCTGATCTTTTGATCATATCCTGATAGAGGGAGCAAGGAGGTGAATTCCAAGGCAAGGGTTTACTGACCAGGAAAAATGTCCTAGAGGCCCTCTTCAGTTAACTTCTGCTGGTGTGTCCAGTTTCCACAGCAGACGTTATGGCATTGCATGAAGAAAAAGCAGAAAATAGATTAGATAGAGGTGAAAATTTTCTGTTAGTCTTTTTTTTGAAAGGTTTGCATTTTGAAGAAGTCTCTGCGTGTGTATCTATGTACCAAAAAGTTTTGTAAGCTCCTTTTAATTTTGGTACAGTTATTTCTGGTACTTGATAAGTGACCAAATAGGTGGTTACCCCATAGGCTTAGGCTGGTTTGGATAAAATGGGTGAAGCCCTTGTGGTTTGTGGTGGTTGAGATAAGGATGGTTTGAAGTCACCTCTAAAAAAAGAGTGTGGGAAAGCATGGAGCAGTGAGCAAGGTGCTGGGGGTGAGCATCTACTGTTTTTTGAAGACAGAGTATCTCAAAATGAAGGTCTCTTACAGTGAGGGGTGATTTGCCATCAGTCTGCTCTAGGGCCAGATTTGAACCCATGGGTCACGCGTCCTTGCTGCAGAATGAGCAATCGACCTGGATGGGCTTTTCAGATTGTCATGGTGAAGAGGCTGGAAGAATCTGAACAGAAACTACCTACTTTGCCCAGGCTGCTTTGGTGAATTGACGAGAGTAAACTGAGTGTCCCAGCAGTCTGTTAGGATGTCTCTGACATCTTGTTTTTTGTTAGTGTTCATGGAAACACTGATAGAGCATCTCTGCTACTCTCTGACAGATCAGTCACTGTGAGGGGAATAATGCCATATATTAATCTTTTGGATTATTTTTCTTCCCTGATTTCAATCTAAATTCTCTATCAAAATAGCATTTTCCATGTGCATATTGCTTGAACCAACTTTTCAAGACAGCAGTTCCCCATCTCTCCCACCTCCTGCTTTGCGTAGGTCAGAAAACATTTGCTGACTTAAAATGATATTTATTAGTGACTTTTAAAACTGAGTAGGCTGGTAACTAGGATACAGTGGGTAGGAGGGTAGCAGCTTATTGAAGTGATCAATGTTGCAGGTGCTGGCTATGATACAGAATACTGAAGAATAAGGGAGTTAATTCTCTTTGCCCCTAGGCCTGAAAAAATGTGGTCAGTCTTTACCTCCTTGTATTCTCATGGGACAAAGCACTCCTTCAAGGATCTTGGGATAAAGATTTAACATGGTGAAGCAGAAGAAGGTGGCTCAGTTCTATGTTGTTGCTTTCCATGGATACATAAAGGAGGACCCTGAAGAGTCCTGGGCACTGGTGTTTGTGGTAGGGGAAGATGGGTGCAGCTTCAAGTAGCAGACGAAATGTGTGAGCTGCTCCTTAGTCTGGTAATCAGAAATTCCTCTAAGTGTACTGTTCCTAGCACTGGCTGCCGGGCCTGGCTGTCCTCAGGTGCTGGAAACATGACCCTGTAGGAAGGCAGTGATGTGTGAGTCCTTTCCTCTGATTGTACTACGGCATCAGCAGACGGTTCTGCTGGCTCTTTGAGGTTGCTCCGTTCAGGATACACTCAGCTATACTTTGGCTGTGAGTAATGCACAGGCTATTCTGCTTTTCTTTTGTATGCCCCTTTCACACAACCGATAAGCAAGCTTCTGTTCACATTGTGTCCTTCTGCTTCTCTCTTACGTGTTCTAATGAGTATTTCTTTAAAAATAGTTTCAGTGCTACTGCTGCTGTCTCCAGTGAGGGATGAGATTCAGATTCTGCAGGTGCAGGCTGGGGATACTGCCTCGTGTATATTTTGAAACAGCCTTGAAAAAGTCATCCACAACTTTCAAGCCAAAA
This sequence comes from Cnemophilus loriae, assembly GCA_013397755.1. Lineage (NCBI taxonomy): Eukaryota > Metazoa > Chordata > Aves > Passeriformes > Corvidae > Cnemophilus > Cnemophilus loriae. The sequence continues at coordinate 1,913,231 of VZTF01005662.1, forward strand.
GACTTCTGGTTTAAAACAACAGTTCCTCTGCAGGAGTAATTTTCCTTACAGCACCTGAAATACAGAGATCTTGTTGAAATCTTAGAGAGTTCAACCTCTTTGTCAAGAGACACATCTTACACAGACATGAATGTTCAGTTTCATAACACACAATTCACCTCAGATTCCTGCTCTGCTGTAATACTGTGGACTTTTTTCCACTGCACACATGTTTTTCATGGTAATTTAGACTCTAGCTGTTTTTTTCTTTTGCATATGCCTTTGAGTACGAGAAAAAGATTGACTAGGATATAGATATCATATGGTGGGACTTCTGTTGGGATGGAAAACTAGATAATAGTTGCAAATGTAATTAAAGGTTAATTAATTCAGATAATTTAATCAGATGTAGAAAGTAGAAAAATCTTCTAATCCTTTGACTCTCAAATTGTGAGGGTTTTTTTCTGTTTATGAAGTAGTATCTTTCTTTTATAGGGAAAAAATGTGCCTTATAAGTCATTTAAAGGCTTTGTAATGCATAAAAAAATAATGGAATAAAGGGATAGGAACTTTCTGCTTTAAATACCAGTTCTAGTTTTGCTGGAGGGAAATTATTGGTGTCATGGGGGACAAGAGACTGATGTGGGACAAATTGAAGCAAGATTTGTTTTTGTTTGTTTAGTTAGGCTACCTAAAATAGTTTTTTTGTAGGTACTTTCTCCACAAAAGCTTTAGTGCAACACAGTTTAATACATTATTTTTCTACAAATTTGAGTGGGGTTGTCATCTCAGAGGGTGTTAATCTTGCAATAGTATCTTGTCAAATTTTGTGGCTTTTTGCTTAAACTGACTTTGGCTGAACATCTGAACATATTCTAAGCCTGAGGAGAGGTGCAGGGATCACTTCTGAAGGCCCATGCTGTCTTGAAAATAAATGATAAATGCAGAGAACCCTAATAGGACAGTTTCTATTCACAATATTTTCAAAAGTCTATTGTTGGACCAAGGCCCTAGCTTTCAAAACTGGAGGTCAAAAAGAGAAAATTCCCCGGTACCAGCTGGAAAATCTCAAGAGATAAAGAAACCCGCAGCCTTCCACAGGGGGATCAAACTTCTCACAGCAGTAGGAAGAAGGACTTGTAGACTTAATTAAATTTAGAGTGAGTAAATTGGCAGCATGAAAATTCAAAATAATACAGCGTAAACCTGATGTGACATATCCACGTGCTAGTAATATCAAATGTGTGCAAACAATTGTTTATATGAAAAAAGAATTAAAATAAAGATGTAAATCAGAAGAAAGGCAGGTAATTAAATTTAAGGATAAAGAATATAATTAAGGAAATCTGCCTCATTAGGGTGGAAGTCTTGCCTGACTTGAAAGGCTGTGTTCCTTTCCTGAACCTATGTTCATGAAGGAGGTTCCTGTATAAAGATGCCTGAACTGTATCTGTGACCTTGTGGAGGTGCTGAGCACATCTTTTACTTTCTTATGAGCTTAATTTGCATAGGATATGTTATTTGTATTATTTGGTTTTGATTTTATCATACTAAATAAAATTTCTATCTCTTAACTACTTGGCACTTGAGCAGTTTCACTGAGGCAAAAAGAAAGATGCAAAACTCGTCTGTGTCTTGCATATATATTTTCTGATTCTGTAACTTCTCAGTCTGGTGAAAGCTAAGTTTACCTAAGCAGCTTTGAGTGGTTGCTCACACATTCTAGGCTCTTTATGTTCTAATCTTATTCCATATCTAATGGTTATTGCACACTACTTCCCATGCTCTATGTGCTAAACAGTCAGGATTGAATAATAGGCATGCAGTGGTTTATGCTATACTGGCAGAGACTTTTGAACTGCCTTGTTTCTCAGGTCCCTCCGCGTCTCAGGGGTGACAAACCTCCCTTTGGAGTGGATTGCACTTGAGTTTTCATTTGTTCCTGCTTTAATGGCCAGACTAAAGATTTGCAAGGTTATCAGAGTTAATACGATCTCACTCTGCAGACGTTTTGAAGGTGCTGGTAGCACAGTTCCAAGTATTTCTGAGGCTTTGCCAAGAGCAGGTGAGGAGTTCCTGATCTACTTTGCCAAAAAATTGCTTGTGTGATCTAAAGGAAAGCTTTATTCTTTCTTTGCGTATTGAGCGCTTTTTAGCTGTCTGTACAGTGAGGCCTTGACTGCTCCATGAAACTAAAGTAGTTAAGCTTTAATAGTTTTTCCTACAAAAAAGTAAATTACAGCTGTTCTTCTGGAAGTGGTTGAGAACTCCCACTCTCCGGTTCGTAGTAGGTTGGCACTGACTTGTGCCAAGAGCTACTGTCAGTGAAATTATTATTGTTCCCAAGAGGTCACGTAACGGAGCGCTGCCAACACAAACCACAGCACTGCAGATTCTCAAACTGTTAAGCCTGTAATGCAAACTTATTTAAGCAGAGCTTGTTCACCCACCCTCAAGGCTGCTCCTGCTCTTGGGAAACCTCAGAAGGGAGAAAAGCAGAAGTTGGCAGTTTTGTTCTAGATTTGTTGCTTTTTTAATGTCCTATCGGTATTTGAACTTAGAGTGGGGCTGCCCTGGGTATGTGGAGGAGAGCTTGTGTGCTTCTAGCCCCTAGCTGATAGGAGATTTTTACCAGTGGGTCTCAAAGTGCTTTCAGAGAGTGCTTATGGTCGTTCCAATTGCATAGGAAGGGAAATGACTCGCTGAAGGTTGCAACCACACCATGCTCAGGAATAAAACTGAGGTACACTGAACAGTCTGGTGCTTTTCCCAGTTGGCCACTCTGTGAAATGAGAAAGTCAGTTTCTCAGAAACAAAGAGGAAATAATTTGAATGTCTTGTACCAGAAAGGAGTAACTGTGCTATCCTAGTAGGAAAAAGATTTAGGAAATTACTGAGTGACCTGCCTTCTGTGCAGGCAGTGGTAAAAGCAGGGCTCTCTGGGAGTAGGGACATTATATAATAGGGACATTAAAAACATACCTTTGTGGGCTTGTAAGCCCATTCATGGAGAATCTGTGTGCAGCCTATTAAAAGAAAAGAAAAAAAGGTTGTCAGAAAGACAGGCATTTTTCAAACAGTAAACTAATGCAATTTACGGGGAGGTATTTTCATAAATCATAATCAGAGCACTGAATTTTAACTTAGTCTTTTTGTACTTGAAACACTAAATATACTTTAGTTATTGAAAACTATAAAACCGTTTCTTTAATTACAAATTGCTTCTGAATGAATTAAGATTTTAATGGCTTTTCTTATTCAATCGTATATGCACTCTGTATTGACATTTTTAGCTATTTGTCGTCATCGTTCACAGCTGATTTGCTGAATACTTGCTAATATTTGGGGTTTTGTTCCTGCATCTGCGTTCACTGAAATAGCTGCAGCAATATTGGATATTTTTGCCCTTCTGCTGTTTGCTAGAATTCTTGTGGCAGAGGTGATCATCCTTGCAGCTGGGTTATGGGGGAGTACATAAGAAGGCTCCTGAGCCTGTGCTGGCAAAAATCAAGTACCCAACCATTCTGGTTTTGCCTGACATCAGAGAGGGAATGTTTGAACTTACATCTACTTGGTGGGTGGTTGGTAGTGACAGGTGAGATGAATCACTTGACTGATTGTCTACTTTAAAATTTTTATTATATTTAATCTTTGAAAAATGTGGCTTGCTGAAGGCCAAGTTCTGGCACCTTTATTATCTGCAGTAATGTTGACAGCTGGGGTACGCCAGCAATTGAGACCTGGCACATTGGGTAATGTGATGGAGAAAAGTTTTGGTGGAAGGCTAAAATGAAAATACGTGATTTTAAGAGCCTTTTCTTAAACACAGAATGCATCTAGAAATGTATTTCTGGTTGCCCTGAAGCTCCACGGACTTTTTCTCCAATGCCTGGTACAGCCAGTTGGACTACCAGAATTAAATTGTCTGGGAGTGATGGAGCAGGAGACAATTAAAGAATTATTTGGGTGCTAAGGGAACTCCAGGAGATTGTTTGATCCAACCCCTGCTCTGTGCAGGACAAAATTCAAAGCCAGAGAAATTGTGCAGGACCCTGTCTGATGAAGTTACAAAAACTCCAGGAAGAAGATTTTACAACCTGAGCATTTATTATTGTGATTGACGCACAGTTTCCTCATAAATTTCTTTTTACTAATGCATGCTTGTAAGTCAGGCTGCCTGGCTTTCAGAATGCTTTTGCTAAGTAGATGTACCATGCTGCTTATTTTTTTTTTTGGTTTGGAAATGTGTCATGTGAAGGTATTTTGCTGGCAACACAAGAAGCATGTCAACAGAGGTACTTTGAAAAGCTTTTAAGTATGCAGACAATCTGCGTTTTCCTGCTCCTGATCTCTCTTTTAACTGTTTTGTTGGTGTCTTCATTTAGATTTATCTGAAAATAAATAGTAACCTGTCACTGGGAACATCATTTTAATTGTAGTGTGAAATATCCAGTGCACATTCTTTTAAAAGCTCCAAATAATGTACTATCGAATTATAGCTCGCATCATTAGAAATATTAGCTGTTACATAAAATTTTAACAATCACTAAACCCCCACCCATCTGCTCCTATGTGCTGCCCTCCAGATTAAGACCAAACCAGATGCTGGTGGCCAGGGATACAATGGTAGATGACAAAGACCATCTACTCTATTTATTACTTGCTAAGTTTTTTAAAAATATAAGCAGTATTGCTAAATGTTTATGATAACAGTCTGTACAGTGCCTATTTTGTACTGGAAAAAAGGGAGGATACTGCTTTCCTGTGAAATGTTGCTGACAGCCAGGAAGAGTGAAATGCACTGGGAATTTTGTAAGGTAGCATTAGGAAATGTATGGCCAAACTGGCAAACTAGAGCACAAATGCTGCAATAAAGTTTAGTTAACGAAGGAACATGAATAGACAATTAAGTGTACTCTGCATATTTTAATGTTATATAAAGCACGATAAAAAGCAGTGAAATTCTGATTCTTTCTTTTCATATTTAATGAACTCTCATTGCCAACATTGTATTAGCATATGAGTTGAAAATGTCCATTCTCTCTTTATAAGAAAAAGAAATCTTGTTTAAACTCTGTCTCTGTATTATAAACTATGCCCATGCAGTCTACAGTTGTAGATGAGATGGGAATTTGTTTTGCTTCAGCTGATGCACTTATGTGAACATAAAGTTGGAAGTGAAGTTCCCCATTGCTGACACCCTTGAATTTTGTATTGTCATTTTTTGTGAGCATAGTTAAGTTCCTTTTTGTGTTGACAGAGGAGAGACACTGCTCTGTCAACATAAAAAGGATTTATTAGGCATGTTTTATGCCATCATTCCTTGGATAGTTTTAATTTAGCATAAACAAGTGCTTCCTCTGAGCACAGCTGTCCTTCCCTGCCTCCCTCCATGTCCCATAGCCTTCACCCATGCCCCCACTGTCGCCCTGCTGGGGATCGTGTTTGTGTGGCTCCCCAGTGACCACACCGAGGGAAAACATCTCTGTTGAAATGAATCTCTGTTTAGTGAGCTGATTCAAAGCCATCGGTCCTTCAGCTTCGTTCAGGACATGGCTCCATGGACACGCGTGGAAGCACAAAGGAGAAGACCGGTGGAATGGGAAGCTGAAGCAGGGGGTGTAGAGAGGGCACAACCTGCTTGTCAGCAGCCTCATTTCAGGGTGCTTTAATCTGATCATGGAACTCGTCATCAGCAGGAGGGTGGCTGTCTCCTTTCTCTAGTAACATGAAGTTCCTAACCAAGGCATCCTCTTCTGCCAGCTTACCACTCCTCCCTTTCTCTCAGTCCAGGTAGGTGTCAGGATGCTGCAGCTTTATTTGAGGCACAGGATACAGATGGAGGAGCCTGTGTTGGTGCCTTCCTGAAGCTGGATTTATCCTGGGCTTTTCGCCATGGTAGGACTGAGGAAGAGGGAGGAGAGAAACCAGCCAGCCCTGCCACATTTTCTTCTATGATATTCTTTTCTTAACTTCTTTCAGGCAAAGAAAAGGGCATTACAAATAAATTTTGCTCTTGTACACTAAATTACACTCCTTACTAGGCTCTGGAGACTTTAAAAGTGAATGGTTTATGCCAGATTAAGTTAAAATTAGTTTTGTTTAAAGCACAAACCCATTCAGCCATATTAGTTTGCTAGGTACTGGAAAATCGAGAAATGCTTCTAAATGCATGGCTTTCCTAACTGTCACTGACTCAGAAATAAGTCTTTAAACATAAAGAGCACTGCTTGTCTTTATAAAGAGCATCCATTTTCTACTCATATCTCTTTCTGTTTTGGGAGAAGTGAGAATGAACCATGAGTTGTGGGTTTCCCCTTCATGAAATAACTTATTTTGCAAGTTCTTTTTATACAGAAAACAGATGACAATACCTCCTTGGTTTACTTTCATTAATGACCCATTTGGGCTTCTCCAGAAAGCTCTTCAGCTCATCTGGGAGCCCTAAATTCAGCAAGCTCTGCTGAATACAGATTTTTCTTTTTAGATATTTTTGACCTTTTTATCCCACACTTAAGTATATGAAGTTTAAGATGATCAAGAGAAGATCTTCCCTTTATAAAAAAGATCCTTTATAAAGGGTTTTATATTTAATCTTAAATAAATATTAATGCAGAGAACTGTCACATTGGTCGTTCTTCATTACCCGAGAATTCTGACAGTGGGTTTCAGGAACAGCAGTGGGAGAAGGTTGTTTGTTACGAATGTTATTTGGCAGAAAGTCAGGCATATTCCACGGTTTCATATGAATGATATCCGCTGAAAGTCAGCTAGCTTCCCAACCAACTCTGCTTGCTGTGCCTTAGCAAGAAGAAAAAATCTGTTGCCACGTGGAAACGGATTGGGATTCATGACAACACTCCCTATATCCAGCCACCTTCAAACATCGGTAGTGTTTCATCTACTAAACACAACACCCATGTCTTACTTCTGCTTAAAACACCTATCATTTAGACAGTAGCAAGTGATGTCAAATGCAAAAAAATTCAAAGGTGGCAAAGTGATAAGTCATGTTGTTCAGTAATTTTTTGCTCCCTTCCCCCACTCCTTGCCTGGCACGAGTAAGCACTGGGAATAAATGAGCATTTACTCCTGCAGAAATTACCACCTTCTTGTGTTGCAGGTTGAGGAGGGTGTGCCAGGCAGGTATAGCCCAGCTTTGTTTCAGGATTTGTGTTCAGATCAGGGCTAGAGTGGAAACTCTCTAATTATTGTAGCTGCTTGCTTTTAGCAACTCCAGCAAATCTTTTTGATGAAAAAGCCCCATAGGTTTCTGTCAGTTGTAACAGTTGCGGTGGTTTCTGTTGCTCTTATGGCATTATCATTGTCATGGTTCATAATGAGAGAACGAAATCTGGTTGAGACAAAAATAATTACTTTTTGAGTTGTGCATGGAGTGGGAGAGAAGCCTGAGGGAAATTAAGTAAACACCTCTGGTGGATTTTTAAAATTTTTCCCGTCTTCTTATAGCTGAATGGTCATTGGAGAGAAAAGTACAAGCAGATGATTGTTTTTGAGAGTGAATTTGTATTCAGCTTTATTTGTCATCCTTTTCCGTACGCTGTCATAGTTGGAATGTGAGAAGTTTCCAGCATGAGTACTTGTGAAAATGTATTTTAGGTTTGGATGCTTAAATTCTTGTTGGATATGTGTCTGAATATATAATTTCCTTTGTGGTCACATTAGCCAATTTAGGATTCAGGTGTTGAGTAGTTGCAGAAATCCCCCTGTCAGGGAGTAGAAATGATCTCATTACCAGGTAGTCTGTGCTACACTATGTGCATTTCAAAATGAGATGATTTTTTGTTCAGGCTATTTATATTTAGGGGATAACAACACTGAAGCATCTGCTTAGTTTTAAGTATATTGAGTAATCCAGTTTGAAATGCACAAGTGCTGTACTAAATTCTTTAGGGACATAGTGACAATGCCCTGAAACTATGAACAATTGTTTTGTTGTATTTGTATATAACAAAAATATTTCTAGAACTGCTCAGCAGTGTGGAGTTGATCATGGGCATGTTTGCAAATTAAGCTCTTATCAAACAGACAAATATTGATGAGTGTGTTGTAAACTGAAAACAGGTAAAGTTTGATTGCACATTGCAAACTGCTAAGCATAGAATATTATGCTCATATTTTGGAAACACAACCAGTAAAAAAACCAGATATTTGAAAAATCTGGAGTGGAAGCTTGAACAATTTACTGGGGAAGAAGAGCCATGATTCTGCCTTTCCTCATTTCTGTTTCTTTTAAAATAAATCCCACTCTAAAAGATTTAGTAAAAGGAATACTCTTGACTAAAAAAGAAATTCTTTCTTCCCATTTTTGTCAATTTTTTTTCTTGCTAACTGCACATGGATATCAGAAGCTCTTAGAAAAAAGGCAAAACATTTCTGTTTCATATTTGAAATTATTATTTTCATACAATTTCTATAGCCTCTTTTGAGGTGTTACAGCATGACTTCTAGTGTAGACAGGTTACTGGCTGCTACCACTGCACTGAATCCCAGCTGAGGAAAGCACTTGAACTGGAGCTCGAAGCACTCTTGCTTTGTTTCTTTCTGAGCGTGATGATGATTAAATTGCTAGCAGATGTATGGAGCATTGCTGATGCTACTGTGACTGCAGTGCTGGCAATGGTAGAAATATCAGCAGTTGTTGGAACAGCTTGGGCAGGAGGCGAAGCACAAGCAACTTATAGGCAAGTCATTCTCCCAAGCTGAGATATGGCCAAAGCAAAATCCCAGGTCTAAAAATGAGGAGAAAATTCAAATGTGTCTCCAAAAGGTATGACTGAACCCACGCTCTATGGTACCATGAGGCCTTGAATAGGACATTAACCAGGTTGTAGTAAGTGCACAGGGAGTTGCTATAGTGGAGCCAGTTCAATACTCTCCCGAGGAAGGATCTAAGCATCTTACGGTGAAATACAGCTTGTTCTTTCCAATGGAGCCATTAGTATACTTTGTTGTGTAGTATGTCATGGGGGAATTTCTTTCCAAACCTCTAAAAAAACAGTTTCTGCCAACATATTAAAATATTATCATCCATTTCTTTGCATGCTTAACTTTAAATAATGTCATAAATTCTTGGCTTGTTTTAAAAATAACTCTACAATTGAAGCAATACTAATTTAAACTTGAGAATAGACCTTGCATAATCGTAGTAGTCATTGAATTAGCCTCTGCTTCTAAAAATCTACCTGGCATATTTAATTCTTTGGCTTATAATTCTATAAGCTGATCATTTAGATTGTAGATAAATACTTCCTTCTGGTTGTTTCAGTTACTTGCTGGTCACTTTATTTTAATCCTCCCATTCTTTTCACATCATTACTCTACTCCTTGCGATTTTAGTGATTTTAACTACCACAGTAAACTCCTTTATAATGTTTCCCAATTTCAGACTAAATTATCTGTGGTGTATTCAAATTTGGATACTAACAGTCCTATTCCAAAACCTTCTCTGGGCCTCCTGTCCTGGCTGTTCTCTCCTGCCACACGCAGGTTGTGTCCCCAAGCTAGGATGATGCCATCCCTGTGCCATGTTTGTAGTTCAGACTCCAGATCGTCCAGCCCACAGGACCTCTCTGTGCCTCTTTCTTCCTGCATCCCCAGCAGGGAAGATGAAGCCCCCTGTGCACACCTGCTCATGCGTGATGGGACTGCTCTTCTGGAGGACATCCAGTGCTCTGGATCTCCTGCACATACGGTCTTCTGTCCCAGGAGCACATGTGCTGCCATAGCCTTGTCCTCTCCCTGACATGTGGTTTGGCAAAGCTTCTCCTCAAGCTGGTGAAGAGGCACATGGGGATGCCAGGGTGGCAGCAGCTAGAAAGCAGCACTTGGCACGGGCATCAACAACTGTTCCAAGGTAGTTTTCATGAGAGATGAGCTGTTTGCTTGATGAATAATTAATTTGCTTTAAAAGCACATTTTGGCTCCTTCTTAGAGTAATTTGCAAATGTATTTTCAATCGCTATATGTGTCAAAATAATTTTGGGGGAGCAGCATATATTTACCAGAGATCTTCAGGGAGCAGTGGTGCTTCCCCAACAGAGCCACCCAAAAGTTGGGGTCTTTAAAGACAGGCTGGACCATTTATCCACTACCTCTTCCTCTCCTGCAAGCAGCTGCCCAGTTTGTCCCCAGCAGCCAAAGCAGAGTCTGCTGAACAGAGGTGTGCTCAGTACCTAAATATTTATTGAGGAAAGTTAAAAAAAAAAAATTAAAAAAAAAAAATAGAATCTATCATGGTAGCTAGGACATAAAATGCTAAATTTCTGTATCAATTTCAGCCTAATGCAGTGAGTGTTTCAACGTTACACAGGCTGCACTAGCATCAACGTGAAAGATAATTTTTTCTATTCCAGAAAACCACTTCCACTTTTGTTTTATTTTCTTCTATCCAGTTTCTATTTTCTTATGTTTTTAGAAATTTTTGGTGGTTAGGTTCCTGCATGGCAGGCTAAATGTACTCTCACAGTCTCTCCAGTGTTTGATGCTTGCTCCAAGTTGACATGGGTTCAGACTGCCACGGAAAAGCCATTGTCCTGTCCTCCCTCCTCGCATTTCAGGGCTGTGGATTCCTCCTCTCTTCCCTGCACCAGAGCTAGCACTTTATGGTCTGAAGGATAAACTAGAAGTTTGGGGTTTTTTTCTCTACTGCTTTTCAGCATCAGGTACCTTTTGCAGGTACCTCGGAATTTCTTCCTAACATCTAATCTAAATCTATCCAGTTTCAGTTTAAAATGATTACCTGCTGTCCTTTCACTACACTCCCTGATAAAGAGTCCCTCTATGTCATTCCTGTAGGCCCCCTTTAGATAGTGGAAGATACTACGAGATCTCCCTGGAGCCTTCTTTTCTCCAGGCTGAACAACCCCAACTCTCTTGGCCTGTCTCCATGGGAGAGGTGCTCCATTCTCGTGATCAGCTTAGTGGCCCTCTCCTAGACTTCATCCAACAGATCCTCATCTTTATTATGCTGGGAAGCTGACATTTGGATGCAGTACTTCAGGTGGGGGTCTCACAAAAGTGCAGTGGAGGTGTAGAATCAGCTCCCTCAGCCTGCTGGTCCTCCTTCTTTTGATGCAGCCCAGGATACAGCTGAATCATGTCCAGTTTTTCATCCACCAACAGCCCCAAGTTCTCCACAGAGCTGCTTTCAATCTACTCATCACCCAGCCTGTGTCCATGTTTGGGATTACCCCAACCCAGGCACAAGACCTAACACTTGGCCTTGTTGAAATATATGAGGACTGCACAGCCTCAGCTCTCAAGCCTGTCCAGGTCTCTCTGGATGGAATCCCTTCCCTCTAGAGTATCAGTCATGCTACTCAACTTGTCAACCCCAGACTTGCTGAGGGTGCACTCAATCTCACTGTCCATATTCCCGTGTTAACATGAGGATGTTAAATAATATGGTCCCAGAAGGACACCGCTCATCACTGGTGTCCACTCAGCCATCAAACCATTGACCACAACTCTTTGAGTGCATCCATTTCCTTATCCACTGAGTGGTCCATCTGTCAAATACATGTCTCTCCATCTTAGTGACAAGTGTGGGATAAATGTATTAAATGTATTAAACGTTTTGCACAAGTCCAGATAGATGATGTCAGTCTCTCTTCTCTTATCCATCACCACTCTAACCCAGTTGTAGAAGGCAACCAAATTTGTCCTTTCTGCTGAGTTTCATCTTACACTGTTGTGTAAGTGCACACTGCAGTACCGATATTCTCCCTGAGTGAGCCTCCCTGTCCTCTGTCAGCGCCAGCCTGGGAAAGGAGCAGGGAGCAGGGAAATCGATGTATAAACTTTGACTGTGCTGCTGCGGTGAGTGAGGCTTGTGGAATGAAAGACTTGGACGGAAACCAAGAGAAGTGGTGGTATGTAGGGCTGCTGCAGAACCGAGGTGTTAATGACATGCCAGCTAGGAACAGTAAGTGGGATCCGAGGCAGTGTTGCACTCTTACAGCATCTTTGTTGGGTACGGGAGAGGGAAATTAGGCTTATATGTTACAGTATTTCCATATGGAGCTACTGTTATGCATGGAACCACACGAAGGTTTGTGATGAGCGTGGAAGGGTAAACAGCGATAGATGCTTCTGTGGTTCATCGTCCCTTCCCTGTCTAAAAATGTGGGAACAAGAATACAGGGAGGAAAAAGCAGGTGGTGTCACTGAAATATGGATTCTGTAGTTCTTACAGGGTGTGAAGGATGGAGGTTTTTTTATGATATCAATATACCAAGTGAGAATTGGATCCCTCTCAAAGCGAGGAATTAATTATGCTGCTTACAAGTTGGAATAATGTGAGGGAGCACCACATGATCTTCCTGTTGTAGTGCTAGTGCACCTGTACAACATCTTCTTTTCCACTTCCAGGTTTACTTTAGGCAGTGTTTATTGTGTCTTGTGTGGCTTGTAGTAAGATAGAAGTTGCAAGTAAGCATCAGCATAGACAATGTCTTGTCTTTTAGTGGTGACAAGATACAGGAGGATCGTGGTGAGTAAAAGTGGGGTAACCTGATTCTTGTGGAGATGTTTATCCTGTCTCTGCCTTTCAGAGTTCTGGTTCACTGTGAATTTTAAATTTTAAATGCCAGTCTTTATTGATCAGTGGTAAGATTTTGGCATTTGCATATCCCTGCTGTAAAGACTTATTTGTGATTTTCCTTTCTGTCTCCTCAAATATGAATCCTCTCTAATTTCACTGAGTGATCAGTTATTTTCATGTAATGTAAAGCAGAGCACAGAAAGTCTGTCTTTTCTTTGTGCCATTTTGTATAATTGCATTATGTCTCTTGTAGTCTCTCCTTTGTAAGGTAAATAGTCACGGTCTTTTCTGTCTTTTCTCATATTAAAAGTTATCTAAATCCTTTATTATTCCTACTACTATTATCGTCTGAATCCCCTCTAACATTGGAACATTCATTTCTTGAGGTGCTTTGACCCGTGCAACATGTGGCACGGCAGAGATAACGCTGATATACATTAGTTACCTCCCTGTTGGTCACCATTTTATTTGCCATTTATCCTAATTTCTTTTAACTACAGTTAAGAATTTAATTTAGAAGAGTGGTCTTCCTTGAGAAGGGTTCTGTGACCCTGAGGTGTCTTTACTGAATTGATAAAGTTTGCTTTAAAAGTATGTGTAATTACATTTTCTCCCTCTAGTATATGCTGATTTCAATGTTGAGCTCATCACGATACTGTCTTTTCACCCAGCATTTTTTAGGTTTATCTTGAGATTCTTCACTGTCATTTTTGATCTTTCCTGACCCAAATAATTGTGTGTTATCTATGGAGTTTGCCGTCTCATTGTTCATCTTCTTTTCCAGATCAAGAATAAATGTAATAAAAACCACAGAACTGAGTTTATCAAACCTTTTTCCTGATACGAAATAATTATTATTTGGAGACATATGTTAGACTATTCAGATGATTTGATAAATTCTTTTAATGTAGATTTCTATAGCTAAAACAATAGATTGCAGCTACTTTTTTTTTTCCATACAAAAATCATAACAAAACTAACAATCTACCAAATTATCTTGCAGACCCTGTCCAGAAGAATTTCAAATCCCTATTTGGAAACTCCTTCAAATAAGGTACTTGTGAAGCTTCTTTTTAATTCTGTTTCATCAAACAACATGCTAGGAATGTTTCTGCTTTGGTTCAACCTCTTAATCATAGCTTTGAAGACACTTGTGAATGTGACCTGCAGTTAAATCCAGTTAAGAAGTTATCATTTTGTGTGTCTGTGTGTGTTACAGATCACGTCCTTCTATTACTGAGTTTGCAAACTGAATTGTTGTTAATTCCAGCGTGCACTTGCTTCCCAGTCACTTGAATGATTGCCACTGTTTAGCTCACTTTTACAGTATTTGAGAACTCTGCTTTACATGTCACAAGACTTCGCTGTCTCAGGTCTATTCTATATGCCTTAAAGGGTTCCTAAACATAGGAAGCAAACTAACAAAAAGATCAGCATCAAGTTAGTTATTTGTGTCACTTGGTGTGTTTTGCTGGGACGGTGAGGAAACATCACAATAGAGGCCCAAGGTAAATTCTTCAGTAAGGAGTAGGACACAGAGTCTGGGTGGAACATGGTTTTATGGAAGACTGAGTTGGGTTCTGTTTTGACAGACACATCTGCAGCCTTGAGGTGCAGGATAGAAATCAGGTGTGGGGAAAGCAGAGTTGTGTCCATTCTGAAAGACCGTATCCTCCTGGCAATGCATGGGTGAACTGATCTACAGCTATCATAGGAAACCTCCAAATGTTCTGAACAAAAAGAAAAGACTATGAAATAGTCTTTCAGTGTGTATTAGGCTTGAAATAAATTATTTAGCTCAAATACATAGGAAATAATATATTTCAAACTGATTTTGCAATGGTTCGTATGTCTCTGCTTTGCTAGAATAACACGTGTTTTCATTTAACTTGTCTGTTGTTCAAAGGTAAAGCTGATGGATAGTAAAACCTCTCCTTTTCTAGGGCAGCAAATCTAAAACCAGCCCGGCTCATGGGGCATCTGCAACCCATGATACAACTGGCAGAAACTGGGGTGCATTTCCTAATAGACTTTGAGTGCTTGCTTGTTATTTACCTGGGAAGAAGTCACTGGTCAACGGGAGGGAGTGCACAGTGGCAAGGCAATTTACTACAGCAGGAATAAATCCCTGTTTGTCACAGTTTTCAATTTCTCTTTTCATTCAGATTTATGGAGAAAGTTCTTCCTGTGCTGGGAGAGCTCTCAGGAATATTTTTACTCTACAAGCTTCTGACCTGATTAAGGACAGGGTGTACCTTACTGGCATTTGCAGGTAAATCAAAATGATTTCTTTTAATCAACTTTAAGAGTTTTATTTGCATTTATCTATGCCCTGATTTGACAAGAGGGTAAATTCTGAGTGAGAGATTCTGCGTATGTCACTAAGAATTGAAAATATTTTCTTTAAAAAATTCTTTAAAGTCTCATGTACCTTAATATCTTTTCTTACATTACAATGTCAGTTGTCAGAAAGCAGCAGTGGCCTGATTGTATATCAATTAATTCAATTGCTTATGATTTTCATATACAATAGTGTTTGTCAGTTATTTTGTTGAAAAGAAAGAGTATTAATTTCAGCCCTGGTTTGGAGTTATAAAAGAGCTTAATTGGATTCCAAGATTTAGTGACACAGTGATTTCTGCATGTAATTTATGG
Source organism: Cnemophilus loriae (assembly GCA_013397755.1). Lineage (NCBI taxonomy): Eukaryota > Metazoa > Chordata > Aves > Passeriformes > Corvidae > Cnemophilus > Cnemophilus loriae. The sequence goes on from VZTF01005662.1 coordinate 1,928,430, forward strand.
AATATTTCTGTAATGAAGTGATTTTCCATTTGTGTTGCATTGTAGTATAAATGCTTCCTCCTATTTTCAGTTATACCAAAATGTGCAGCTCTCTATTATAGCACCATTCATTCACACCTGTGTCTAAGAAAAATCCACTGCTTTTTTATTATTATTTAAATATATACATTTACCAATATGAGAGATTAAGTACATCCTAGAGCAGCACTTAAAGGTCTTACACATATTGTTTAGCTGTACTGATTATGCCTATGCTCAGAAAGTAAATAAAATCCTGAGGCTAAAAGTTGGATTTTATTTATCTCTTATGCATCTTTGGATGAACTGTATGCAGCACAAATTGATAAAAATGCTACATATTGCAAAATATGCTACATGAATCAGGTATGTAAGGGAACTTGCTCAGCTAACATAAGTTCCCTCATTGTAGCTAGAGGTATCCCCTGAGGCTTGCCAATGTAATTTCTTCCCTTGAAATGAATAGGTTTACAAAAATTAGGAACTGAGACAAAGAGTTTGCTCTGCTGAACAAAAAGGCTGACTTTTGATAGCTTTAAAAATAGCTTTTTATTATAAAAGAATGTTTTAACATTACTGTAGTTTAAGAAGTGATGTTTTGCTTATTTTCAGGAGAAGTTGTGTTGGATCAGAACTCGTAGACTGGCTTTTGGAGCAGTGCCCTTTTGTCAAGTGCAGATCTACAGCAGTTGGAGTGTGGCAGCTCCTCCTGGATATGGGCATTATATTGTCAGGTCAGTCTTAACAGCACTTCCAATGTGAGGAAAGCTATCCCTTTCTCTTGCATGGGACAAGAGTTGTGGTTTTGATCGGAGCAGGGAAAGAAAAAAAGCACAGATTGATCCAATTTTCTTGCCGGTTCTTTATTTTACTATCTTTTTAGGTGGCTTACCTCTGTGACCTTTCATTTCATAATTTGAAAGATCAATCCCTTATTTTTGGCAATTTTTTTGCTTTTGCTTTTGCGACTGTAATTGCCTATTATCGAGTTGCAGACAGCATGAATGTCTTTTCCAGCCTTTCTCTTTTCCCCACGAGCTATTTTAGGTTTCTCACAAGACAGCAGCTGTTTAGTTGCTGCAGGTCATGGCTTTACCAGATGACTTCTGTAGCTATTAATGATTTTCCTTTCCTCTCTGTTTTCCGTAATTTTTGATTACAGTGGATTGAGAGAGGATCCAGCTCCTTGAGATGGTGGTGAGGCCAGGTTCTACCCTGCTCTCCCCAGCTCCCCCACCAAACTGAGGGATTTGGTCCAGCTGGTAACCAGCCTCTGGATATCTGATGGATTTTACTTGGAGGCTGGGACTACTTAGGTAGCTCAACTCAGGTCATACCCCCACCCTGGGCTCTGTTCTAGACACTTAACCTCTTTCTTGTGAAAAGGTGAGGAGTTATGGAAGATTTCTGCATATGTACACGGACGGGTTTTCATAGGTACCTTGAGGTTTTCTTCAACTAAACTGACACAATGTCTGGTCATGCAGTCTCAGTAAGGGCTAAGTTACTTGTTGTTGGAGCTTGTGCTTTTGGCTGTGGACTCTGTCCTTTTTTCCCCATTAAATCCCATTTTTTTCAGGGAAGACAACCATGCATCTTCTTATCCAGGTCTACTGTACAAGTCCAGTAGCCCTGAATTTGAGGAGAAGCTGGAATAATGATGGGCTGCATCCCCATTACTGAACTTTGTTTACTAATGCCTGACCATTGGTGAGAACAGTTTAGAAACCAATGGAAACTGAGACTCAGAAATCTAACAAAAAAGAGGAAGGTTTTTATCCCCTAATCCTGAACTGATTCCAAAATTGATTAAATACTCATCAGTCTTAATGCTTGAATGTCAGGATCCTGGATATTTTAAATTGAGATTTTGGGGTTTTTGTGTTTGGATGCACTGAATTAAACTGAGAGGGCAGGATTGTTTCTGTGTCAAATTTTCAATCCTTTTGCCTTGTGTGATGGTACAACTCAGCATTGAGATCAAGGGCAATACAGAATGTGGTAGGAGTATGGAATCTTTACATGGTGAAGGTTTAAAGGGTATCTAATATCATTTTTTCTAACAGTGGACAGACAACTCTATTTTCAAGACAGTCATGCTTTCTACCAGTTCTCAGCGGATGAATGTACCTACCTTTTCTGTGAATTTGAGAAAGAGGAAACATGGAAGAATGGAGTAAAGCTCCTGCTTCAACTACTGCCACTGTCTCCTCCCAGGATTGACATGTGCAATCTGTAAGTGTGCATATACAGCTGGTTGCAACTTTTACTATTTTGTAAGTGTCTGGCCTTATAATGACACTGTTTACCTGCAAATCACCTTGCAAATGAGTCAGCTTTCTTTCGGGGGTTAACAAATCTTGTAGAGATGTGTTTTTCATCTGAGAAGGTCAGCATGGGTAGAAAAATGGAGGCACTTGACTTGGGGTTTTGGACATATTACAGTTTTTAGGCACTAGCTTACTGCCTCTAGCTTGCTATATTACCTGGGCATGTGATTTTTTTTTTTGTCTTCTCTTACATTTGGAGGTTTGGCATGAATTTGGCAGCAGGGATGCTCTGGTGCTGATTGACTACCAGATCAGATACCCTTGTGATATGTCAGAGTCAGCTTTCAGATGGATTGACTGGATGGATGGAAATGTGGTACCTTCAGTCATTTGATTTTAGTTTCCTACTGTATGTTTTCCAGAGCTCTGTATTCTCACATTATTATTCCTTTTTCGGAATAAGCCTTTTAAGAGTTTTGCTTGCTATGTGTCTCCTCTTTCACCTAACTATTGGATGTTATCATACTCTCTGCACTCTAAGCACAGAGAGTATGATAACAACTTTAAGGTTGCCTATTTAGAGTGGCTAGAAGGAAGCCATAGTTATTTGTTCCACAGTGAGAGGCCAAAATAGAGGGGAAAGGTGTTAGTGAAAGCTCTGGAGGCTCATGGCCGTTTATGCTTTAGTAAATCTGCAGGAGTTGGCCTGAACAGACAAGTTGAGTTAAGTTGTTTCATTGTCCCTAACATGATGATCCTCAAACCCTATACTTCGGAGAACTATTACTCTGACAGGATGAGAATTTATTCTCTTTGATGCCAAAGACAAAACTTTCTTCTATGAGTACTTTCCTCCTCTACATATTAGCTTTTAAAAATGCTCATTCTTTAAAATGAATGTCCAGAAGAAATATTTTAAAGGAGCACAAAGTCCAAAGACCCTGTAAGCTGTCTCAAGCCCAGATTCTTAAATTCAGACATGTTGAGCTGGTAGAAAAAGACCTCAGTAATTTCTCTACACGGTTCAGGGTAGAAACTTGATTCCCTCCTCTGTTGCTGGCTGCTCTCACCAGTCAAATATTGGCAGTTCTGGAGTGGAGCTTCCCTTCAAAATGCGTTTATTTGATCAGCTTGAGTGAGTGTAGACAAGTGACAAGAACCCCAAGCTGGCTAGAGCAGCAGGACTTAATTTGATCTTCCAAGCAGCTGAGTCATATGGGAGAAAACCTTTGACTATTTTTGCAAATAGAAATTCTTGTCTTCCAGCCACCTCTGGTGCTAAACAGTTTGTCTGTCCTTTAAATATCAGGGCATTTTGATCTAGATTTTAGTGGGAATTGGGATTTTCCTCATCACTGTAAATCAGACCACTTTTCAAGGTTCGTGTCTACTCCTTCAAAGGATTTGAATCAAAAGGACAGAATAGATAGGTCATATTGATGTGTTATGTGAAGGATGCTGGGTGAGAAAATGGATTGAAGGCTTTTTAGGTTCAAGTTTACAGTCTGCTTTGCAGTTTTATCATTTCAGAGCAACTGTCATTTCCAGTGGAAGATGATCCCTGTCACATGAATTGAACAATTATTCATTAATGTACATTTCCAGCTCCTTCCTGCTCACATTATTCAAATTTGAGTTGAAGCTGGATTCCTTTTGGGAATATTGTCACTGAAAAATTGTTTTCTGGAGCTTTTACCTGTCAGATTGTGAGGGTGCTTCTTGAAAAAATAGATAGTGTAGGAATTGAATTTTAAATAATGTTATACCCTTGAGGGAATGTGATATTAAAGCGGAAGGACAGTTTTCCAGGTTCAAAATTCTTCATGCTTGATGCAAATAATAAACTGCTAAAACACAGTCAGAAGGGGAATAGGTGTGATGAGATGTTTGTTAAACTTGTCTGAACTGGTTAAATAAAGCCATATACTCTTTTTCATGAGGAAAGAGGGCAATTCTAAAAACCTTTCCCTGCAGGGTTTGTCTTTTCTCAAACATATAAGCTGTTTTGCATGCCATTAGAAGCATAGGATTTTTTATGTTTTAATATTTTTGTACTCGTTTTTCTGTCTTAGCTTTTCTCACAATCTATATTGACTGCATTAACTCTATATGTACGTAGGGATAGAGAAATTCTTACTTTATTAATTAGATTCCCTGCTTTTGATGAGATCAGAAGCAGCTGCCTGCTTGTGCACTGGAAGGACGCCTCAGGTGGTTCCAGAGGCCAGATGACCTCTGTCTCCTCTGCAGCTGTGGGCAGCAGCCTGGTGCTTGCCTGGGCTGCTGGGTGCATCAATGGGTCTCTGAAGTACCATGGTTCTGCTCTCCCAGAAGGAGTCTCTAGACCTGAGTAGGCAGTAGCAGCTCTGAGGACTTCCTTCAGCAGCTATTCTGGAAACCCTGTTAAATAAACATAGCTCAGATTTCACTTGCGGCACGGATTTTTGATGGATCTATATTTGTTTCTGGTCAGTTTTAGTGGTGTTGTCAAATAATACTATAGGAAGCTGTACAGTGATTATACTGTTCTGAAGTCTGAGATGTGCTTATGGTTCCTCAATAAATGCTCCCTGTTGATCTCGGTGAAAATTCCTTACATTCAACATAACATTGGTGGGAATTCACCATGGAAAACAAGTCAGGACACAGCAGATTTTCATCAGTTTACGCTAATCTAAAGTCCAATGTTGTGTGTATTCCACAGGATTCAGATCCCGTAAATGTTTTCAAATGAGATGGGACAAATGAAGAGGCCTCATGGGGTCATTAAACACCCAGTGTTAATCACAGTCATTCTGTCTGAGAAGAAAACAAGTGAATATTGCAATAGCCTGGGAACAAAAAATCTGAATTGAAAGCTGTGCCACGGACTCCCTTACAACCTTGATCAATCACTTAGGCTCTTATTTAATGCCTCCTGAATTCTTTTCCAGTTACTGCAATGATGTTGTATGAGGTGTTTAATCCTTGTGTGCTTCTATTTCCTTCTTTGTAAATGGGAGTGTTTATAGCAATTCACAGATCCACTGGTAGACTCAGTGAACATTTCAAGAATGCACTCAGTACCTGAGACTGTTGAAATGTATCCCATAATACTTTTAAAAATTATTGGAAGAGGTGTTAGCAGAGGTTTTTTTCTTAATCTTATATTGGTTTTTATTTTCAGAAGTGTTGCACTATATTCTCTGTCTTCTGTCCTGAAACAATTTGCATTTTATTGATATCATAAACGTAACCATTCTTAAAAGTAATTTGGCTTTAATGCAAATAGCTAGGATGGGATATTGATCTAGTTACCGCCTTATGGAGTTCCTGGAAAGCTTTTGCTGAACACAAACAGCTTTCAGGTATTGTATGGAGACTGACTTGCCTGCTTGCAGATCTAGGACGAACATCCCTGCATCTTGCTCTGCTTGGCAGATTGAGCCCACAGATCACTGAACTGTATAAGCACTAATTTGCCTGGGGTTTGTAGCTCCTGTTTGCTGCCAGACCTTCTAGGTCCTAGCTGTCCACTTCTGAAAAAATTAGGGTGAAAACTGTTGCTTTTGACCGTTGGCCTGGGTGTCATAACGCACCCTTCCTCTCTGATTCTGCAGAGCTGACTCTAATTTTTGGTATATTAATGGTTTCAGAGGTATTTTATGCTCATATGCAGATGAATACTGGGAGTATTTTTAAATAGAAAATGAAGTGATAAAGGCCCAAGAAGGAAATAACTATGCTAGGTGCTGTTGTGGGTTTATAGATTGCATCTGTGGCTGTGTCTACTCAGCTGCTATCTTCTGCCTCCAATTTAGAAGAATCAGGTCTTAGCCTGGTTCTGAGAGGTCAGAAGAGATCAGATGTGTAGAGAAACATCTAAAGAGTTCAGTTATTTTAATCGCATTCCAAATTATAAAGTGAAAACCTGGATAAATCAGTCTTTGTAAATTAAAATGCATTCATTTATTTCTTCTGGACTGTTTATAACACTGAAAGTGTTAAATCACATGTTCTTTGAATAGGAAAGGCAGTTGTGAAAATAATTGTGATTTTAATCTGAATTACCATTTTGATCTGAATATGCTTGCCCCAAAATGAATGCATGTGTCATTCTGTGCTTTATGACCTTAATTTTTAAATGAGGGAATGAAATGTTTGGACATGGGATGTAAGAACCACAATATACCAGCTGCATATTCCAGATGTGTTGCCAGCTCTCTCCCTAAGGACATCAAGGCATATAAATAATTAAATAATTTAGTCAAAGACAGAAGCTTCTGCCAATACCTGGGATTTATGTTTATTACAGCAGCTGCAGTTTTGTGTATCTGTTCAGCTTGCTGGCATGCTTCTTGAATACCATGGAAAGTAAGGATCTCAAGGGCATTTTCTTTTACTTCTTCCCATAGTTATAACCCTATCGTATTGGTATAATGCTTCTGGTTGTCAATAAAGCTTCTGAAAGGCTTACGGATGTTTTAGTAATGGGAATTACACTGTTTTAAAGAAAAATACAGTCTTATCCTGTACTGTTCACTTTTGCGTGGCTATTTCCACTTGAGCCAGACTTCTGGGACAGTTTCCAAGAGGATTCTACCTTCACTGCCTCACTTTTGAAAAGACACATTAAGTCTCTTTCTTGTGAGTTACTGTCAAGACAACCTAATAGTGTTCTCAGCTGTTGCTTTAGTTTGGTTATTTATGGCTTCTTAAACATATTATTTTCACTTTCAGTTATTTTTTCTGAATATTGAACTTCACGTGTCACAAAATTATTTTGATGTTGTCTGTTTTCATCTACATGAAGTTGTTTTCCATATGTGCTGCTCCACACCTTAGCAAAGCTGGGTGGTGGGCAGATAGAAAACTCTTTGCTCTGTTCGTAGAGTATCGTTGTAGCAAAGCAAAATACGCAGTCAAATAAGCAACTCTGATCCAAAGGGTCCTGCGTTCTTCGGTTCTTCATCGTATTTTTATAGCTGAAGAATTCTCTCACTGCTTCATGTTGGTCGGATCAAAAGAGTTCTTGACAGCAAGGGACAAAGGGTGTACCCTGTCGTTACCGACAGGATTAATTATTGTCATGTTGCAGTCCTCATTTTGATGTGGAATCTCAAAGGCCCTTTTATATTAGTGCCCGTGGCTACACAGTTTCTTACTTTCCAGGAATCAAAAGATGTTGAAACAGAATGAAAGAAATAATAAAGTCTTATTTTTATTTTTGAAGGCCTGATCAAAAAATAGAAGATACGGCAGAAACCAATGCTGAAATTCTGGCTCGTCTCACCTCCGCGGTAAGGTCATTGCATCTGAGTTTGAACTGATCATGTTTGAAATATTGTCATGTTTTGGATCCTTTCAAATGAAAGGCTTAGTCTAAGTGAACAGATGTTTGTATATGAAGACTTTTTTTCATCTCTGGAAGGGGATAGCTTTGCTGAGGTCTTAGTGTGCAATTCCAAAGCTATTAAAATCAATCCAAGCAAGGACTGCTGCAGCCTGCTCTTGTAATAGATGCTATTCATGGCCCAGAAGACACCAATTTAGAGGACCAAGGTGACCTTCGTGCCATGTGCTTTACACTCAGACCCTCTTGGTCAAGTGTACATCGGTGGGAGACAAAGGGAGAGAAAAGGCTTCAGCGGCCCTTGCGTAGATTATCATAAACTTCTGAGGAGACCCACTTGGGAAACCTGAGCTTCCCAGCTATGTTTAGCCTCAGTTAACTTCACCATAATAAACAAGAGCTTATCCTGTCTGTGCTAGGCTTTGGTGCATCTTGTTTATCTGGTGAGATCGCTGTTCTAAGAAGCAGAGACACAGGACTTCAGAAAGTTAAGCTAGACTGACTCAATCTAATGTAATCTGTATGATGACACAGAGTGCACTCTCAGCAAATTAGCGAGCAATGCAACACTGGGAGGAATGGTTTGTCACCATCTGAGGAGGTATTCCAAAGATGTGTAGATGTAGCACTTGGGGACATAGTTTAGTGGTAGACTTGGCAGTGCTGGGTTAACACTTCGACTTGATGGTCTTACAGGTCTTTTCCAACCGAAATAATTCTATGATTCTATGGTTGTGCTGCCACTTAGAGAGACCTTGACAGTCTGGAGAGATGGGCCAACAGGAATCTCAGGAAAATCAACAAAGGGCAATGCCATATCCTACATCTGCGAGAAATAACCTCATGATTCTATACAGACTGGGGGTTGACAGAAAAGCAGCTTTCCAGGAAAGGACCTGGGCGTCCTGGTGGACAGCAGGTTGAACCAGAAACATGCCCTTGTGGCAAAGAAAGCAAGTGCTTCCTGAGCTGCATTAGTAAGAGCATTGTTTGTAGGCTAAGGGAGGTGATCATTCTCCTCTACTCAGTACTGGTGTGCTGGAGGTGAAGTGTTGGGTCCAGTTCTGAACTCTCAGTACGAGAGATATGGATGTCCTGGAGTGTATGTGAATGACCGTGAAGATGGTTAGGGGAATGGAGTACCTGACTTACAAGGAGGGTCTGACAGAAGTGAGAGTGGAGCTTGGAGAACAGCAGGCTATGGGAGAACCTTACTGATGTGTACAAATACCTGATGGACAGGCTCCAGCTGGCTATGCTTTTCAGCAGAGGTTTGGATCAGATGATCTCTAGAGGTGCATTCCTGCCTCTACCATTCTGTGATTGTGCGGTTCTGTGAACACTGCACCTAAGTCATGGTATCATCAAAACATGGAATTAGTGTTAGTTCTGTTTTTGGCATGTGAGAAAGTACAGAGACGAAAGTGAGGCAAGCAAGGTAAAGTTGTTATGAAAAAGGCATGGGGATAAGAGCTATTTTAAGAAAAATAAGTAAGGCACTATCTTAAAATTTTTGGAAAATGGAAGGAAATGAGAATTTTTGCTATCTTTTGTAAAGACATTTTGTAATGTCTAGCTATACAGTGATTCTGTATATTCAACCTTATTCAAAAGTAATTTAAAATGTATGACATAAGCAAATGCTGTTTTAAATGTCTTTTTTTTTTGTTGTCTCAATATTCAAATTCCTTGTTTTCTCTACTTTTTTTTCTTAACTGAAAATGTAAGGTGAACTCTGAACCTCAGTATCCTCCATTTTCAGTTCCATACAGAGCAAAAATGGAAAACTGTGAAATACTTTCTGCAGTTATATTTTTTCAAAAACTTGCAAAACACCAACTCTATAAAACATCGCCACCATTCCTCAAAAGCTTTGCCTATCAAAAATAGAATAATAAAGGGTTTTGTCAGTTAAAAAAAAGGGACCCGCTCAACAGAACAAAGTGACCTTCTGAGTTTAAGAACTGGATCTAACGGTTGCTGGATGCACTTGAGTAACATGCATGTCCTTAAATACCTAACTGACAGTGAGTTCAGTGTTTCACATCTGCAAGGTCAAACCTGTGAACTACATCCTGAGCCATTCCAGCAGTAGGGCACATGGACAGGGTTTTCTTAAATGAACCATTTTATTACTGTAGCTAACTAGCTAAAGAAAAATTAGGCAGTTCCATCTCCAGATGGCCTGAGACCCATCTATTGCCATGGTGATGTCAAGAATCCGATCTTTTCTCCTGCATTTTCTGATTTTCCACAGAACTTTGTGGTGCCTCTACAATGATTTTCTAGTCTACCCCTGGGGAAAAGGCACAAGACCAGAGCAGAATCCTCCAAATTTTAACATCTGTATATGAACTTTTCCTGTTTATCCCTCCAGAACATTGCTTTTCCTCCACACAGTAGATTGGGACCTAAAATACACACTGCAACCTTATGGAAAGCCTTTTTATGTCGCATAAAAATTTGAAACTTCAGCTCACACAATTCAACAGAGGGCTGGACTATCCAGTATCTAGATTCTCTTTTTTTTTTTTTTTCTTTTTTTTTTTTTTTCTTTTTTTTTTTTTTTCTTTTTTTTTTTTTTTCTTTTTTTTTTTTTTTCTTTTTTTTTTTTTTTCTTTTTTTTTTTTTTTGCTTTCAGCTTTAGAATTTATATGGGAAAAAAAAAAAGGGTCCTTTGATCAGGAGCTGGAAACTGAAAGTGAAGTTATTAGCCATTACTGGAAAGGTGTTCACACTGGCTTTTTGGCTCACTGAATGTTTATGTATTTTGTACAAAATTAAGCCAGTCTTCTTGAAGAATTCATAATTGAAAATCCTGTTCATAATACTGTTCACACCACTATTTCAGAAGTGTGAAAAACCCCACAAAATCATCCCTATTTCCAGCCCAGCACTCAAGCAGTTGAAAATTAGAGTTGACTTTGTAATTGGAGATTCAAATCCCACCCCTGTTTCTTCTACTTTTTTTTTTTTGCTTTTCATGGAATAAAACATGTTTTTCAGGTCAGAAGAAAGTTTCTGTGTCAGTTTTTTTTTCAGGGCATTCAATTCCAAATTTTCAAATCTAAACTGATTGTGAAGATCCAATCCAAGCAACATTGGAGGAATCTATGTGCCTAAAATACAAATCTCTCTTTTAACCTATCAAATTATGTGCTAATATCATATGCTCCATTACAATGAGGCACCATCAAACTTAAATTGTAAAGGCAAGCAGTGCAAAATTTGCAAGCCGTGCAAAATGCCATTGGAAATACATTTGCATCAGATAATCTTTTTGGTCATGAATTTTTTAAAAAATGCAATCATTACTCGTGGGTTTGAAAAAGCATTCCAGAGCTGTCATGCATCCCATGTCATGTCCCAAAGAGCAGCTTCATATTCAGTGTTTTGTCTGTTAAAAGCAGAACATGGTGGGATAGCTGTGAGTGTTTCCGCTGCAAAGCTTTTACCTTACCTTGTGATGGAACAGAAGAGAATATCAGGATGTTAATGAAGTGTATCGTGAAAATAGTTTTCTGGTACTTTAAGCATCAGCCAATATTACTTTTATTTAGAGCCCATCAAACTATCATAACTTGAGATGCAAAAATGTGAACTAGACTCTTACTGTTTTTCAAAACCCTGCTGTTTAGAGCCTTCTGTTGCAAGATTTCATTTTGAGATTCTGTAAGGATTGGCACTTTGTCTCTAGATTTGAAGTCCTCTTTGGCACAATGGCATCTAGAATATGGTCTCACAAAAAACTACTATGGGCAGGAAAAAGAAAAAGGAAAAAAGTAGAGGTGGTATGCATTGTCTGCTAGATGCACAACTACGTCCACTATGACAAAATGATAAGATTTGTGATAAGAGAAGAGCAGTAGTTGTCATTTAATTTTTAAAATTCTCTATTCTTTGAAGATAAGATTCACCATATAAATGTGCCATTTGTGTTTAATCAAGCAGAAGTATACCTGGGTATCACTCTCTATGCACACTGTTTTGTTTTGCAAAAAGAAAACTGATTGAAGTGTGGTTACATGCCAACTACTCACTCAAAATGTTCTCTTTCAGGCTTTCATAATATTTCTGTAAATATTGTGTGGTGAACTGGCCTTTAAACTGAATCAGTTTTGACATCTGCAATGCTACTCAAATGGGATACTGTTTGGATAGTGTTAGCTTTGTAGTGACAAGCTGTACATACAAAACATTTTTTAAAATTTAATGTGTCAATATGGTAGGCATAGTTCTTGTTTATATATTTTATTTTGTGTCTGCATTATTATCTTCAATGTGATGTGCAACTATCGATTTTGTCAAATAGGCGGTAACTGAAATCCTATTAGGAAGGAGTATGATAATGGGTAGCATGTGTGCAGTGAGGAATTAATGTTATACATGGATTTCCATTGGTGTAATGATGCAGAGGAATTGCATGTCCAGCAGGGATGTCAAGTTGCATTTATGCTGAAATAGACAAAAGCATATAGATTATGAAGTCTAGGGACACCAATCAAACCCAGAAGGATGTTCAGCAGTACCAGTTCTTTGTGACTGGAGTGAATCCTATGAGAGGGAGCTCAGATTATCATGATGGAACCCTTTGATCAAGGAACTTTTGCTTACTGTGAACACTAGAGAAACATATTTTCCTCCAGCTTTGTCTGATGGGTTTTGCTCAAGTTAAGTAAAAGGCCAGCTACATTCCTGGCCTGCAGCAAACTATGAGATATTTAGTTTGACATAGACAAAATATAGAAACCCAGCCTTTTTATTACCTGTGATTTTAGCATTGTCTTTCCAACTTAAAAGGTGCCACCTTATAAGCAAAAGTAATACCACAAATACAATTGCAGGATGCCACAATGCTGCGTTTTCTTCTGACAAGATGGGTTGTTCTTTACAGCGATGGAGAGATTTGCATTTCTTGAATGTTTGGTTGGGTTAAGTGACACATTTGCAATTGTTTCAGGTTGTAGTGTCTCTTAAGGCTAATCTTAGGATAATGTATTTATTATATGCTAAAAGATAAAGATGAGACATCAGTGAAATGCTTCTTACTTTCGGTAACCTTTGACAATAGACCAGAATTGAGACATCTGCATGGATACCTCCTGCAGGAAAGGGTCTGAGAAGTGTAGCCATGAAAAGCTGTGCTGTTGTTATTCGGAAACAACTTGGGCTTTTATTGAAAATCCCAATCTTAACTAGATAGCTTGTATGTGTTATTATGATACTTGTGTATAGCAATTGCTGCAAAGAAGAACACGAGTTGTTTTTCCACAGAATAACTGTTCTTTCCCATTTTACTTGAAGTGTATGCTTACATTATCCATGATTAATATTTCTCCAGACATGGGAATGAGTGTACAGGAAGGAAGGAAGGGAAGGTAACACTGCCAGCTTGCACAATTGTGCTGGAAACAGGATGACATTTAAGAAAACTGTGGCACTGCCTTCATATTTTCCTGCTTGGAGTGGCAGAAAACTCTGTCCCTCTCAGTAGGGCAGAATCAAGGAATAGAAAAGATCCTTGTACCTTGCAAGGACAGCAAAAAAATCTTGGTCCTTTGCCACAAAGGAAAGAAGGATGCAAGCAGTGGAAGGATGTGGCCTCTGCTATGACTGCCTTCTGCCACATGTAGAGTGTACTGCTGGGTGGTTTCTGAGTATCTGATCAGTGGGTGCTGGAGTTACCATTGTACTGAGATGCCCTGAGTGATTTTTTCTGTCTTTCTGCTCAGACCAGTATAATGCTAACTATTCTTCTTTCACATTTTCAAACTTCTCTTCAGAGTCATGAGAGTGGGATATCGACAGTTAGTAATTGTACTACTTTGGGGATCCTTTGTGGGCTTTGTGCCTTATGACCGAACCACATAATCAGAGAATGATGTTTGAAATTTCACGTCTCTCAGAAACTGCACATCAAACCTCCCACTGCAGAATAGCCTTGAGCCTTGCCTGGGTCTGTTAGACAAGATGGCTAGTGTGCACTGCTGGAGACTTTGTACAGAGAGGTGAGACAATCCCTAGAAAAAGTTGGAATGTGCCATTTCTTGGTTTTTTTAATACTGAAGACAGGCTGTCTTGGAAAAATTAGGGAAATTGGAAGGAGCTGAGAGATCTTTAAAGGAATCTGAGAGCACGGATGGGGCAGAGGAAGGGAAGAACTCAAGTGTATACAGGAGAGAGCATCTGGGGTGCTGTAGGCCAAGAGCAAGAAGCTGCAGTGGGACAGATGATGGCAGTGAAGAAGTAGGAAGCATAAGAATAATGTATTGAAAAATGATAGAAAAAGAAATTATATAAAAAGGAATAGAGCTATTGAGAGAATTGGGTGTAGAGTTGAGCTGGCTAAAGAGACAGTAGCTGGTCTATACAGAAAATACGAAGAATGCAGAGACAAGAGGATGAGGAAGGGAGCTGGTTAGCATGGCAAGGCTGTGTTACTACAGGCAAGTGAGAGAGTTTGTAAAAATAGCTCTGACTTCTACATTTTTATCTCAAGTGAAATTTTGGTCCTGAAATTCTCAGCCATGCTGCTAGAGAGAGGTTGTTTTCTCCTGGAAGATCCAAAAAGTGAAGGTCAGTTATATACATGAACCTCTGTTAAACCTCAGCATGAAGAACTTTCTTATTCTGGAGTCACACAATAAGTCTAGCATTACAGTGTGCTCATCAGAGGCAAAACAAATATGTAACAAGGGAAGGGAGAAGATTCAAGTGTGTACTTGTGAAACAGATATGCTGTGCAAATAAATTACAGGTCGGGCTACTGAATTGCCCACTCCCTAAGGAATGTGTGGTATTTACATGAAATTAAAGTCACAGAAATCCCAGCTGAAAAGGAGGTAGATTTGCTAGGAAAACTGACTGTAGTTTCAAAACCAGGCATAATTCCACATGCAGTTGATTGCCGCAAGGCATCGATAGCTCTTATCTTACCAGTGTTGCATTTCGTTTTATTTGACTGTGCTAGGAACTATAACCATCCTTTTCTTTTCCTGATATTTTAGGTACAGAGAGAACTGGCTGCTGTCATTGCCTTGAAAGCAAGGAAGTCAGGTGAGTCAGGCTGAACTTCAGAGGGGTTTTTGTAATGCTGCTCACTTTTGTCATTTCTTGAAGTATCTGAATTGTCAATGCTGTCTTTTTAACATGGGGAAGAAAAGATAGTGATGGAGAATCTGTGTATCCAGCACAATGTAATTACAGTTAAGCTTCTCTCCTTCCAGCTCATTACATCTAATGACCTAGCTAATAAAATCAGAGTGTTACAGTTGAATCTGAACTTGGGTCTCTTTGTGGCCAAAATCACTGTTTTCTCTAGGCTTGTGCTTTATAAAAAAAAAGGCTGATGTCTTTATTTGACTTACACTTAAGACAAATAAGTTGGTCATTTTGCTTTTTTTTTAATCATCCAGTATCTCATGCCATGATGTTTTCTGTCTTTTACTGGCCCAGCCAGATGTTTTTCTTTCTGCTGAAGCAAAAGGACAACTTCATGCACAAAGACGTTCTTTCCTGTCTATGCATCTGTATGGCTGGAGAGTCTTTGATCAGGGCAGGAGAAGGGGAAAGGCAATTGGATAACTGAAAGTCTTCGACAGTAGAAACATTCACAGCAAATGCTGGTGTTACAGTGCAAAAGCACTGAAATATGTGGCCATCTCAGCTCCATCAGGGTTTGGTAGCACAGGCACTTCGGAAGGTAGAATCTGCATTGCTGAGCTGGAGCAGAAGCAAGGAAGCTGTGTTTTCCAGGCACTGCACAGGAACTAACAGAACCTACTTGGCCAGACCTGACTCTTTACAGGGTTAACTCTCTGGTGTCTTCATGCAGTGTCTTCTGCACCAAGTTGAATCTACTTCTAAAGCAAAACAGAGGTGGAGTGGCCTTAAATTATTAGCGTGTTCCCAAAGCCATTGAGGTCTTTGAGTGCGTTTTCACTGAGCATCTCTTGTGATTTTCAGTGATTTTTCTAGAAATCAAAGTCACAGATCTTGTACTTCTTGAGCTATTTTCTGACTTGTTAATAGTGCTGCATCATAATATCAGTCTGTCTGTGGCTTACAAGTACAGCACAAAATTTACCACACGCGTGCACAACACACAGCATGGTATCTTAAATGGGAGGCACCAAGACAATGTGGCTGGTGTACCTGCAGATATTTTCTTGTGAAAATGTAAGTATTGAAAAAAAATACTCTAGACAGAGTTTGATGCCATTTTTTTCTGGAAATAGAATTACCCATAGGCTATATCCACACTTGTCTATGAATGTAAATCTGTAGAAAGTGAGCACAAATGTGAGTCTGAATTCAGACCTGAATTGCTTCTGTGTGGTAGCTTTGCTTCTGAAAGTGCTGCAGTAGTTTACGATGTCAACACCCCTCGGCTGCTTGCCTTTACCTGGTGTCACCCCAGTCCCACCTGACTTGTAATGGCTCAACATGGAAATGCTTCTGCTCTGGCTCAGTGCAGAGGAAAACAGGCTATTTTAAAGAAGCACTCAAAGTAATCCTTTGTTTTGCCGTTAAATAGGCTGAGTGTGGTGCCATGTTCTCTTACTTCCTGCTTATGGAGGTATAAGAAATCTCTCTGCTTCTAAGCAGTTTTGTCAGCAAATATTACTACTGCTACTAGCAAGAAATAAAACTCTTTCCCCAAAAAGAATTGTTTTTAGCCAGAATTAGCCTCTAATTTCCTTTTGGTAGATTGTTGTCAGAGTAGAAAATGGGATGGGGGTTGTATTAGGAATGAGGTGCAGGAGATGAAAGTCCAAAAGGAGAATATCTCTTGGAGTCTGCTTTTTACTGGTGTAATTGCAACCCTCAATGAGCAGGTAGAAATATTTCAGTTAAAAATCACAGACTTAAAAAACCAAAGCTCCTTATATGGCTTTGCAGTGCTGTCCAGCCTTTCCTAATATATTAATGTAAACCCTTAAAATATCTGCTCAGATCTGAACAAAAGATAACTCTTTAGTCAGCTTAACTAGTGCACACTTGTTGTTGAAATTTGCATTTCTTTATGCCCCGTCTTGGATGACTGTAAAAAATGGGTGTACGATCAGACATAACTGTAAGGTCTAATTTAAGTTAATGCCTTTAGAACTGTAGGTGCAGAGTAAATTAGGGTGGTTGGTTATGCTTCTTTATTTTATTGCTGGTGGTTAAATTCACAGTGTAGCAGTTACTGTGAGCGATCAAGCTATGGTGTGCTGTGCCTGGTGAAGTGGAGCACATTTCAGAGAAAGTACTTCTGGAGCTGTAAGCCACAGTATCTCTCGAAGACATTGTTCCTCTAATCCTCTCCAAGACTCCATATAATTCCAGGAAATAAGCCCCCAAAAACCAGACAAAGAGTTTGTTTTGGCTTGAAAAGAGTGGAACACAGCTTTTGGGCCAGCTGCCCTGGGTAGCTTCCATGCTGGTGTGAATGGCGTGGGAGCCTGGCTCATCCACCCTGGGATTCACGAGTGGGGAGGGCAGGCGACGGGCATGGTCCTAACCTGCTGCCTGGAACCTGGCTGCAGAGGGTAATCAGTTCATTAACTAAAAGCTTTCCTAGAGACCAGCAGCCCCCCGCCATAAAAAAAAAAAAAAAAAAGCCTAATGCAGGGACTATGTAATTTGTTCCTGAATTACTTTAATTTCTGAATGTACCTCTGCCCTTAGAGAGGCCCTTCACTGTGATTTAATTGTACTAGAAAAACTGGCTGGTTTAAGTTTCTGCGTTATTTGTCTAGAACTGCTGTAGTAATCACCACTTTAAGTTGCGTGGAAAGCACTATACTAGCACACAAACACCACAGCTCCCTCTGCGAGAGGTGAAGAAGTTCCAAGTAGGAAGGTTTGCTGTGTTTGGAGGGGGTGGCAAATATTGCCTTTGGTTGCCCGAATGAAACAGTTTGTTTTTGTTTAAATGAAGCTTGGATTTGCTACCTAGTATATGTACGTGAGAGGTAGTAATTGCAGCTATTGCAGTTCTGGCTGTGTCAGAGATTTACACACTGTATCTGCTGACAAAAACCGAGGTAGAGACCTGAGCCTGCTGTGGGGTAGGGCAGAGTATCAAATTCTTGCTAGTACAGGATCTGACTTGATGGAGAATGTCAGCTACCAGAAAATAAAAAGCTGGTAGGGTGTGGGGTAGAATGCCTTTCCCCAAGAGCTGTTCTTCTGTTTTTATTGTGGTATAGAAGAATAGGAGAAACTAAAAAAGCTGGCAGATGCTGAAAGAAAAATGAGGAACCTGAAAAATTAAAAACTTCTGTGCTGTGGGAAAAAAGCTCTGTTTTCATATTCCAGATGTGTATTGCAAGTAAACCACTCCGATAACAAGGCATATGCTGACAGAGACGTACTTGAGAGCCTTCATGCAGAGGGAGCTCAGCACTTCTAGTTTCTTTGCAAATAAAACTAAACCAGGGTAAAATAAGTGTCTGTAATTCAGAAGTGTTGATGGACCTCGGTAACACTGTTGACTTGAAATCACATTTATATTTCATTAGAATAAAGCTGTCATGATAAAGGTGACCTAGGAGGGGGAAAATGAGCTTGTGCACTTCTCTGTGGCTTATAAAAATGCATTGAAATTGTTCTTACCTAACCTTAGAAATAAATAGATTAAATGCTGTCTTCTGTGGTAAAAGGTCTTGGGCAAGCAAGTAACTGGAGCAGAAGGGAACTTTTTCTTTAATTGTAGGCACTTGGCATTAAATTGTTTTGTTTATTTATACCTTGCTGGCTTCTGATAGCTTCTGCAAATGTGCTGAAACGTAACATAAATGCAGCCTCCCGTCTGAAGGTTTACAAGGGTTGGTATTTATCTCAATTGCTTGTCACGGCTCATGACATGTTTCTTATGTGTTAGAGATGGTAGCTAAAACAAGGATAAAAAGCAGCAAATAGCCTAAGGCTGGAGGCTTTAGCTGGTGGCAAAGCTACACGGGTACATCTGAACTGATCAAAACCTGTCAGGTAGATGCTTTGTACTGGTGTTAATCCCATCCACAAACAAGATGCCTTGCATTTCTGTGCACAAACCAAGCTGCACCCCATGGCATCACACAGCAAATCCCTTTATAGAAAAAGGAATTTCCATAACTTTATTTGTGAAAAGGATCAATTGATAAGAGCATGGCTCTTGTCTTTGTGTTTATGAATACAGAGGCTAATTAAGATAATAGCTGACAGGGTATGGATGAGGTAGGAAGATGGTGACTCAGCTTCTCCCCAGGCACTGCAGGAGCAGCGGCAGGTCTGTGGGTGCTTCTCCCTCCCACTGTGAAAGGCAGGGCAGCCACAAAATGCCCTAGAACTTATGTGTGGTTTTGCTCCCCCTTATGAATGATATTCAGGTTTCCACTATATAATTAGACACATTTTAGTCATGCCATTCTTGAATTGGCAAGCTCTGTTGATTTTTTTAAGATGTAATTTGCATTTTATTTATAATAATGTATAATAATTTATAATAATATGACTTTTGCAATGTATTAACTTCATATTTGAGATCTTCTGGATTGCCTCCACCCTATTCTTACATATATGTATGCATATCCACCCCTCCCCTTGTCTTTTGTATTGTTTCTGTCAGAACCTAACCGCCTATGTGATTTGCTTCGTATTTTTATTTTAGTGCAGACGATTCAATACGAAGCAGTCACTGGGGCTTGAGCTTTGCCGACATGAATGAAAAGCAAGCTGTGAACAGCTATTCCTTTTCCCAGCCACTGCACCACCTCTACAGCACTGCTGTCAGAGCTGATTGCGTGACTCGACTCAAACACACTCCAGGCAATGTCAGCCCGGTTAAACACATGAGAACAGTCAGGCTGGGTCAGGTTAAAAGTCCATCCAGCTACACTCCTACCGTGAGTGATGAGTAGGGGATGCTTAGAGTAGAGAAACAGAGCAAGTAGAAACAGTCCTTCTGACGTACGTACTCAGCATCTACCAGCCTGTGATAGAGGGATTTTGCTGTACCCACACTGCTGTGGTAGGTAACCCTTGCTGGACCTTTTCTCCATTAATTTATCAAATTGCTTTTTAAGCCTGCTTATACTCCTGACCTTCATCATCTCTTATGGCAGAAAATCTCACAGTTCACATGTGTAGTATGTTAAAACACATTTTTTCTTGTTTGTTTTAAGCGCATTCCCCACTACCCTCACTCTGTTGTGATATAGCTCTTTGCTGACAGAGATTGGTGAATAATCCATTCCCTATTTGTCATCATACTATTCAGAATTTTGTGCACATCTGCCATACCCCTGTGGGTTGTCTCATTTCCAGGCTATATCACTAGTCATTCCTCTTACCAAATCTCATCCATTAAATCTGATCATCTTTGTTACATCTATTATATTACTTTTGAGATGGGGCAGCCAGAGCAGCATACAGTATAGAAGCAGCATGTGCTAGAGTTGACACACAGTGAGGGTGGCAGCTTCTTATCAGGGTGGGGAGGCGGAGGTGTGTGGGAAGGAGCCCAGCAAGACACTTTTGGCAGCATTAAGCTGTTTTATCAGCTTAGTTAACTCAGGAAACTGCATCTTTATCATTCAGCCCATTTCCCCAAGTAGTACAGATCCTTGTGAGACTTCTTGGTAAATTTATTCCACAATAATTAGCGAATGTTTTGTCATATGGTGCTATCTGAATGTCCTATGCCATGTTATTAATTTTATTCACTTGTAGAAGTGTTGTTATATAGAAAATGGAAATCATTACAAATTTGAGTTAGATTTGTATACACACTTGAAAAATGAGGTAACAAATGCATGACCAAGGGTCATTCAGAATGGACTAGTTCAGCGTTGTGTGTAAATTTCAAACATACTAAGTACTATGAATTTACAAGTTTCATAAACAACCAGGTATTCAATATCTTTGGAGTAAAATGTGCAGTTTGTTACCACTTGTGCCACTGAAAAAGGGCATAATGAGGTATGAAAAACCTTGGTCCTATTTACAGAATAAAGTGACAGTCATGTACCAGAGAGGTGTTCATTTTCCCTTGTGAAAAAATTGAGAAAGTTTGAAGGGTGGAAAAAGGGTAATATCAGTAGGATCTTACTGCTTTTCTATTCTCTTCATGTCTCTTTTCAATAGGTCTGTTTACTTGACTCAAGTAGTACCTCATTTCATTAAAACTTCCAGTTCCTCCAAGCACCCAGTTGTTTAAAGCAAGGGCTGAAATTAGTAAACTGTGTGGAATGAGAGTTCTTCTGCAAATTCCTCTGCAAATGTTACTTACAAGATTCACCCTGGAGAAATGGTCACTCAAAGTGAAGGCGCAGGACTGTTGTGCTTCTGTTAGGTCATGGTGACTGTATCTTTACTTCTCCCCTGCCCACTGAAATGTGGTTCAAAATAAAAGCTTCATCTGAACACATAGCTAGCAGTATTTTAAAAGTTACACTGTACTTTAAGGTCTTTCTTTAAGGTCTGTGATTTCAGGTCTTGAAGTAAGGGAGGTAATCTTGGTTTGTTCAGCTTAGAGAAGAGGAGGCTGAGGGAGACCTCACTGTGGTCCCTCACGAGGGGAAGCAGAGGAGCAGACACTGATCTCTTCACTCTCGTGACCAGTGACAGGACTCAAGGAAATGGCATGAAGCAGAGTCAGGGGAGGTTTAGGCTGGATATCAGGAAAAGGCTTTTCCCCCAGAGGGTGATTGGGCTCTGGAATGGGTTCTCCAGGGAAGTGGTCAGAGCACCAGGTCTTTCTGAGTTCAAGAAGCTTTGGGGAAATGCTCTCAGGCACATGGTATGATTCTTGGGGTGTCCTGCTCAGGGATGATCCTGATGGGTCCCTTCCACCTCAGCATAATTTATGATTCTATGATTCTAATCATGTTTGCTTCTTTAAGCAATCCTTTTAAAACATTTTGTGCCCTATTGAAGGGAATCCCTACCCCTAGGGACCAGTGGGGGTTACAATGATGTATTGCATCACATGGGATTCTTCCATTTCTCCTGAGACCAAGCACACCCAGAAAATGACAGCATTTCAAAAGAGCAGGATCAGACCCCTCCTAGTCCTGGGGAATGATGCTCCTTTGTGCCCACCCTGGGCGATGCTGGGGGTGGGAAATGCCCTGGACAACATCAGTGAAAGGACTACACGGTAACACTTACCAGCTGTTGTGTATTCAACAGCTGATATAAAGCAGAATGGACTCAGACTTGGAAAAAGAAGGAAAAGAGCTCTCTTGTGGGAATTGTGGTGAGAGGGATTTTGGCAGTTTACGGTTTTGTTTTTGCAGTTGTTGTAGAACCTTGTGCATAGTTCTTTCTGTGTGATCTAAGGTACTCACACAGAAGAAATCAGCAATGCAGAGTAGCTGTGTAGGGGAAAGGTATTTTGCACATACGCAAAAAGAGACAGCACAGTAAGGTCGGAAAGACAGCAGTTGTGCAAAAAACAACCCCCAGGTGAATGTTTTGTTTACTGGGGCTTTGGGAGAGGCATTTACAATGAGTTCACAGAATTTATTTATTCAGAGTCCTCTTTGTTTCCTGCTCCTTTCCTGGCCATGCCTGGGGGATGTTTCCGTGAAACAGAGAGCAGTGTTTCACTTTGCACCAGCCTGCTCAGCAACAGTCCATACCTCCTTGTTTGATCTGTTCCCAGCAATCATTCTCTGATCATGTAATGGGCTCTTCTCCATCCTCCCATCATCTTGTTTCAGACAACACGGCTATAGATGCATTCATTGCTATGGGATTTTTTTTTTTATTTTAAATATACACATGAGAAGAAATATCTACAATTACTGGATAAAATTTAAAACTTTCTGCATTTGAGCATCAAATGGTTTCCCTTGATCTGGGATTGGTACAAAACCCCTTGCTTTTTTCTGGTCCTGTAGTAATCCTACAGCATTTACATGTAATTTTTCACATCTTTTTCTCCTTGATAAAAGATATTACTTCATATGTTCATGAAGTGGGTGTAAAATGTGGCTTTATCTTTGCATGCATCACAAAGGGCCAGGCATTGAAAACCAAATCTCCTCTGGCCATATGAATCAACAGTAGTTGTTTAACTATTAAAAAATGCCTGTCTCGTTTAGCCAAAGATGTTTTACAAATTATGTTGTTCTAATGCACCACTACCTTGCAAGAAATGTGGACCTTCAAAGCCAGATGAAAGGCTCCAGTTCTTAAATAAATAAAATAAACAGAAGTTCCTAACAAAACCAGTTGTACAATAATGTGAAATGATCATTATCTGACTGAGCTGGGAAATATCGGTGGCTTTACTTGGTACACTCACTTTTTAATTTATAATGGCTATACAGTGTGGACAGACTGAGCCTCACTTAAACTGAGGTTTGTCCTTCCTGTGGTCATTTAGAAGCAGTGGGAAGGAATGGCGCATTAATGGTGATCAGCAGGACCAAATCTACATCTGCCAGCCTCCTTTCTTACCACACTGGCTTTGCTCTGTTTAGATTGGAGATACCTACCCTTGCTGTTATCTGTTCCTTTTGATAAACTCTGCAATGAGAGGAAATGCTTTTGCATAATTTTCTGGAGTCCTGTTTCCTATCTGAGATTTGAGAAATGGCTTATAGCACTAGGACCCTTGGGAACTTCTTTTTCTGCTTGGAAACTAATCAGAGTAATGAGTACCCTCTGTGCAAATTCAATATTAGTTCTACACCTAAGGTCAAGCAGAAGTTAATGACCATTTTTTACGTACAGAAGTCAGTTATGAGACCAACATTACATTTCACACTTTTGTAATTGTAAAATAAAATGGCAGAGTTATTTATGTTAAATTAATTTAAACTACAAAGCATAAATATCATAGCATCCCAGATTAGGGTTTGAGAGAAAATGGCATCATTGTCACTTGTGCAATAGTTCATTCACCAGTTTACAAGTACCTTTATTCCATCTTGTGCTTGCTGTGCTTTTTACATACAGAGGCACTGAACAATGCTGTAAGCGGGAGTCTGTCTCTAATAATTTTTGCATTTTCTTTGTTTCTTTAATTATCTGATTTACTCAGCTGATTGCACAGCTGTCTGGGCAACACTCCCCCAGGGGTCTGCCAACTGTTTCAGAGATACGTAATGTACTCAGTGAAGGCAAATCTGTATGATAATTTGCATGTATATATGCAGAAATAGTGGGAAGGAATAAGAAAGCTCAAAGGCAAATTTTGTATTGCTAATAAAAGGAAAAATGTTAAGGGTGAGCTTAAAAAGCTTTCTCTTTTCAGTAATTTCTGGGAAAAGATTACTCTTTCATGGTAAATAAGGAACCAATTCTCAGTTGGAAGGTTTTGTTCCCGGGATTATTGCTGTTTTACAAGCAGCTTTTGGGGATTTTGGAGATACTCAGTGCTTGTTAGTTTTCCCCTTTAGTTTGGAAACAGAACTTGGAAAACGCAGGAACATGCATGAGGACATGGTCTGGTCTAAAATGGTCCCCAAATCCGAGGTTTGCAAAGCATTTACTGGCTGCTCATCTTCTTTTCCATTGCTCAGCACTAGTGCTCTACATAGCCTAGAGGATCTGGCTTTTAGTTTCCCCAGTGGTGTCAGTATGAGCTATTCATTTTTTCCACTCTGATAAATTAATAAGCATCAGCAAACATTATAACACTGTCAAACAGCTCACAGCTGCCATAGTAACCAACCGTATACCCTCCACAAAGAACAACAAGGGATACCACAAGTTCCATTGTTCAAAATAACAGTAAAGTTTTCAAAAATAATGAAATTAGCTTACGTATGTGATTAAAAAAGAAATAAAATGGGGGTTTGTGTTTTTTTCTTAAGAGCTTCATGCTAGCAACTTCCTTTGGAGAAAAACCAAACCAAACCAACCAAACAAAAACAACCAAAAAAATCCAGAAGAGTAACAAACATGCCTCTTAAAAAATTTGGAATATAAGAAGAGTGCTAGAAGTTGTCAGCTTCTCAGCGGCTGACAATAAATCAACTGGTGCAGGATGCTGGCAATTCTGGAGCCTTCTCCCGGGGAATATTCTTGCAGATTCCTGAGGTCTTGTTGGTTTGACAGGGACAAAAAACCCCCCACAACAGGCTATAACCATCCAGCAGGGATGAGGCAGTGAAAGTCTGTTGTCTTGTCAAATAAACAAGGTTCTCGTGTTCAGAAGTAGGCTCTTTACCTCTTCCAAGGTGAGAATGTGTCTCCTATCTGTAGAAGGCACGTTGGTGCCTTTTAGTTACTGGCTAGAAAAAAGAGATTCATATATGAACTGTGATCACAGAGTACTGAAAAGACTGAAATCATACAAAGGGCAGAGTGGTTTGATGTTCTAGGATGTTAGCAGGTTAAAGAACAATACTAAATAATTAATTAATATCCGCATTTGAAATGAAAGAGCATCACTGAGTACATAAACGATGTAGCCTTAGGGGTGACCGAGCTTTGTATGGCAAGCAGAGCTACCTCTGGAGCAGCTATGGGGACATGAAGTCCCCATGCAGCCTGTGCAGTCCCAGGTGAGCCTGGCAGTGTTTGTGCAGCTGGAATCCCCCATGCCCAGGCTGCTACTGAGGCCATGCCTGAGGGTTTGCAGTGGGCTAAAAGTGTTTGGTCTTAGGAGCAGCCTAGGGCAGTGCAGAAGCATGTTTGCTAAAGGTGGTTTATGGGCTCTTGTCTCCAAAAGGCAGGCAGTCCTGGCCCCAGAGATGGATTTCATAGCAAGCTCAAGGGCTGAAGCTGGAGCTGTGTGACACAAGGGGTCTGGCAGCAGCGTTACCTTGAGGGGTGTCCCGTCCCCTTCCTGCTGCTCAGGAGCTCTGTTCTCAACCAGGTCATGCAAACCCAGCCAGGTTAGCAGTAATCCTTTGCCAATCCACAAATCCCAAATGCCTTATGGTGGCACAGAGGGGGAACAGTCAGTACAGGGGGTGTGGGACAGCCAGCAGTGATGGGGAGCTCAGCTGGCTTCCTGGAATGGCCCTGTGGGTGCGACCCGGAGAGAGTTGCTTACAGATGGGCAGATGTCCTTGCCTGTTGTTCGGCAGCAAAATGGTTAACTGTGATGACAGTCCTTTCTTAAGCATTTAAATAATTAGCTTTCACAGTTAACACCCTGTTAAGCCAAAGGGAGGAAGTTCACACCTCTCCTGGTGTTATTGTTCCAGTCTGGCTGGCTGCAGCAGCAGAATGACGTGCCTTGGTTCTCTGTTGGGAAGGTTATCTTTGCAGCCAGAAGGGGTAGAAAGAAGAAATTTCATTTATAGAAAAGGAAGAAAGCACAATAAAGCAAAGCCTCTGGGAAGATTACAACGCTGTGGGTTCCAGGAGTTGCTTTGTGTGGATTTTTTTTTCAACTGTCCTTCCCACTTCCAATTGGGCAAATGATTCTGCTATATTGGGCAAATGATTCTGCTATATTGAACAAGACCAAGTATTAAAATGAAATAATGTGCTTGTATTATTATGTGACTTCTAAAAATCTTACTTATCAAATGTAATTAGTGTCATTAATTTACCTTCAAGTTTGTGGCATAAAGAAGAGTGTGTCATGGAGGCACTGCTCTGCGGGTAATCTTGGCAGATTCTTCCACAGGCAGGAGAAGGTTTGTAGTGCTGCTGGTGTCTGTTGCTACCCTCACTGAATGCCAGCCTGTCTAGCTAAGGTGAGCCCTCTAGCATGTGTGTAATGCTCCATGCTGCTGGAAAGACAAATCCTTTCCAATAATGCCTTGAATCTACACTAAACTTTGTGGCACGGCTGTGAAAGCAGGGGGGAGCACTCTTGGTTGGTTACATTCCCTTTCCTTTCACACCCCCGGTGATGGCTCATTCTGCTGAGGTAGCTGGTACAAAATGTTTTATTTTGGTTTCTTATTTCTTTGGGTTTTTTTTTCTGCTGATTTAATGATCTGAAATGGAATTACTAAAGGACAAACCTCTCCCCCACGAGAGTTCTCTGTTCTAACATTGGTTTACAGAAGAATCTGCTAGCAAAATCTCAGCTCTGGTCTGTGGGGGCACAAGGAACTCCGATCAGATGATGGCCCTTGTGATCCATAAGTGACAATAAAACATCAAAATCCTGAATTCCCTAGACTAATTTGCAAATGGACATATTTGAACTGCACATTAACAAGCTAATGCTCATTTGACATCTTTTTCTTTTGTTCGTGGTGACCTTTCCTCCAAAGGAGAAATGCTGCAGGTAGAAAACTGAACTGGTCACCTTACATTTGTTTGGTTTTCTTTTTCGTGTCTCTGGTCTCAAGCCTGAACCCAAGCATAACATTAAATAGATACGTATAGATCAGGGTAAACTACCTTTGCCTTTCCCTGTTATTGCTGCTTTATCAAACATGCTGGGATATTTGTATCAGGGAGCAAAGCTGGATTTATGGTGGTGGAGAAGGAAGCTGGATTCCAGGTGGTGGAGCTGTTTGGCTCAGCTCCAAAGTTCACAACTTTCTTTGTATGTACAATTCCAGAATCAGCACTTGCCTGGGAAATACTTTCCCATCCCACCCTAAGCTTCCGCTCCCTTTTCCTATGGTTGAATTTGCAATGTCAAAATTTTTTTATCAAAAAATAAATGGCCAGCTAACAGTAAGTAGGAAATTATCCTTGAATTCTTATATTTTGTGACAGAACTTATACTGCACGCACAATAACCCATGAGGGCAGTGCCTGGGCCAATTCAAAGGGTGTCTATGAGTTTTTATGGGGTTAGGAGGCACACTGTGTCTAAAAATACTGCAATCAATTTCTTACATGTATGTGATGGCCCCCAGTAATATAAATTTCTAAATATACCAGAATATTTTAAGAAATATGTGGGTTTTCTCTGTTGTATAGACAAAACACATAGTAACCTTTTCTTACAGAAACCAAGAAAATATAATTAGGAGTTGTTGCTTGTCTGTGTGGCCACTTCAGCCTTCAAGAGACTGTGTTCTTGTGATGGGAAAAAAGTATGAGATGGTGTGATTCCTTGAGTGTTGCTCCCTGGGCATTGTTAAATGGTTCAGTTGTGGCTGGTTCTTACGGGTTTGGGTAAGTGGTAGGGAGGACAAAAAAAATCCAGTTTGTGATGGAAAGTTCATGAAAAAGAGGCCAAATGCTCTTTCTCTCCCAAGAGAGCTGCAAGAACGTCAGTGTGAGGTCTGGGGTTTTTTTTTTTCCCTTTAAGAAAATATTTACTGCTTCTTTTCTACATTCCTTACACAGTCTAAACAACATTGAAGCCAAGGAGAGCTGGGTTTGGATGATAAACTTATTCAGGTTTTTTAGAGTTGAGTTGTGAAATTGCTGATAAAAAAAATCTTTTTCTTTCTTTTTTTTTTTTTTAAGCCATTCACTTAGAGTACACTTAAACTGAGGCAATTTTCTCATCGTCTTTAAAACTGCTCATGTTAAAATCGTTCAACACACAAGGATACCTATATTAATTGAGGCTTGTGGACATGTACTCTTTTTCTCTTTCTCTTTGTGTCAGGTAAGAGATCTTGCTGCCTGCAGTTCTAGGTGTTTGCTGCTTGTCACTGTCTCCCTGGCCAGACACCATCCACTCACTGGCCTGCCCGCCCAGCCAGGTCAGCAGCGGGTGCTGTCCCTGAATGTCTGCCTGTTCACTTTGGTTGAAGATGCCCTGGCACTGGGAAGGGAAGGGGACACTTGTAACCGAGGCCTGTGACAAGAAGCCAGTTGGCAGGCACCAACCTTTTCCCCTGGCACAGCTGTTTGTGGAGCGCCCATCTGCTCAGGACTGTTGGAAAAGCTGGCTGGATCAATGTAAATCACCTAAACCTGGATGCGTGGTCTTGTTACTAGCGAGGTGCCACTCCTTTAAATGCCATGATTAATAGCCAGAGTCTGGGGGGATATTTTGCCCATGAGTGCCTACAGCAAATCGATTTTAGAAGAAATCAGAAAATTGAAAGGAGAACTGGGGAAATGTTCTCCTAATGCAGACTTAGCAATTTGAGAAATTGCTCAAACAACCGATATTTAGCATTTGTTAATGCCTTCCGGCATTGCAACATTCCTGACTCATGCAGGTTGTTCTGTAGTGGTCAACAAATAGATGTCCTGAACGCTCTGTGCCTCCCGTAGCGGCAGTGGGTAGAACAGGGTCATCCGTGTGTGGGACTGTGCAAGAGGATGAGGCAGCTCTTGGGGAGGAAGGCTGGGAGATGGGTTACACAGGAAGGTACTGCACAGAGCCCCCAGCCTGGCTGGATAAAGTAGGTTGCTTTTAGAAATCCTGCCCTGCATTAGAAAAGCAGGGTTCACACGTGGCTGTTCAGGCCATCCCTCTCGTTACTGGGTCATTGTGTTGTTCCTTTTCCAGGCTGGGGCAGAGATATGCCACAATGTCCCAAGAGTGTTTTGATTTTGCCTGCCTTTAAATACTGTTGGGATCTAATGCCCAGTATACATGCTGTCTGTTACAGCTATAGTCTGACCCCGTGTTCTCAGTATTCACCTTGAATTTCAGAGGTTTGCTGGTGAAGTGATGCCTGCAAACCCAGTGGTGAAGATTTATATCAGAACTCTGTTTTCCTTTGATAATGGATTTAAAAAGATCCCGTAATGGAATAAACTGTATTGACAGAATGACTTATTTCCCCTTTTATAATTACATTTTTATTACCCTTTTTTTTTTTTTTGTTTGATAGCATAACTGTGGGGGAAGAAACAAAATTATATCCTATATGGCATAGCAGTATCAGCAGCAATCCTGCCATAAGAAAAAATAAATCTATACGATTTATTTTAGAGATCAAGAACAGTCCAAAGTTACTTTTCTTTTAAGTTGCTAGATGCTGCCTAAATGTTAGGCTGCTTTTTGTCTGCAGCAGACCCAGAGCACCCATGCAGACACAATAAGCTGGACCTCATGGCTCACATTACGTGTATGAGCTTGGCCATGGTAACCTGGTTATGTCTGAAGATTCAGGCTGAGGGCTGAGTAGAGCACAGGTGAGGAGGCCTGGGGAAGGTAGTACTGCTGCCTGCCAGCCCTTCTCCAGCTCCTTCAACAGCCAGTTTGTTCATCAGTTGAATTCTGGGCTGCCTCAGCTCACAAACATAGTTTTAAGGCAACACACGACTGGTGATCCTTGTCTGAATACACTGTGCTGTGGGCTGCAGCTGTTCAGATGCAGCCTGATGAGCAGCTCGGGTACATAGGGGCGAAGGAGAGAGGAGGTGGGCAGGAGAAAGCACACCAGCTCAGCCCTCCCACCCATCCATCAAAGCCATGAGCCATGAGGTGTTTTCCAGGAAATAGATGTGACAGCTTTACTGCTTCAAGGACACTTCTGGTGTCACAAATGCTGTGGCTAAACCAGGAAATCATTCAATATGTACTTGAGATCAAAGATATTTCAGTGTGGTTCTTCTAAGTTGATGTGTGCAGTATAAGGTAAAGTCACTTTGCATGTGTTTCATTGGGTCTGACTGTCTCAACCTGCCATGTGTCACGTTTTGGAACGTCTGAGGGCTCAGTGTCCCACCAAAATACAGCAGATGGCTGTGCAGACTGAAAGGGTAGCTTGGGGTAT
Source organism: Cnemophilus loriae (assembly GCA_013397755.1). Taxonomy (NCBI): domain Eukaryota; kingdom Metazoa; phylum Chordata; class Aves; order Passeriformes; family Corvidae; genus Cnemophilus; species Cnemophilus loriae. Next base: position 1,958,585 of record VZTF01005662.1, read on the forward strand.
AGATAGTAAAACTGCCTACAGATGAAACTGTTTGCAATACAGAAGTCTATGGTGTCCTTTCATAAGATGTTCCTTGTTTCTTTGGCTGGATAAACTGCTAGCTCTGGTTTTGACCCTTCTAGGGGTTACAAGTTTGATACAAAACTTTAAAATCTAGCAAAACTTGATGGTGTCAAGTGATTTAAGTTATTAAATTATTTAAGTTATATTCAGTGAGGTTGCTGGTTTCTTCTATTGTGCCAGCAGAAAAGAACTTTCAATAAAACATGTCCTGCTACCATTTATTTCTGGAGATGACTTTCATGGCTAGTGGTGATATTTGTTAAGATTGAGATCACTTTGCTTACAAAGAATTTTCCAAGTCTGAGGTGAGGAATGAATCTGCTTATTTTGTTTAGTCTGAATTAATCTTCTGCAATATAATGGAAGAAAAGAGACCTTATTTTTTTATTGCTAATGAGTCATGATATCCTGTTATAACGTATGGAGAAATGGAGTTTCCTTAAATGTCTTCGTTTTATCAGGACTAACAGTAGCATGATTATAACTATTTAGTACTGGATTTTACTGCCTTGGGAAAAATAAAATATATCACGTTTAGCATTTTTCTAGACCCAATAAGATGTACCTTATAGGATCTGTCCAAAACCACTCCATGAGTTAACTAGAATGCTAAAGTTTAAACATGCCTTGAATGGTCATCCTATTTGATCCAAAGTGGGCCATGCCACTTCGCTGCTTTTTGTGATTTAAACCTGCCTGCTTCCAATGTATTCCTCTTTCTTATTTTAGCAATTCATCAAAATGAAGAAAATGGCAGTCAAAAAATAAGAGGACTAGAAGAGCTCAAGGATACCTCTGATGCACAGGTACATGTGTAAGATTAATGGAGTCTTGGGAATGTTTTCAGATCTACAAGTTGAAGAACTGCTTTCAATAGCTCTGGGAAATGGATTTTCCTCAATGTTCTGTGCAGGGAGCATGTAGGAGGGAAAAAGTCTGCTGGATCTCATCTTATGTGACTATTTAGAATAAGATTGATGATTACTCTGGGAATTAATCCCATGATGTTGCAATTGGACAGCATTCTTCAGCTATCTTTCCGCTGCTTTTAGATAATACACATAGCATATATCAGATGTGAAAGTAAAATGAGATGTGTTTTAGGAGGCAAGGGCATATGACATTTTGATTGAATTTTAATCACTGTAAGTAGACATGCAATGAAATAGGGATACTTAGTAGTCACTCAAGTGAAAGCAACAACCTTCTTTCTTTCCCTAACTTCCCTCATTTACAACCAAAGCACACTTCTGGATATTGCTCAGAAGAAACTAAACTGCCTTTTAGAGCATTTTATTGTGGAATTACTTACCCTTTTTAATTCTGTGAATCTTTTTTGATTAATCTGCAATTCATTCAATCATTCTGTTCATGCATTCAAGCTGTGCAAGTGTAACTGTATTGCTCATTGTACTGGTACTGATTATTGCTTTTAATTTAAAATTGATTTTTCCCAGTCTTGGCTGGTTTTTTCTCCTTCTATTCGTCTTGCAAATGTTATGTTCCCCACCAGTTGCCATCTTTTCTCCTTCGCCTGTATGCAGCTTGCAGTTCCTGCCTCTGATTTATTTCCCTAACATCTTGCCAAACTGAAAAGTTGTGTGCAAGAAAGACAGGATTTATGCTGATGTCTGTGAGCAAGCCCAGCTGAAAGGGTAGAAGCCATGTAGCCAAGAGTGCATTACAGAGATATAGAAAGACCCAGAGGGAAACACTGATCTCACTGCACAAAAAATCTGGCTTTCTGTTTTTTTGTTAGATTTTTTTTTGGGGGGAGGAGGAGGGAGGGAAGGCTTTCATGTATACTCAGTTTACTTAGTTGCTGTAGTTATTACAGTTTTTTGAAAAAGTTTGTTCCCATTTATGACATAGACACTGTATGCACAAAGCTCCTGAGTAACCAGCTAATAAGATTACCTTGACTAATTATAAAAGCCCATAAAAATTAATATTGGGATACTGATTCACCTAGATTTTAATTGACTGGAAACACGCTTCTAAAATTTGAAAAAATATGAAACACATTTAAAATTATACAATTACTAAATGAGCAGTTAACAAAAGCATTCATGTGCTCTGCTGGGAGGAGAGCAGGAGTGTTATCAAAGCAGTGGTTGCTCCAGTTTGTTAGCACCATAAAAATGACATCCAGTGAAGGCCAAATACAGTTTGTTTTAAGGGAGTGAACGATTTTTTTTCACTTTAGTGGGACTGTGCACGTGACTGGAGCAAAGCAAGGGATCCTGTCTTTTGAGGCAGTGGCACATGGTTTTAAGTTTTCAGGCTGATCAAAAGTGAAGCCGGTAATAATTATGTTTCTTTCACCAGCTACAGAAAAAGACAGAGGTACAGTGAAAGAAAATGAAACCACCACAAACCTTCTGTTAATAGAACTGAAGGGCGTGTTGCCCACTCTGCTCTCTGGGACAGAGGCTTGATTTACATCGGAGCTAATTGACAAAGGTGGTAGAAGTGTGGAAAAAAATTGGCAAGGGGATTTTCAAAAGCAAACATGCTGTAAACAATGTAAATTCTGTAAATAAAAGATCTCATCTTGTCTGCCTAGGGATGTAATTCACCTCTGTGTAATTGCTAGGATGCTCATTTATGACCTCTGCAGAGGGAATATTTTCCAATGGTATGCTGAAACAGAAAATATGTTGTCAGCATCTTCCTTTTTCCACCCTCAGCAGTGACTAATTTGCTTTCATTCCCATTAAACTTATTAAAATTTCATTTCAAATATTACATAAACACACTTAATTATAGTAATTTCGAGCCATGAATGGTAGTAAAGCCTTACTATAAGGTACATTCTTTCATCATTCATTAAGGTAAAGCCAGTTAAACTATGCAACTTTTTGATTTTCACCTTCACATAAGTTAGTAATTGTATCTGGTTTGGTCTACATGAATTAGAGGTCTAAGCACCAACAAGGGTTTGAGGGGATGTGCACCTGCACAAAATGAAAATCAAAATTGCGCTTTGCAAGTAGGGTGACTTGTCTTTGCTCTTTTGTCTAACAGCTTCCAAAGTATTGCCTGAAAATTAAATTTATATTGAGAAGTGAAAATGACCGATAATTGGAGACTGTCAACATCTTCCTAACCAGGTTTTAAAAGCTGTCATCAACTAATTATTTAATTGACCTGGATGTATTCTTACAAGTATTTAGCACAAAGATTTGTAGTGGAAAGTCAGCATAAATGAGGAAACCAGAACTAAAAGTAAAGGATTCATAGTTTTTTCTTAATTATGAAAAAACATGTTTAGCCTTTCGGATTTCAAGTGCATTCTTTACTCCCAAAGCCAAACATATACAATTAAGTCAATAATACCTTAACCCTCCCAGAAATTTTTTATCCTCTGGAAATCAAATTAAGGAAATGGTTTTTTTCATGTTCTCTGCAACTCTTTAAATTAAAGAACTGTAAGGGGATAAGGGGACATGTTAAAATTTAGTATTTCTACTTGCTGGTTATTTGGAACAGGACAATGTGATTCTTCAATGAAATTGCCAGTTTGAATACAGACCATATTTGTGGCAGGGCTAATGGGCTTGTCTTTAGAGTTACTCTTCTGGGGTGCTCATCCCTGTGGAAGGCAGCAACACCCTCAGTGTGAACACAGGTGGAGGGAAAGTGGTGAAAGAGAGCAAGACCCAACTTTCAAAACCTTGTCTTTCTCTGGGTTCTTTGTCCCCCTTGAACATACTGAGGCCAACTCTTGTCCCAAAACTGAAGACCCCCTTCCTCTTCTTAACACAAGTGGTTTTAACCATTGGACTTTGCTTCACACTCTGAAGATCAATAAATATTTGTTTGGCAGGGAGTCATAACCATCTCTGCCACTCGTAGGTCATGGGCTGCCTTCTCTGGACACGTGGCCAGGTTCTGGCCAGGACAGGGTTAGTTTTTGCAATAGCCAGGGCCTAGAGATTATATACCACCTCACATCATTGATGGGGGGCTGGAGAAGGGATTCTCTTCCAAGCTGGGATATTGTGGAGGAGCGATTGGTTGGGTACTGTCTGTTATCAAGGGGTTTCCATGTGAATCATTCCTTCCTTGTACCCTATGTCGTTATTATCGTTGCTGTTACTGTTTGTTTTCTTATCTCATTGCTGTTTTCAGTAAATTGTTCTTATTTCAACCTGTGATCTTTACCTTTTATGCCTCCAATTCTCCTTTCCAGCTACCCCCAGGAGGTGGGGGGGAGAAGGGGGGAGGGAGCAAGTAGCACCTCGTTTCGTCTCAGTGGGAGCACTAAGCTGGGGAGTGCCATTCCTAAACCATGGCAGCACAACACAAAGGTGTAAAAAGTGCCTCTACACTACTAAGATCCCAGATCCAGAGAGAGTCCAAATCTTTATCATCCCAAAGTCCTAGTAGGCGGTAACACTTTGAGGTTGTCCTTAGCCTACATTACATTGATGTAATACTCTGCTAAAAGCATCCTGCAGTCATGGAAGAACAAGGTTTGGTTTAGCTGATGCCCCCAAGCCATCAAAATGTTGGAAGTGCAGACATCAGACCTCCCAAGTCTTAGGTTCCCTGTGTAAATTACTGGACAAAAAGGAGAATATTATGAAACAACTGATCTGACCATTTTTAAATGTCTACTGTAGAGGAGAAAAAAAATCTCTTCCTAAATATCCTCTTTTCTCTGTTGATTAAGTGAGTCTGGACAACTAGTTCACTATATTCTTCCACATTTGAGAAAACCAGTCTTACTGCTGATCTGCAGGGGATAAGAGTGTGTCAGAACTGGTTTATAAACCAGTGTCTTTGATTTAGAAGATAAGGCACTAGACTCACAGACTATGTAAGGAATTAGAGATTAAGCAATGCAATTCCTTATTTTCTTGGTGTATTTCTGACCTTCAAACCAATGCATAGGCTCCTTATGTGGGGAAGCTGAGTTCCTCAGGGGGCTGGGCTCAGGAGTGGCACAAGACATGCAAGGCACAGGCTGTATCTGAAATCCTTTACTTCATCAGAGCAGAAGCATCTGATGCAGGCTTGTGAGGAAATGTCTTCATCCCGACTGGAAGAATGTAGGCATGTGCAAATTTCTTTCGATGAGTTGGATAAGGATGACTCTGGACTTGGTTGTGGAACCTATTTTTTACCATCAGCATTAAAGAACTTATTCATAAAGTGGATTTGTTTTCTTCTTCAGCTGAAGAAATCGTAACCCTGCACTTCTGTCTTCCTTGGAGAAAACAGCAGGCTGTAGGATGATTTGGGTGGGCACTCTCACACCTTCATCTGTCATGGACAGGAATTTCTCAAGGCCAAAGGATTGGAGCCTGCAGAGTTAGCAAGTCAGGGCATTCCTAGAGTTTGGGCCTGACTCACAAGATATATTGTGAATTTTGGAGTAGTTAGTGATTCATTTAAACTCAAGATGAACAGTAGAAAGAAAATGGTGAAGGAAGTTGGGGCGAAAATGTTTATTTGCAGATTGCTTTTGAAGTCATGTAGCCATATCACAGCTATGCCACATGATGGGCTGTCCCAAGGCATATACTGTTCCCATCAGGAAACATCTGGACTAATAAAAGCTGCGTGGTATCATCGCCCCGGGTCTCAGTTATGCAGAGGCTATATCCATAACCAAATCATGGACAGTGATATCAGCCACTGACTTTGCAGGGAGCAATTTAGCCTATATCAGCTAACTTTGTGATGACTCTCTACTCTGCCTGTGTGCAAGCATGAATCCATCTTTTTATATGTCTCTATCTGGCATTTTCAGAAAACAAACAGTGCTGAATGTTTTGAAAAAACGCTATCAGCATAGCTTGAATAACTCCCAGAATATTAGCCAAAAAGGAATTCGAACATAGCTTTTAAAGCAAATATCATTTCCTTCCCTAAACAAAATCAAGAGATACAGATTTGTTATTTATGAAATAAATAAATGTGGCACAACTGTCTTTTAGCTCTTGACTCTTGCCTATGTGAAAAATGGTTGGAGCGGGAGCAGAGGGAGTTGTAGCCTGTTATTTTTAGGAGTGCCTTGTGTTGCACTTCATTCTTTTTCCAGGGCTGTTCCTGGCTAACTTTCCCATGAGTTTTTAACCTCTTGCTCTTGTTCTCTTATGTAACAGGAAACAGGCTGACAGGAACAAATAAAACACAGCATATCTGATAGTTGCACTCAGACGAGGGGCTGATTTAGTTTGCCCTGCCTTCTTTCCTCCAGAGTAGATGCATTTGGAGACTCAGATGTGCCTCTGTTCCTCTCCAGTTGTTTCCTGGGAAGCAGTGTTTGTGCTCAGCAAGTGGCACCGAAGTACCGCAAATATGAGAAAACAGATGCATTTCTTTTAAGGTTAAAATTTGTGGCAGTGTCATGTCCTGGGACTGCGGATTCAAGTATCTGTTTGCTCTTTCTCCCACCCTTAAGGCAGGAGTTTTATGCAAGCTTCAGGGAAGAGATGACATCGGACGGATTGAGCTCGTCCAAAAGCTGGCGAGAGAGAACTGCCAGTTTTTGCAGGCGGATAGAAAAGCACTGGAGAAGGCAGAACAAGTAAGACATTTCTTGTTTGTGTTTTTTGTTTCTTTCTGGTAGGGGAGGGAGATTTAGGTCACAAAACTGAAATAGCAAAGCTGATGGTCAGAATCCAGGGCACACATTAGTCATGGAGCTGTAGCTGCTCTCCTCTGGCATTTACATTTCTCTAAAGTGCGTTCAGGTCAATAATTGTCAACACACTTAAATTATTATGTTGTCATTAACTGTCAGTTGCTGTTATTAATATCTTATACACATAGGATACAGCAGATGAATTCAGGATGCTTTTTACAGAATTGTTGGGTTTTATGGTGTATTTAAATAATGTATAAGGCATGTGAGTGCTTCAAGTACTTACTCTAAATTATCTTAAAATTACTTCACTGTGGGTATATTTGGATGCAAGTATTGGCTGAAACTTTTCAGCATGAATTAAAAAGAATGGTCTGGATAGGGAATTGAGCAGTTTGTATTTTTCTCTTTTAAATCGTGTTTTCAATCAAAAGTTACACTGAAGAAAGCAGCATTCTGTGTAATGCTTCTGAAAGCACTTATTCAGATGTTAATAACTGGATTGAAAATGCAGTGAAACTTGACTGCTCTGCTTATAGAACAATGTCTCCTAATTTTGTTCTCCTAGTAAAGATTTCTGTTCTGATTGCATATTCATCTAAAGGTGCAGAGGATAATAACTGCAAGAAACAAAAAAAATCCCACCTAGTCCTCATGTCTCTTGCCATTATGTAGATGTAATTTATTCCATTTTCTGCTCACTGGACAGTAGAAAAAAAAATGTGTGCTTTAGAAAAGAAATACTTTTCAGCTCATCTGCAAGTTCATTCCTACTGAAATATGGCTGTACAAAGCAAAAGAGAATGATGAAGTGCTTTTTTAAAGCTTCATGTTCAGCAGTGTAGAGGGTCTGGTCTGGTGTAGTTAGATGTGTAATTGTATCAATAGGTGTGCAGAAGTGAGGAGGGCAATTAGCCAGGCTAATTCCCCAAGATTAAATTGTTTCTCAGCTGACCCGCTAGCAGTGGACATCTGGGAGAATTTCTATATGTCTTTAAACTGTATCCACAAAGCACAATTAAAAGTTTAGGTGCTTATGCAAAGACGATTTTAAACCAGGGAAGATTTCTATAGTGTTTCAGGATTTGGAAACAAGATTACAGATATATGGGCATAGATGAGAGGGGAATGTTGGGACCAGTACTCAAAAAATTCAGTGGATATCTTTGCTGCTACTCTGGTCATTGCAAAGGGTGCTGTGGAGTCAGCTGCAGCTCTGTAGCTGCACAGATTACAGTACAGTTCCAAAAATGGAAAGGAAAGAAGCACTCAGCTTTTCTTCTCCTTTTGAAAAGTATGGTACTTAGCAATTGCTGCTATTTAGGAGATGAGTGACTTCAGTTTAGCAGGAGCTCAAGCAATTTGCTCATACCCATCCTGAGCAGTATAACACAGCAATTACTGCTCTCAGACAAGGAGATACCTTTAGACCTTTAGGACATGCTTTTAGAGGTGACAACAAAGAGAAATGTCGCCTGAGAGACTGCAGAAGCCCAGGTCATTCGTCATGTGCCCTTTATTTCTGGGTGGGGAATGTCTTACAGCTAGTGCTGGCAATAATAAATCATGGTGTGCTTCTTCCCCCTGTTCTGCACTTTGCTGGTTGTTGTAGGGTGGGTCCAGGCAGCCTATGCCCAGATCTAAGAGAGACCTACAGTCCTCGTCTTGGGTGTGTCTGGTAAGCCCCCAAGGAGACTGCTGATTTCATTAGGAATAGTCACCAAGAAGGCATACTGAACATGGGCAAAGTTTGTAGCTTCTGTTTGTAGCTTCTCAGTTTAGCTGACTCAGGTAACTAACTTTCACTGAAAAAAATGCACACATTGCCATGGCAGGGCAGTGGGTTGCGTATGTTCAGGAAGCCGTGAGCTTCCATCCCTTCCTCTCCCTCCCTTCCTCCCGTGTGGTCTGAGAGCTGATCCAGTGCACGTGCAAGTGACAGGATTTGACTGGCTGGGCAGGGTTCACTGCTCCAGGCAGATATCCCCCCTCTTCTCCAAGGAGAAAAGCAGCAGGCTGAATTGTAGTGAGTAAATTGTAGTGAGTACTGCTTGGATCCAGGATTTCAGACCTTCCCATCTCATCCTGCTGCTACAAAAGTGATGGCAGATTCATTGGCATTGGCTTACTATCCAGTCCCTTGGGTTCACTGTAAATGTTAGAAGAACAACACTTTCAGGGTGTGGTATCCTTACTACGTGTAACATGCCCATCTTTCTTTTTTTTTTTCTTCTTAAAAGCACAGGTTGTTTTACACTGCTTTCTTAGTAACACAGGGTGATGGGCACTTGGTGCAGGAGTAAAATGGAGATGCTCTGTGCATTTTCTACAGGACTCTCATTTCTCAGCAAGTATCCCTGCACTAAAGCTTTCACCAGCTTTCCCTCCTGGGGAGCTCAAACTGGACTTTCTTGGATGATCTGCCTTCCTCAAAGGAATGGCATGCAGTCTGTAAATGAGACGCCTGAACACCCTGCCAGGCTGTTCTCCCTGTCCTTGGAGAGCCTGCTATCCAGGCTGGCCTCCTGACAGCCCAGCTCAAAGCAGAAATGCTCCTGGCTTGCAGGGCTGTGTGTTTCTGTCAGCCTGGGCCAGCGTCACTGTTAAAAGCTGGGGGCTTTATAACCTGCCTGGAAGTTAAGCTGAGCTTTCCAAGATGGCCAATGGGACATTTTGCCTGAAGCAGAGTTCTCCTCTAGTTCGTCCCCCTCTAGGAATAGGAAAAAAACCCCAAAACCCCAACTTGAACATGGGGTTAGAATTGTGCATATACATAATTCCTCTCTCCATGTACTGTGTCCCAGGCATGTGATAGGAAATGGAGTTGTGGCTCCTCTGGGTGTTATACCCACTGTGTTTCCAAAGCAAGTCTCTTCAGATTAGTACAGCCTCACATGGGTTTCCAGCATTAACATCAAATATAAATGTATTATAATTGAGCTTTGATGGTTCTTATACTTTCCTGTGAAGAAGAAAGGGTTCTCAGCCTAACTGAAGAATTTGGTACTGATTTGGTACCCCAATAACTTTCCTGTACAGTGAATGAGGTGTGGAGTGTGATAGGGAGCAAGACTGGTTGACTAGGAGGACTGGTAAACTCTCCTGTCATTCAAATAAATAGTCACCATCTTCATCTGAGTTTGAGGACAGAAGTTAATGTCTGACTTAAAGAAGATAGATGACATGTGGATGCACAAGAGGTTTTTTGGCAGATAAAATACCTAAAGGTGTTTTTTGAGGTGTGGTGTTGGAGGTCTGTGGTCCACAAGGAACAGGTGAAGCATGGATTGGTTTGGGTTGCCAGTTCAGGACATGAAATATAGTTATTTTTTCTCAGGAAAAGCAGATGGTCTGGAAGAGGGAAAATATGTGACAGCTGGCTGGCTCACTGGAAGAAAGCTTGGTTTGGAGCTAGTGGGTGCGAGAAGGGATTCCTTTAGTCTGGCTATGTTCTGGAGGGTGTAAAATTGGGGTATATATATATATATCTGTAAGATGATTTGTACAAAATCAGAAAGTCCATACTGCCTTTTTTTTTTAGTTTTCTGGTATGCTATCATTTCATATTTATGGTCCGAATAAAAAAAAGATCTTTGAACACCTCTCATAATTTAAAAAGTTCTGTGCTCAGTTTCTGTTCTATGTGAGCTGCTTAATTGATTTTGACACTGGAAGCTGACAGTGACCAGGTTAGATAGCTATATTGGGACTGATGTTCCTTGGTAGCACACAGTGCCAACTTCTTCTCTGGTGGATATAGTGTTTGCAAAGTGCTCTAACCATAATGGTGCTCACAGACTTGTAGGGAAAAACAAAGACTAATGGTGATTTTTTTTCCCCACTCCCACTTCCTAATGTGTTCGAATAAGGTGCTTCATGAAGGCACTGAACCTACCGTATGTGTTAGGTTTCCTAAAACTTCAGCTTTGCTAATGAGTAGAAAGTAAATAGAACGAAATAAGCTTCTAAATAGGCATATAAGCTTCTTCTCTGTGCTTTTGCATTCCTACAATGTATTGATAAATTAATAAAATGAAACTATTGTCTAAAATACACAGAAATTATTTTAGTATCAAATGTGAGGTACAGTAACAAAACCATGCAAGCTTGCAGTTCTAATTTTATCATTACATGCAAATCATAGTCATAAGCCTAGGGAAATGTGAAACTGGTTATTTGTATTTTTATGTAATTTAAATATTTAATTTCCTTTAAAAAATTGCTTTGACAGAAAATAGATGAAAAATCTGTATTGAAATATTCAGCTATAGACCAAGCCTGCTTTTTGGAGAGGTTTGCTTATTATTAGCATTAATTATAATATAGAAAGCAAGCTGCATATGTAAAGCCATTTGAAGTAATTTATCATAGCTTTTTTACCCTCCAGCATACATTTGGGATGCATTCAAGACATATTTGCACTAAACCGTAGTTTTTGAAATTCTTTTCAGTCAACTACAATGCATTTATAATAGATGTGAAAGTGCGTTGTACAGTATTTCCAGTTATTATTTCAATGAAGTGTTGTACTCATTAAGAAAATCATGTCTATTTGTAGTGTCATTGTTTAAGTAAAGTTGTAAAAGGGCTTTTCACCTCAGCAAATGGGGAGAATATTCTTTAGACTATAGAACCATTTTCATAGTCAGATCAACTGAACAAAATGTTCACAAACTGACAATAATGTTCAAAGGAGGCTCTTCCAGTACTTGCCTGCATCAGGAGGAGGGGGAACATTTCCTAAATCCACCCTGTAATCCCTTTACAGATTAATCTATACATTAGTTAGAATTATGTACTGTTTAAAAGTATATAAGTACATACAGCTTGAGTGTATTGATTCTGTGACTTAATTCAAGATGAAAGGGATATATTATACGAGGCAGGTATGTTTTCAGAAGGACAACAGATACTGAAGAACAGTTCTGTTAATCTGCTGGGTGCTAACTTTTGTAATCGGTGGTCTCATTAGGAAGACAGATGATTTGCTCATTGAAGCAGGTTAGTGGTTGAGCTGAAGCTGTTAAAAGGCTTACAACAGAAGATTAACGATTTAGAGCCTTGGGTTGTATAGATTACTCATGACCGAGGAATTTCTTAAGGAAATTCCAGCCATGACACACCAGGGGTATTCTTAGGGTGCCCAGCTGGACGCCTGCAAGGAGACAAGAATGAATGTCAGGACGTGTCCAGAGCTGCAGTTTTTGTTAGCTTGACAAAGCTGTGGCATTGTGCTGATGTATTGTTGGATTGATGGTCAGTAATCAGCGCTGTGATTGAAAAATATTCTTTAAAACATTGACATCAAATGACATCTGAATACAGTCAGTGACTGAAATCTGTGCATTACTTTCTAAAACATCATCACTCTTGTTGTATCTGCTCTGTTTGGGACAGATCTATTGGGTAGCTTGGGAGCAAGTTTACTGCTTTTGACTCTTGGCAGCTGCTCTGCATCTTTTGCAGAGCTGTGGGTCAAATGGTCATAACAGCTATAGCACAGTTTTGCAAAAAATTTCGTGGCTTGAATAGCTATGAGGTGGTATAGATGTCTAAAGTCATTTAAACAGAATGGACTTAGCATGTCAGCACAGGAGTTTGCTGTTTCTCTTTATACCTCTTGGACCTGCCAGCACTAGCAGAGAGAGCTGTACCAGGGTAAGGTGATAGTTTGCAATTTTGATTAAGTCTTCAATTACAAGCCAAGAAAAAATGAATCTATCAATGAGATTGTCAGTTTATACCTCCTTGTTGAGTAAGAATAAGTAATTAAGAGTTAGGTACATGTTTGCTGTGGAGGTAACCTGAAGGTCTCTGGTCTGAATCAGGGGAAACAGGGAGTGGAATCTAGTTCTGTCATGTTCTGGAGAGAATGTCCTGTTCCAGATGGTCGATTTTTCATCTGCTGGAATGAATGCATAGCCCCGGGTGATCACCTGTTGTTCATAAGCCAACCTCTTTATCTTCTGAGAAGAAAAGTCTTCTGCAGGTCCTAGGCTTTATTTTTTTCCAGTACAGAACAGGCACAGACATCTTTTTGAAATAGAAAAAGTTTGCCAGAGATAAAGAGCCTCCTGCTCAGATGTAGACTGGGATCATTTGCATGCTAGGAAAATCTTCGTTTCAGTCTTTCGCAGCACTTTTAAAATAAAAGAGAACTATTTTTATTTACTACGTACTTTTAAGAGGACTTACCATTCGTTTTGTTGAGTCTATTCAATGTGGCCAAAGTTTTGGAGGAGAATGTCCTCTTGCTAGGAGTGCAAAATAGTGGTGAAATTATGTGATCCTTCTCCTTGTAACAAAAAGTACTTGAGTCATGCTTGTGCTCCCATGATATGTTGTGAGCATAGTACAGGAACACATTGAATAGAAACCTCACTATTTTCCTTTAAGTCAAGTTACATATTCCCACAATACTTTCTTTCCTCCAGATGCTCATCCTAGTGTTTAAAAGAAAAGAAAGCCTAATTTTCTCCTCTTTGATTTATTCTGTAACATTATACTACTTTGTATAGGAGGAAATTCCACATACACATTTTGCGTGCTGGGCTTTCTTTAGAGTGGAATGGTGACTCATTCTTGTACAGGACAATAACTTAGCTCCTGCGCTGAAAGGGGTAAAAAGGGCACATGATATTTAGCAGGCTACAACCTGGGAGCCAGAACTTTGAATTTTTATTTTTGACCCTGTTGGTTATTTAATAAATAACCTTCTTCAAACCTTGTCACTTTTCTGCACCTTTGTTTACCCAGGTATAAAATCAGGTCTTAAACATGTGGGACCTTGAAGGGTGCCATAAAACCTGCAGTGGTTAATGAATGTTGAGGAATTGCTTTGGGATCCTCGAGATGTGGTTCGGGGATCCCAAGGAAGCTGGAAGAGGGTTGAAATGTTGACAGACAGGGGGATCTTTTTTTAAAACTCTGAGCTTAGCTGAGGTGAGGCCAAACACTTGCAGTCACTATGCAGCCTCTGTGTCCTCGGGCATTGCTTCAGGGGCTGTGCTGCCCCAAACGCTTGTCCCCAGCCCTGGGCTGGCCTGGGTAGTGCTGCTTTGTGAAGAGACATAGGGAATAATGAAGCTGAAAAATACAATAAATACATCTTCCTTGTGGGGTTATTTTCCAACTGGATTGGTTCCCCTCGCTTTATGGGGACATGGATATGGGGTGAGAATGAGATATGGTGTCAAGGATGACCTGTGCTTGTGAGAGCTACTCCGCTGCTCCTGGTGAAACACAGCCTTCCTCCTTAATTCCCCAAAGCCTTGTGACTTACCCAATCCAGAAACTGAACTGGGTCATATGAAATGTCCTTGCATTTTTTTTGGTTGGCAGTATTTTAATCTAGATCCTGTGTTTCACCAAGTGGCTTCATGAAGGCACACACAGAAGGGGGTGAGTGATGAGTGGGGGTCAACATCCAGGAGCAGGGAGAGGAAAGGAGTGTTGTTTCTCATGGGCAGCAGGACTACACAGTTCTGGTGGTGCCAAGACTGAAAGCATGGTTCCTTGGTCCTGCCCTTGCTCCATTTATCCACATGAAGTAGAGAAACTATCTGAGAGCTGCAATCTGCAGGTTGTCACTGTCCCCTGCTTCTGTGTTTCTGTCTAGATTTTGAACCACTAACCTGCTTATGTTTCTGGAGTGTCCAAAGGCTTACACAGCCTGATTAATCATATCATATTCTCCCTTCGGAGAAGTAGAAATTACCAGTTTATTAATTCAAAGCGTCTGCTCTTTTGTTTTCTGACATTAAATTGTCCCCCTCTCTGTGTGATAAATACATTCGATGACATTCTGAATGTTCTTTTCTCCATTTTCCTGATTTATGACAGCAATAAATTCCCAGTTATGCTGATAATACAGTGGATGTATCCTGCTATCTACTTCTGTAAAGTTACTTCTACCCTTTTTCTGGGAACTCCTAATAACAAAGGTGTCTGGATCTCTCTGTTAAGTCAGGGAATTTGTTACCTAAATTCAAGAAGATTAAAAAAAAAAGTTGATCATGCTTTGAATATGTACCATGCAAACTTAGGTCAGAAATTTCAAGCAGTTTCTGAATTTCTAGAGAAGTAATTTTGTCTTTCACCTTTCAGTGGTGCAGAACTTTTAAGTAATTCACGGTTTTACCAGACTTTTCTTTTGGAATTTAAACCAATCAAGGACATCCCATTTTGGCTCATAGTCTAGAGCTGGCTGAAAAGAGATATCCAAGACAACTGGAAAACTTTTTGATAAGCTAGAAGCTGATGGCTGTCTACCACAGCTTCCTCTTCGGAAGTTGTCTGAGGTTTGGTAGTCTGCCCAGAGATCAGAGTCGTGTAAAAAGGATTCAGTGCTTCAGGTGCCCTTTTTTTCTCTTTCTTTTTCTTCCTATCCTCTTGAATAAGTTCAGGAAGAATGTTCAGTTTCATTGAAGTGAAGATTTCAGCCAGTAACACAGAAATTGAACACATTTCTACATGTCAAGTTTTGCTTTGTTTGGAGTAGAAACTACACCGGAGTAAATTCTGTAGTAAGATCTGGAGTTTATGCTAAAGTCGGCGTGACTCCAGTGGCAGGATGCTCTAGAGTCAATAAGGCCTGTGTCAGGACCTCACTGGAATAAGTGCTGACAGCATTTGTTGGCATCTGTTCCTGCAGGTATGCTCTGGAGACCACCAGGAGCATGCCAGTGTGGAGACAGCCCTTTCCCTGTGTTCAGCTGCCTCTCCTGGACCAGAGTCAGGCTACCTGCTCTGAGGACTTTTTGGAAAAGTAGCAGCTGTAAAGTGGCTGTCTCTACCTTCATTGTTGGAACCACATACACAGCAGGAATGTAAGGACAATTTGACCTTGTATTTTTTGCAGGCTTCTTTTTTTTTTCCCCAGGACTTATTTATTTTAATCATGAAACCTCCCTAAAATCTCCCCCGAAAATTGTCCTTTTGCTATGGCCATTCTGTCACTCACTGTGCCTCCAATTTAAAGTTTAACTTAGCCTCTGGTGATGTTGATAGATATTTTTTTGGTGAGAGCAGGGTATAGCCTGTAGAGTCTAATGCTTTTGTCACACCATTGCCATGGAAGGTGGTGGCATTCTGCAAGATGTGCTGGACACACGGCCACCTGTGGAGAACGCTGATTTGGTAGCAGTTAATACACCACTTGCATCCATTTTTCTTGGCTCTGTGTGGCAGCTCAAAGAGCAAAGGAATGAAAACCCAGGCGATTAGTGGTATTTTTGCTGACTATCTTCCTCTAAATCAAAGCAGGTGTTCCCCTCTCCTTCCTCGATTAGTGTTCCTACCGCTGTGCGCAGCACCTCCTCTATTCTAATTCACAGCACATGAAAATGAGGTCTCAAGTGCATATGCACGGATTTCATTTTAACTACCCGGTGAAAAGTTTTAATTAGGTGTTTCATGTGGAAACATGAAACAGGGTTTGAAATTAGCAATGACCTTGTGGCCTTCCTCGAATATATTTTCTGATTCCGTGTGGCAGGCAGTTCCCAGCTCTTTTTGTGGCTGCCTGGAATGGGAGCATCCGAGCGGGGAAGGCTCTGACGTGTGGGAGCGGCAGCAATTGCTGGTTGCAGGAAAAAGTACTTTAGCCTCTTTTGATGACTGGGAAAATAATAGGATGACCTAACTCAGGAAGAGCATGAATAGTAGCTGGTAATTCCTTTAACAGCTTGCTGAAGATCAAATCTTAGATTGATTTCCAGGCTCTGAACAAGAGTAAGCCCTTAACAGGGGGTGATGCAGCCCTGTTTGATCAAGGGAAGGGCCTACAGCGCACACGCCTTTGTTGGCTGCTGTGCGTCAGCTCTGTCCCCTGCCAGCCAGGCTGATGCTGCTTTCTCATTTGAGGTGGCTGGACTGAGAGCACCATCCCTCATTTTGTCTCCATTTTCCCTGGGAGGTGAGGGGAGTAGACCTGTGTGTTGTATCAGGAGCAGCAGTCCTACTTAGTCTGGTGCTGGGAGGAACAAAGAAGAACCTGCTCTTTTTGGTAGAGTAGGAGACAAGCACAGAATGCAGATGTGCATCACCTTTTTGGCTTGGTTGCAATATCACAGTGTCTCTCCTGTTTTTAAAGGCACTAATATTTGTTCAATGAATATAGCATCAGTTTAGGCCTTTTTACAAAATACTTTTGATACTGCAAGTAGGGGATTATTCACCACAGGAACATTTAAAACATATATGTGGATACAAATACAACTGTTAAATCGATTTACTGTTTGTAAGATATGCTGTTTAGCCATATTTAGCAAGTTAATAGAGACTGGGTGTGGTCAGAGTCAGAGAAGACACTAATTGGAGCTGACTGAAGTGGCCAGAATTTCAGTTCTCATATGCAAAGCCTGCTTGTTCAGGCTTTGAGCTAAAAACCAGGTACGTTCAGGCCTAGGCTTCCTTGTGTGAATGCCAAATAGCTGGAAGTGTACTGACACTCTGGCTTTGTCTCCTCAGGTGGGAAACCTGAATCGTTTTAGTGGAATCCCCACACATTAATTCAGTCTATCTAAATAATCTGTCAGTCTCTACTCAGTACCTATATTGAGCTAATCATTGGGCTATATTGATTTCTTTTTGGTTTCTTGGATTTTGATGAACTTATGTAAAAGAAGCATGTGGCTTCTAAGCAGAACTCTGTTTGCAGTGAGTTCTTTACTCCTGTTTCCCACAGAGATAGAAGAAGTAAATTAAGTTTGGGCAGAAGATTTTACTGCCTGCTTTATGATTGGCATTGCGAGATTTTTCCAACAGAGTTTGAGCAGTGCCCCATGCCGCACTGGGAAGCTATCAAATCCTGCACATTGCAGGTGATGGCCTCCTGCATCTGGGGTTTTTCTCAGGATTTCACTAAGGACATGGCAGGATCCTTCTCCACCAAGGAATTTGCAGTGCTCATGGTCCCCCAGTTCTCCTTCTGTAGAGACACCTGCCTATTGTGTGCATGTGCCATACATATTTATTCATTAAACAAACTGCATACCTAGCTAAAAGCAAAGATAATCTCTTACTTATGAGTAAGACTACTTATGGAACTCTTTTTCACACTGTGGAATGAACCAGTCACTTAAACACACAATTTCAGTTGTTAACATAAAGAAGCTGCTTTCTCCTGGTGACCCATCTGTTCTGACAGTCCTCTCCTCTTCTTCCTCATTTCAGATTGCATCAGGTTTTTGTCTAGCAGATTCTGAAAAGTTTCAACCTCCTTTTCAGTTCTTCAGATTCAAACCTGGGTCTTGGTCATCAGAAGGGGTGTTTGAGTAGTTAGAGTGTACTGGGTGGCTGAGTGATAGTATAGATAGGTCAAAGCAGATACCCTTTTTAAGTCTGAACACCTGAACCAACTGAAACTTGCTTCAGGTGGCAGATTTTTAATGTGGGATACTCAAATCAGCCACTTTCTTAAAAATGGCCCCTATAAATTCTTTATTTTTTCAGAGCGTCAGCTATAGATTTCATTTCCAGGGACCCCTAAAGATGTGCCTCTCTCACTTTGTTTTAGACACTTCCTTGTAGGAATGTACGCAGGAACTGGAGGAACACGTTCCAATTTTACAGCAGGGCTGTGGGCATGTGTGCCGATTTGTGTGGGATCCGCAGCCATCCGTAGAGCAGAGCCGCTCTGCTCTTGCACTGGGGGGCCGTATGCTCCCTGTAACTCGTCTGTTCTCACTCTCCCGCCCTCAGCTGTCACACAGACACACATATGTGTATGTGCAGTTATGGCTGTCTCTTCCCTGGAGCAAAACTTAGTTTTGTACTATGTAGGCAAAAAGGCTACAGTTTCACCACACCATTTTCCTTTGGAGCTGCTCTAGTGATGCTCTCCAGTTCTGTTTAACATTTTTACTGGTTAATCTATTGACACATACCGTTTTCATTGCAGTGACATGTAAACAGTAAATATTTGCATTAGACAAAAGCTATACAGTAAATCATGCAATAACTGTTGTTTTTAAATGCTATTAGTTTTTAATCTGTGTGATGTTCAATACTTATTAAGGATGCCCTAAGAATAGAAACAGTGAAACAATTAGCGATTTACTCATTTCAGTATGGTAGAAATGCATGTCTTACCTGCTGTAAGAAGAAACGAAGATTCAGCATTCCAACAGAAGTATCAAAAAGCTGTAAAAGTCACTTGACCATTATCTTGTCAAAATTAACTCTAAAATCACAGGCATTTGCAGTCTTCCTTGTAATTCATTAATGCTGCAGTTTCCGGTATTCCAGTGCTCTCGTGCATCGAAATGATCTGCGTCAAACGGTTTCATGCCCAGCCCGCTTGAAAAAAATCCTATTGGTTAGGGTCTAATAATACATCCCATTCCAGAGTTTCTTCATTTGGGCAATTTTGTGAATGCAGCAGAACATGCAATACCAATATGTCCATATCACCTTTGCTTTTGTAAGAAATTATTTATTCCAATTTTTAAATTTTTTTTTTCCATGCACGGGTTAAGTGCTTGCTGCAACAAAACTTCTTCACTTTCCTGCCTTAGACAATATATTTAATGAACTTTATCAGTATTGCCTTGTTAAGGGCAAGGAGCTAGGAGCTACCTCTAAATAGACTAGAGCTTTTATGGAAATTAGAGCACCAAAGAGTTGCTTCATCACGGGAAATCATTGCCAAATGTCGTGTGAGCTCTTGCTTTCCTGGCAGACACAATGTAGAGAAACATTTTCATTTTTAGCATCTTGACATTCAACTTTTTGACTTCTAATGCTTTTCCACTTTTTAGTATATGAATATTTTCCATTCAAATGCGTTCTTATGAATTTGCTTATATTGAAATAACAATTGAGATAATATAGAGATATAGATAATTAGAGGCTTAGATCATGCTGCACAGAAGCATTTTAATAAGATCAAATGAAAACCTGCATTTTATTTTTAGCATAGTCTAATGTTTAATAAGCTAAAGCTTGAAATCTGATGAATTGGCAATGATTTTGTGATTTGATATTCAGAAAGAATGTGTCCTGAATACCAAATGAATGAAAGTTCCTGTGGAATATCATTGCTGCATTTTTTATTTTGACCTTGAGAACTGGGTTGGTTTAGTGTTTTTACGCTGCTAACCTTGAAACACAGTAACTGGAAAAACAGTGCTGAAGGTTAGCAGTGCTTTTTCTTGAGTTATCATAGTGGAACGGTTTGAAGTTTATGGGGGTGGAGAGAAATTGTCTTCGAGATCTTCAAATAGCCTGAAAGTTTTGGTGATGACAGCACTTTAACTTATCGTTATCCTAAAAATGTCCTTCTGTGCCAGTGGAGCCTTACACAGCTAAAAGGAAAAGTGACTGTAGAAAGGAGTTTAAGTAATGTCAGGAGGATGGGGATGCCCAGGAAGCTGCTAACAAATCCCTTCTGAAGCTGCACAGACATGGCCTCCTGCACCGTGGATGTGTGTCCTCACAAAACAGCCTTGGTGCAGCATTGTTTTGGCAGGTCAGGTGAGTAGCTATGTGTAGATATCATGCTTCGCATGTCAATGAAATGCTCATGAGCCCAAGTCTCATCCCCCTCTTTGCTGGTTGCTAGCAGGCAGCCAATGCACCAGTACAGACTAAGGGTAGGTGAAGAAACATGTTTTGCACAGGGAGTGCTTCATCTGGAATAAACAGAGGTACAAGACAGAGACAACAGGCTTACGTTTTCATTTTTTGTCTTTACTGAGTGGGTAATTACACTGTAAACTGCACATTCATTACTCACAGTGGAAAAAAGTCCTAACAGACTTCAGGAACATTAGATTGAGATCACTTGCATTTTAGGGGAGCAGAAGAAAATGTAAGCAACTTCTGTTTAGGGTCATCTGAAAATATAATTAATTTTATTGAAAATTTAACAGAAACCTAATGTTTTAGATAGGATTTTAAAGACTTTGTCTTTCCCCTATTCCCCCCACCCCCCACTGTGATCTCTGTGTTTCTGATTGCCTCCAATGCCTGTGTGAAATTTCAAGGCATCCATAAGGCACATGTCCTCCTGACCTAGTGCTGTAGTTATGACGATGCATAAAATAAATCATTGCAATTACTGAGGCAGTCTCAAGCACTTAGTAACTCAGGCAATTGCTTCTTGAAACATGACTGAACTGAAGAAAGGATCATTAGTTATTTCCCTGGAGTACTTGGATATTGTAACCCTCTCCACAGCATTCTATTAGGGAGTTAAGACCTGGTCATCTGTTCACACATCTCATTTTATCTTTCTGTTTCTCAAGTGCTCTGTGACAGATGGTGAATTCCAGACCCTGTGTCTTCTTCACCCACAGCATCTCCTTATCCATCAAAGTTCAGGTCGAATAGCAAATGGCCAACCATGTGGGAAGGAAGAACCCAGCAATGACAACGTAAACAGGTTTAAGAAGTCATTTCTGGAAGGACTTATGAGAGAAGGTGAATTTAAGAGATATATGGCATAAAAATAATTTCCCGAGTAAGGAGAAATAAGTTGGTTAGATGAGATCTCACGGTTATACATGAAAAGGATGTAGCTGTAGAAAGCTATATAAATTGTTTAAAGCTATGATGGTCAGGAAGGAATCAAAGTGAGAAATGGGGGAAGGGAAGCCAGGATCAGAGATAGGTGAGAATTTCAATATTTCTTGGGTGGCATACTAGGTGTTGGCAGTGTCTAAGTAGTCTGTACTATGCAGTCTGAAAGTAATGGGATGTGATGAGAGAAAAAGAATGGGATCAGAAGATATGTGTCAGTGGACAACTGCAGCCGTCAGAGAAGCCTTTGTTGGCTGAAGAAATCACTGTGCATACAGGATGATATCAGAAGCTGATAAGTGGCATCATGGAGTGAGTGTCACTCTCTCCCTATAGGTAACACCAGCTTGCTCAGGAGGTTGAGAAGGAGGAGATACTTTGAGGAAGGAGAAGGGGAGTGACCCAAGGGAGATTATTTGGGAACCTGGTGTCAATGCTGCTCCTCATGGTGAATTTAGTGAAATAGAGAAGGAGCCTTATGTAGGCATGACAGTGGCTGAAGAAGAGCGAGAAAAGGGCAGCAGGGAAGTACAGTGAAAGCCCAGTGGCTAATGGATGGGCTGAGACTTTATGGGTGGGACTGCAGTAGAGCAACATGGTTTGAGGGGCTGTTCTGAAGACAGTTGTCCCCTGCTGTGGGGAGGAGGGGAGGCCCTGTCAGGCGGAGCTGGTATTTTAGGTGCTGATAGTATCAGAGCCCGGCAAAACATGCAGCAGCCTGGTTAAGGGTAGATCAGATGTCCTTGTTTTGGAGGCGGCAAAATCCCTCAGAAGAGTGGAGCAGATGGCTGGAGGCGGTAGCAGCTCCAGCGCCAGCCCGATATGCTGCTGCATGTCTGGCAGCCTCCATGCTGGCAGCAAGGCTTTTCTTCCCAGTGCTGCTGTGAATGGTCTTCTGGTGCAGGGGGTACAAAATGAGTTTGAGGTACACTGTCATTGTAAGGTTTCATGGTCTTGACTGAGGCGAATCCCAGCAAAACATTCAATATCTGATCTTTTCTCCAGTGTTTCTTCCTATTCTAATGGTAGATCTGGTTAAATCTCCCCAAGCAAAAATAACGCTTTGGATTTCTTCTGTCAACTTTTTGCAGAAGAGACAGTGAAATCTGGACTGTGCCGCACTTCTGCACGTGTTCCTCCACAAAGGAACCATTCCCTGCAGAGGAGGTCACACAAGGAGGCAGATGAATGTTTACTCAAGATGCCTTGCATCTCATTGCAGATACAATGTGATTTACTAGTTGCCATGGTAACAATGCTTTTTTTCATTCCATAACTTGAATAAATGTTGAGGTTGCCCTTGGTATAACTAATTTACCTCCCTTCTAAAGTTGGGCACTATTGTATTATCTAAGGAAAGCAGAGAGGAGACTCCCAACATTCTTACTGAAAAAATTGAGAGCACGTAGGCACGTAACAAGCAGGTACATGATTCCACCAGGAACAAAATAAGAGTAAATTAATACATGATTATTTAAAATCATAAAATATAAAGAAATATAAAATGGTGCTTCATAATGTGGTGTCATTATACATTTTTCTGTAATTTGTATTGTTTGTGACACTTTGCTTTTCTTCAATACATGAAAACTTAATGATTTTATAGTATTTTACTTTACGTAGGCATGCAAGAAAGCACTTTTCTTCTTTTTTCTTGTTGTAATCCTACAATAAAATGTCTTTATTTCTTGGGTGCTAAAACCTCCACTTCTGAATTAATTATTGCTGACAAGAGTTGATTGTTAACCTGCTCCTTCCCACCTCCCTTATTCTTTTATATTTGCTGTTTGCTAAACGTGGACAATAAACATTGTACCAAAACAAACCAAAAAATGGATCCTTTAATTTGCTCCTGTGCATATAACATTAGAGAAAAGCATTCTTTATAGAAGCAGCCTGATTTTTCTCATTTCTACAGTTGACTATTGACATCAGTGAGCATTTTATCCTGCATAATAAATGCAAAATCAAATCTCCTGCTATTAGGTGGAAGGAGTGAATTTTCTTTTTCCTTCTAACTCCTTTTTGCTTTTTTTTTTTTGTCAGTTTTATTGCATGCTCTACACATTTCTGTCTATTTAGGATCCGTTATCAAGTCTGCGAGTGATTAGTGGCTTATCTATGTTTGAATGATTTAGATTCATGAATTAATTAACAAGAAAAGAACCATTAGAAAGCATTAGTAAAAAGGCTGGTGATTTCAGACTATTTTGGAGAGAATTAGAACTGTCATCCAAACCCAAGAAAATCGTAGCCATTGTGATCTATGCTTTCCTTGAAAGAAATCACTGTATTATGTCTAACTTAGTTGAAAACAACCACCAAACCACAGGATATAAATTCTACTTTGTGATGACTGCTGTTGGTCTAGAAGCTAAATAAATTGTTTTGATTTTAAACATTAGCTTTGGATTCTTATATTTTTTTACTCCGTTACTCAGTGCTTTTTCATACTTGCGGTTAAATGTCAGTGCATTTGAGAGAGTTTGATTCTGGAGTTCTTGAGAATGATCTTGAGCTTTATAAGGTATTCTCAGTTTTAGAGCTTTTCTTAAGCCTTTTACAAGGGCAGAACCAGCTCCTGACCTTTGCTGAGTACTCTTTTTTGAAAAATTAGCTGCATCCCTCTGTGAGCATAACACTTCAACAAAAAGATATATGCCTTACAGTGATAAGTGTAATGAGCAGCAGTAGGCAAGTTTTAACCTTCCTAGTTTGGAATTGTGGCTTATAATGGGAATAGTGTACATATTTAATTTAATTTTATTTTTATTGGAGTGATAGCATTGGCAGCATTGAGAGGTATTATGGACATGAGTCAAGAGACAAAGGTTTCTCTAAGAGACAGTAAGGGGATAAGTGAGTTTTTTAAAATAATATTTTGCTACACACCTAGTATAAATTGGAGTGAAAGACAAAGAAAGGCATCATCAGTCTTGTCTGTTTGACTTAGAAGTTGTATGTGTTCAGAACTGGTAATTAGAGCAATATAAGGCTGACAGTGTCATATATTTACTGCCATCTCTCTTCTACTCCTTCAGGAGACCTTATTTATCGCCGCTTCCATTATAAAGGTTGTAAGGCCTTTGTACACGCGTCCTTACCAAGGTGAATGTTAGTCTACATTAATAAATTAAACCCACTAACGTTAGTGAGCTGTGTTTTGCAGTTCTCATTCTTGAGTGAAAGCTGTATGGGGGCTGCCAGAGAAGTCAAGTTCCAGCCCTGTTAGATGTTAATCAAGTTGTTATCTATTTCCCCTCATATGCCAGTAATTTCTAGAATTTCGCCCATTTGATGTTAGGATTGTTCTCAAGTATAATTTCTGTACATCTACACAGTCCATTTTCCTTTCCCTGAGCCATATGGTAATAGTAGTATGTGTTATCAGTCCTAGGGTATCCAGGTTAAATCTGCAGTGCTCCTTGAAGCCTTGGCACTCCTCCCCGCTTCCTGGCCAAAACATAAGTCCTGCAATTTTTATATCATTTCCCTCATACTTTTCAGTGCAGCTAAAGCTTGAACCACTGCCACTGCCACTGCCATCGTTCCAGTCTCCCCCAGATAGCTGGGCGATTGAACTGTTGTTTCATCTACATACTCCTATTCTATTCTATTCTATTCTATTCTATTCTATTCTATTCTATTCTATTCTATTCTATTCTATTCTATTCTATTCTATTCTGTTCTATTCTATTCTATTCTATTCTATTCTATTCTTATTCCATTCCATTCGCAAAGGAGATACTTGCATCTGGTCTTTGAGTTTTTGTCCTGAAAGAAACTTTACATTCTTGGGAGGAAAACAGTTCTGATTCTGGTGAAAATAATACAATTGCAAAACTCTCTTAGGGCAGAAATACAAATTGAATTTTCCTGACACTTACCTTAGGACCTGGACCTCCAGGCCTGTTGAGCTCCTGTGTGGCAGGGGATGTAGAAGCCCTGCCAGCCTGGGGTGGGCAGCATGTGCAGGCAGAGGGGGAAGCCTGGCTGGCTACTTTCTGTTCAAACTGACATGTTCTGGCACAGTTTCAGTTGTAGTGAATTCATATTTTTTTCAGTGAAAAAAAGTTTCATTGGAAAATTTCCAACCAGCTCCATACCCCACCACATTAATTGCAAGGCCACTGGAAGAGATGATTGGCATCTGCCCCTTTTGTTCTACAGTCATGTTAATTTGCCCTTGTGTGGTGCAGGTTTTTCTACAAATACAGATACTCTAAGGCTGCAGTTCTTCCATGTACTGATATTTTTTCAAGTAAATGCAGTCCTGCCACTGTGAGAGAATGACAGCAATACTAATACCATCATCCCATCTTTTGTCTCGCTTCACTCTCTTCCCCTTTCTTTTTTCCCCTCTGCTTTTGTACGGTTGCAGAGAGGTCTCCTCAGTTGTCCTTGCCAAGGTGGTAGCTCTCTGTCAGACTTACCCACTAATAGCTATGAAGAGTGTGTGCTCTAAGAACGGGAAAACTGAAATGCATAGCCTTCAGTTGTTGTGAGAAGACATTTTTCATTAACCAACAAAGAGCTGCAGAGTGTTAAGGTTATGATAACACTACTTAGGTGGTTGTGACACCAGTAATGTGGTTTTTTTCATATTATTTTAGAAAGTGTGCCCTTTTTCCTGTGTTAGAGGTGTTGCTTTCTTCCATTAACGCCCAATCCTTAAAGTGTTCTCACCTGAAATATATTTGGAGGAAACTGTGGGCCAGTTACAGGTAGGAACAATTTGGTCTCCATTTAGGACATTTCTTGCAGTTAACCTGCTATGACATGACCAAACAGTGTGTCTGCAGCTGCACTGCAGCTCAGCACTATTAAAGTGTGCCACAGGGCAGTGTACACCAGGATTCCTGTTTCAGTCATGGATTTTATGATTCTGTTATTTTCCAAATAATATTAAGGGTTTTTTTCTTTTTAACTGTGAACCTTCTGGTGATTGGACTTCATCTTAAAGGTCTTTTCCAACATAAACAATTCTATGACTCTATGAAAAGCTTCACGAGGTTCCTCTTTTTTCACTTCTTTTGTCTTTCTTTAACTACACAAACTTTTTTCATATTTTTAAGTGGCCTGCACAATGAACCCCCCACCCCACTTGTAGTGGGACCACTGCTCGGGAACATCATGCAACTGAGTTGTATTTTTTTCCCCTAGGACCTAACTGCAGCCCTTCAGCTCACATAAGGACTTGCATTTAGCAGTGCCTTATTCCCATGAGCGATTCTTTCTTCTTAGTAATAGAGAAAGCAGAAATAATCCTACTCTCAGCAGTTTTGGGATTACACACAAAAATTGTGTTCCTTGATGTATGACTGTGCAGGGATATTAATCTTTTCCCTGATGCCTGTTGTCTGTCATCCCTGTCTTACCAGCCCTGTCCTTTTGACCCCTCTACAAGGATAACTTGTTATTAGCGTTGCCTTTGCTGCGGATGCTCAGTATGCAGATGACAGCACCAACAGTTTTTCTAAAAGGGTTCGTTCTGTGCATTATCAGACACAGTATTCAAAACTGGCTTCAGCAACAAAGGATTTTGATTTTTTTTCCCCCGTGCTGTGGCTCGTGCCCATTTTATCACCGTATGTGTAGCTGATAAATTCAAGGGAGGTTGTGTTGAGCCGAATGTTGTTGTTGTGCATCTGTGAGACTGATAGCTCAGTGTGAGACCACTAGGAAGTTTTGGTACAATGCCTGGGTGCTTTTTCCTGAAGGGGGGTTGTGGTCAAAAATACAGAGTGTTTTATGGTTTTATAGACAGGTCAGAAGTCACTGAGAGCCAAAACAAAATCACTGTGTGAGGCATTTTAATGTCATTAGTGGATTTCTACCAGTATACTGTGATTAGCCCACGTTTATGAAAGGATTTAACAACTGCAGGGGAAAACAATAATATTAGAGTACAGAGAACTGGGGAAAAGATCATGACATCAGAAAAAATAATAAAATGCAATATGTATATCCTATGAGCTGTATTTTGTAGTGAAATGAAATAACACAGCCTTATGTAACATTTTTTTTTATGTAACATTTTTTTTTATTTTAAATTTGTAAGAATTTCCATATGACAAATTTCTGTTGATGGTCCTGCAATCCTGTAAGGTAATTTTTCCCTTGATATCTGGAAAAAGTGGTGATCTTGCAACTACAAAACAGGCAGTCCCATTGAAAATGTTTCATGTTTTGATATTTTAAATTGAGGTAGAGTAGTAACTATTTTTTTATTTTCATCTTTCTAAAATAAAGAGAAGGTAACCACTGCAGAAAAATACTGGTCTCCTCCTTACATAGTGGGGTTGAGCTGTACTGGTGACTTTGAAAGCTTTTCTCCTGTGGTAGTTGAAAGTGAATCAAACATCTTAATACAGATTTTGATCTTGAAACTCTGTGAAATGGAGTAACATATTCTGAGATGGATTATCCACAGAGATCAGAGAGATTGTCATCCACCTTCATGTTAATTGTGATCTGTTCACTTCCAATTTTTTTATCAAATGAAGGGGAATAGCCTGTGAAGAATAGAGTAATTTTTGTACATGTTTGTACTTTGGTGACTTTAGATCTACTTTTGTGGTTCCCACAGTAACAGATTCCAGGGAGAAACACAGTGAAGTGTAAGAAGGTGATCATCTTTAGTCTTGATAGAAGCTGTCTGAAAGCATATCTTAGATCTGTTAGTAGAATGTTTCATTGTGTTTCTTTTTTTTTTTTTTTTCCTCTTTCTTTTATGTTTGCAGTATAAATGTGCCTATATTTTATAGCCAGGACTCACCTCATTGTCTATTACTAGCACTAGCAAATGTCTTACACTGTAAGACTTCATTTTCCATTGCTTCTAGGAGTTGTTGCATCTTATCTGTTTATTCTGAAAGGCGTTTGCCTCAGCCTATGTAATTTTTTAAAGAAAAATGCAGCCAGCATGGTTCAGAAGCAGCTAAGAGTGAAGTTAGGGGTAAATACTGTTTTGCTATGTTAAAAAAAAAAAGAAAAAAAGAGGCAGTACTTCTCTGAAAAGCTCTTATGCCCTTATTGTTCTGAGGTGCCATCTGAAATCCCTTTGGGGTTTTTTTGCCATCTTCATAAATATGAGCCCAAATATGACCCAAGTTAGAGGCCAAAAAAATGCAGTTTGTACAGGCTCTGTAAAGAGTTTCTAGAGCTCTGCAGGTTAATATTTGAAGGCTCTGGAAGCTCCAAGCATGCTTCAGCCTGAGCTGCAGAGGGTTTTCTGTACAGCTGCAGCTCCTGGCTGTTACAACCAGAATGAGCTTGTAGGATGTAATGAGCCAGGATGGAGATTTAACTTTGTCACTTTTGGTGTGTCCAACCTAGTCCTCAGTGGGCAGGTTTGGGGACCTCAGTGCCACACTGCAGAGGCCTTTTGTCTTAGCTTGGACCCAGTCTCAAAGCTAAGCCTCAACATATGATGAACAAGGAAGAGGTGTAGGGATGGAGCAGGACAAAGTAAAAAAAAAAAAAAANAAGGAAAAAAAAAAAGAGCGTTTTATTCAAAGGAACTAAATTAGATAATATAAAGATTACCAGTCAGTGTTTCTCAGTTTTTGAACTTGACTTTTCTGTCTTTTTCATGTTTTTGTAATTCTTCTTTTGCCTAGATAATATGCACACCAGAGATATTATAATATCCAAGCAAAAAGACACCTGCCCAGCAAAACAATCAGTCTTTGGAAATGAGGATCTTGTTATTTCGTGGCTTTTGTCAGGCTCTGTCACCAGCTTGAGTACTTTTCCTGCATGGCAGTGGAAGCTTCTCTACACTTGTTCTTCTGAGCCCAGTTCCTGACTCTGCTCTTGTGTTTCACACTGCTTACATGGATATATTCCTGTGTGCACAGGGAAGCTCCTTAGATTCATTGAGGGGAGTGGTCTGCTCTTCAAACACAAACAGCCCTGGGAGTCCTCTACGTACGCCTTTTCCCGTACCTCTCAAGGGCACGACCTGCCACCAGCATCAAAAGACATAGAGGCAGAAGTGATTGACATTATCTGATTGTGTTGAGTAAGTTTTACCAAATTATGCTAGGAAAACAAAATGTTCCTACCCTCCATAACTTCTAGAAGAGGCAACTTCTTTGTTATTTAATGTGATTTTGAAGCAGATAGCCTGTGTAAAGTTTGCTTTGTTGCATGTTGCCCAAAGAAGACTCTCTTTGCCTTTGCTTGGTTGTTTGGCAGCAGGAAAACCTGTCTGTGCACTGGATTTTCCGTGCACCATTAAGTTTATAGGTGTCTTATAGGTTATCTCTTAGTTTCTGTATTACTTTTTTACTCACTGAAACAGGCAGTATGTGAATCTGTCTGGATCTGGTACTGGCTGGGGTAGCCCTGTGTCTGATCCCTTTTTTAAAAAAGCAAGTGAAGAGATGATGGACAAAAGTTCTGTCATTGGGAAGTGCATAGTTTGCATTGCTGGTTAACAGGCACTTCAGTAACGGGTAACATAGATATAGAAATTAATCTTTGCACAGTTGTCCTGTCCTGGAGAAATTATGCAGAAAAGGATTTTCTTTTCAGTGAAGCAGGCTTCTGAATATACTGTCTGTTGCAGAGCATATGGTTTTTTTCTGTTAGAAAGCTGTTGGAAAGTAGAGCAGCTTTTAAATGCTATTTCTAGCAGTGGAGGTTCCTCACAGGAAGAGAGGAGGCAGTGCATTCTGGGTGTTGGATCCTCTTTCAATTAATTAAAAGGCCAAACTCAGGAATTCAAGGAACACAGAAATATCCCTGATACCAAAGTTACCAGTTGCTTTGACCAGAGATTGGGTTCTTCCCTGCCAATTGCAAATAACCCAGACACCTAATGTCTTCCATAAGGAAGCCAGCCCACTGTGGCTGTTTCCAACACTGCCATAGGTACATCTGCTTCCTTCTGCCTCTCTGCTAATTCAGAGGCTCATATTCCTGCTCATGCAAAGTGTAACTCACAAGTTGAGGCCCGCTAAGCAAGGACTTCCAGCTGTTTCATTCCTATAAGCATATAAATATTTATACCACCCCAGGGTTCCTTTCATGCTGAAAATAAAGGTAGCACTTGTCTGCTGTTAAAATATATTACCCAAGAGATAAATGGCTTACCTCAGTATTAGGAAGATGGATGAGAGGAGTGGAAAAATTGGCTGTAATATTGGTTGGAAGATGCACTGAGTCCAGAGAACCTTGCTGTTTACTTGAAACTGCTGCTGGGAACTGACATCGAGGTTGATAGTGCTGTGTTTAGCTATCAAGAGATGATTAATTAAAAGCTGTAATAAATGTGAAATATAGTGGTTGACAGATGCAGAGCTAGCTAAATTTCCTAGTGATGGGTAATGTGCTCCATAGATTGATTATAACATCCAAACAGGATGTGAATGGTGCTTTTGAATGGGACAGATGAGACAGGGAGAGTGTGCATAAGGCCACATGAAAAGTGAGATGGCCATTTACCTCTGTGGCATTTTGGTGCTCTACCCCTTCCTGTCCCACCTCGAGTCCAAATGTATTCTGATAAAGGCTACTGGGAATAATTTCCTACCCACTGCACTGGAGCAAAGTAAATATCAGATAGGCACTGTGGAGGGCTCAAAGCCCAGGTGCTGGTGTAGCATCACCCAAGCAAACTGGGATTCTGTGGTGGCCTCTCTGCCCCAATTCTTCTGCCCAGCCATAAAATGAGAGATGGTAATGCTGCGCCCCTGCATGGCTGGTGCAGGTTGCAAGGGTTGTGTGAGGGTCTGGAAAAGTGCAGGGAGGCCTCGTTGTTAATTGGAAGTGTGATGAGAACGTCTCTTGAGTCAGTCTGCTGACTTTCAGGGACTCGGCTAGGGTACTGCCTTGCCCTTCAGTACACGCTGCTGTCACTTGGGGGCCCCTTGCATCCTCCTTCTCATCTGCCACTGGATTTAGAGAGAGCATGCTGAGAGCAGCCTGGTTTTCTTCCAGCAAGAATTATTTCACGGACCATTCCAGATTCTGATAAATGAAGCGTGCCTTGATGTCATTTTAGAGTAATATCTGTACTGAAATCGGAACTTGTGAAAATATGTAGGACTTGCCTTTGTGCTTTGCTTTGTTCAGGTTAATTGTTGTGGCTTGTTGTATGATTAAAGGGCCTGACTGAACACAAAAATATGTCATGTATAAGTGGAGGTTTAATGAAATAATAATTCTTCCCTTAAAGTGAGATTGTTTTCCATATAAGATAGCAAAATAAAGAAATTCTCTATTCCTCTCCTTTTGTAGGGGAAATATTTATTATAGGTAATGCAAATCCAAATTGAACCCAATTGGCCTTAGTTTTGCCCAATTTTTGTCTTTCCTGATAAAATAGATTGATTTTTCTCTTCCTTGAAATTGCTAAAAGAGGTGACGACAAGAGGAAGAGCCTTATGAAAATCTCACCATTGAGGCACTTTATGCTGTAAATTTGCAAACACCTGCTCCAAAGGTTTTTTGAAAATATTTCTGCCTAGTGAGATGCTGAAGGGGAAACACCATCTTCCACACCAACCATTGTTAATATCCTTTCAGTATGAGAGAGCTTTTGCCCTCCCAGTGCTCCCTGTTGACTTGCTGCCAGCTGCTCATGTACGTAATGTATATGGGTGTGCTTAAAATCCATTCCCATCTATGAGGAAATAGATGGCTTGTACAAATGCAGCACCATACATCACATGCATTCTCCATATATGCTGCAGTTTGGAATGTCAGTGAGCACAGGGAAACGAGGATCGGGGCTATTTTAGAGGATGGAAATGCCAGAGAAGAGACAGAGAAATACAGCGATTTATTTGTTTGGATAAATCTCCCTTTTACTGAATTGCTTTAATGCTGCGCCTGTTTCTTGTCCTTCCTCTCCTTCTCTTTTGCTGCTTCTTTCATTGCAGTTTTTCAAATATGTAGGCAACAAAAAAACCACGGCCAGTGAAATGGAAGATTACAATTATGCATCAGTATTCCTGTAACGCGGCTGCTCAGTAATGTCTCCTGGGAGTGTTACAATGAGTATCTGACATTAATTGGTTCAGTACCTGTATGTCTGACCTTGCAGAAATTTAATAGATCAATTCTACATGTTCTTTACTGATAAAGAAAACTTCTTCAGGGCAGGGGCTACATCTTTGGGCATGCCTGCACCACAGTGACAACCAGAAGTAGCAGTCAGATTCACTGGGTCTTAGAATAAGAAATAAAATAAGAGAAAGAGGAATCATAAAGTGGTTTCTCTCCCTTGTTTTGCCAAGGTAGCTCTGTTCCTCAGCAATTTTTAACCCATTCAAAGTCTTTCTCACTGCTGGATACTGTGCACGTGATGCACAAAAGCTGTTCTCTCTTCTTCGAGTAGTACACGTATGGCCTTCATATGTGTGTTTGACATACTGAACAATATAACTAAACCAGGTCAGAATTAGAGGAACAGCACCTGCTGGGATGTACTTGCATTGAAACAGCTGCCTCTTTTGTGTCTCCGCTGACTGAATCTGCCAGGAGGATCTCGCAGGGGGCTGCGCGCCGCTCTTCGGCAGCCGCCGTGTTTCAATGCGCCCTGCTCAGTCAGCAGCAAGCCCTCATCTCCCGCACTGCTCAGTCAGCTGGCTTTGGCTGCGCTGGGGATGTGGGCTGCGTGTGCACAAATGGATGATGGTTCAGCTCCCTTCAGTTTCAGGGATCAGAGAGGGAGAAAGTCGGTGTCCAAACCTTAGCTTAGCCAAGATTCACACACCCGGCAGTCACTGGGCTGAACTTTCTGTGGGGGTGTTTGTTTCCCAAGTTAAAAAGTTGTTGAAAACAAGGGAGATCCGTACATGGAGTATTTTAGGAACTGCTCAGAGGCACACATTACATACCTGCCCCACTTCTTTTACTGCCTTTATTGAAGTGCAGGAGACAAAACTTACAGAAGGTGTATTCTGCCTCTGTATTACCGGCGTGCTCGGGAGCACTTGCCGCTTTCAGACTATTGTTACCTGTCCCTTGCTTTGTTTGACTGTCTGGGAATTAAACAAGCCATCACCTTGGGGACACGGAAACCCGCATACTCAAAGCCTCCCTCCCACTGGCTTCTGTGAATTAAAATCCAACACACGGAGCCCAGTGCCGCTCACAAAGGGGAACCCATTCCGCCTCCTCGTCCCGGGGTGCAAAGAGCCCCCTCCCCAGTTTAGGCCTCCGGCAGCGGCCCCCCCGGGCGGCGGCCGCGGCGGGACGGCAGAGGCAGCCCCGACCTCGGCGGGCACTGACCGCGCTCTCTCTGTCCCTCTCCCCCTGCGCACGGAAGGTGGACGATGGAGGCGGCGGCGAGCGGGCGCGGGAGGCGGCCGGCGCGGCGCTGGTGCTGCGGAAGGTGTGGTCACGCAGCCCGGCCCCCGAGCGGCGCGGGAGGTAAGGCTTCCGCGGCTCCGGGCGTGCGGGGCTGGGCCGGCCGGGCCGGGCTCGGCGGNTACATCGACGAGGAGGACGAGGAGGATGAGTGGAGCAGCCGCTCGCAGTCCTCCACCGAGGATGACTCCGGGGACTCTCTGCTTTCCGACAGATACGTGGTGGTGTCGGGGACGCCGGAGAAGATTTTGGAGCATCTCCTCAGCGACCTGCACCTGGAAGCCGCCCAGGACAAAGAGACGGGTAAGGAGCGAGCCTGGCGGGGAGGCGGCGGCGGCCGGGAGTGGGGGAGAGGTGCCGGTCCCAGTGCCGGCAGAGCGGGACGGCGCGGTGATCGCTCCCGGGCACCTCTGGCCGAAAGCCGCTGCCAGCCGGGGCGCAGCCGGGGCGATGCGGGGAGGAATCCCCGAGTGTGGCGCGGCAGCCCGGAGGTGTCGGAGCGGCACCGGCCCCGGGGCAGGAGCGCCGGCGGTACCGGAGCCGCTCGGCTGCAACTTGAGCCCATTTACCTTCGGCTTTGGTTGCTGCCGGGGTAGCGCGGGCTGCGGAGGGCTTTGTACAGCACCGTCTCTCTGCAGGCAGGGCTGCCATCCCTCGTAGCCTGCAGCTGTTCCTGTATCTATCCTGATGCTTGCAGTGCACCTCACCTCCTGGCCAGCTACTGGTTTTGCCACCACCCCAATACTTTGGCATGTCCGTTTCATAAAAATGGCTTATAAATTTCCTCATAGCCCAGGGCACAGCGTAGCGCCCAGTGCTCTACTTGTGTGTCTTCAACCAGAGATATTTTATTCCAGCCAAGAGCAATTTTATATGAATCGGGCTGCTTGACATGCAGTTTAATTTCCAGCTGGATCTCTTGGCTATACGCACAGCTTGCTGTCACCAAGAGCTCGTGGAATAGTTTATCAGAACTGCCTGTAACCTGCAATTCGTAGATAGTTTTAATGGAAGTGGCCAGGCTGGTGGGACTTTTGGAGGTCCTGAATACTGAAGATGAGGGTAGGTGGCTGCCAATGGCACTGTGCATTTGGTCAGTCCCAGCAGGGTTCATATGCATGCTCCTGATGCCTGTATATATCTTTATCTACAAATGGGATTACTGAGAATAAACGTACTTTAATCCTTTTAAATGTCTGAAAATATAAATAACATCTGTGATTCCCAGAGGAATGTCTCAGAACAAGTCATTAGTTTAATGTGGGACAATAGGCATATTCCTAGTGCTGATGTGTCAGTGCCCCAAAGAAACACGTAGAGTGTCTGCCAGTGATATTATCACAGTGTTCCTAGTGCTGCTTTTGTCTGCCTAGACATTAATATTTAGTGCAGAGAGAGGATTTGGTTGTTTCCCTTCCACAGATGCACTAGGCTAGTAAAGGGTGTAATTTACTTGAACCAGCTCTTAGGCAGTGTGAGGATCCTTCCTTGGCCTTTTAAGGTCAAATATTGGATCCAGAATAAGTTTTCTCATAATGTTTATCACACAGAGGTGGGGGAACATCAGCTGCCAGTTTTTATAGTCTGCTTCATCTTATTTTATAAGCTCACTATCTTGCTGGAAAACAGTGATACTTTTAGTACTGATATGTATTGTATTTTACTGTTTGTAAGTGCAAAGCATTCCTTACGTAAAGCATTAGATGCTGTAGACATCCTCCCATGTATTACCTTTTTTTTTTTCTGTTTGCTCGCTCTCCCTCACATGACAGAGAGGCAGTTCCTAAGCCTGGTGTTATTGTTGTACAGAGGGGCTGGCAAACTGTCCTCAAAGCAAATGTTAAACCACTACTTGCTTGGTTGTTAGCAGATGGTAAAGTATTTAAGGATTGATTAGCTTCCCCTCACCTCTGCCTTATCCTAACTCCTTTAGAAAGAAACAATTAGGCTCTGCCCTGTAGCCGGGGTTAACTGGATCCCAGGGACAGAACAAAGTAGTGCCTTCGGTTTTTTGCCATCACAAAGATGTGTGCTAAACCTTGCCCAGCAGCCCTCCCCTCCCTCAAGGGTAGTTCCTCAGATACCATTTTCTTCTGACTTTATTAATCTTGTAATACAGAACTTCATGAAAACGAAAGACTTTATGTTTCCCAGTGGTTTATGAGGGGCATGCCCCATAATGGTTTTTACCGGCTTGTTTTGCAGACTCAGTCGCCTTTGGCATGAGGAAATATGGGATGTTGACTGTGCATATGTACAGCTTTGTGTGTGTACCTGAAGGCATCCTTCTGCCATTTGGGTGCTTGGATTTGCTGGGTTTTGTATTTTTTTCTAGTTCAAATCTGGCCCATCTCAAAGAACGATCAAGTTGCAGAGCCTCGCAGGCTTGTGTTTGAGCAGGCATAGCTTCGCAGAACATAAAAGGACAATTTTGTTGTTCCCAGCTGCTGCTCCTGCTGTCTGTTTGCCAGTTCCAGGATGACTTCCGTGGCCTCTTGCTTTCCCTGCAGCCCCCAATACGGTTTCCTTATTTGTGTCTGTAAAGTACATGAGAAAGGGCTGTTCTTACATTTGGTGGTGCACAGGGGGCTGTTGTTCTGTTTGACCCTTTGCACTGCTTCCCAAGGAGGGATGCTCTGCGTGTTTTCATTCCCACCCTTTGTATACCAAATCATAACTGCAGCCCTCTGTGGTTGTTAACAAAAAAATCTGCTATCCTGGGGCTGGCGTGGTCATGGAACACCGCCTTTTATAAACACCGACATGGCTGAATGATGCGCCATGGATTGCTCCCAGCCATCCTCCATTTTCTAGCCCAAGTCAGCAGATACCACTTGCACCTGAGAGCGTAAAGCAAGTTTTGGGGCTGGTCTGGAAAAAATTTTCCTGGGGTCCAGCCCAGTCTCCAAGGCTTCCTTCGGCTGCTGCTAAACCTGCAGCAAGACACCTTAAGCACTCAGTTTAATAAACTCTGCTATAATAAACAGGTGGAGACCCAACGTGAAGAGTTATCCCAGTGCCTGTGACATAACAGAGCACTGTTTTAGCAGCTGAGGACACTGCAAGCTGCAAAGCTAGACTAGTCTGTTGCTCTGGTGACTTCCGTAAGCAGGGTGTCTGGAAAGCCTGAAGTTTGCAAGACTCTTTAGGCTTAACTTACTTAGTAATTGTTTAATGACTGAGGGATTTTTGTGATGACTATGTCAGGGAGTATATGCAAGTTCTTGGGACATCACCTTAAATTTGGGCTTGCCACTAACAAAGGCTTGCCAGCCTTCCATCTCAAAGGGAGGAAGTTTTCATCTCACTGAGTTACTATAATCTGTAAGGTACCAACCCCCAAGAAGACTGTTCTTGTTTCCTACCATGAGGTGGACGGAAATTTTAAATTTCTGTAACAAACAACTTTTCTGAGTCGTCTCTAAGGTAGTTGGAATCACCGGGGAATGTCTGAGTGTGTATTTTAGAGTGCAGTTTGAGGTTTTAAGAACCGAATAGAGTGATACACTTCAAATATGTCAATATCTAGGCAGAAGATGCAAGACACACCTCCTGGGCTAATCCTCATCAAGAGTGGGGATTTGAACAAGTAATCTCCAAGAGGCCAAATTTTAGCATCTCAGGATCTCTAATCCCTTCCCATTGATTTCACCATTTATTTCAGAATCATTGTTCTTTTATGCAAAATCTTTATTTCTTGGACGTTAGCAGCATTTCCTTCTCTAGATATTCCCTAGATATCCTGACGTCATTGTTGGAGTTTCCTCCAACTGGTCTCTGTNGCTCGCTCTCCCTCACATGACAGAGAGGCAGTTCCTAAGCCTGGTGTTATTGTTGTACAGAGGGGCTGGCAAACTGTCCTCAAAGCAAATGTTAAACCACTACTTGCTTGGTTGTTAGCAGATGGTAAAGTATTTAAGGATTGATTAGCTTCCCCTCACCTCTGCCTTATCCTAACTCCTTTAGAAAGAAACAATTAGGCTCTGCCCTGTAGCCGGGGTTAACTGGATCCCAGGGACAGAACAAAGTAGTGCCTTCGGTTTTTTGCCATCACAAAGATGTGTGCTAAACCTTGCCCAGCAGCCCTCCACTCCCTCAAGGGTAGTTCCTCAGATACCATTTTCTTCTGACTTTATTAATCTTGTAATACAGAACTTCATGAAAACGAAAGACTTTATGTTTCCCAGTGGTTTATGAGGGGCATGCCCCATAATGGTTTTTACCGGCTTGTTTTGCAGACTCAGTCGCCTTTGGCATGAGGAAATATGGGATGTTGACTGTGCATATGTACAGCTTTGTGTGTGTACCTGAAGGCATCCTTCTGCCATTTGGGTGCTTGGATTTGCTGGGTTTTGTATTTTTTTCTAGTTCAAATCTGGCCCATCTCAAAGAACGATCAAGTTGCAGAGCCTCGCAGGCTTGTGTTTGAGCAGGCATAGCTTCGCAGAACATAAAAGGACAATTTTGTTGTTCCCAGCTGCTGCTCCTGCTGTCTGTTTGCCAGTTCCAGGATGACTTCCGTGGCCTCTTGCTTTCCCTGCAGCCCCCAATACGGTTTCCTTATTTGTGTCTGTAAAGTACATGAGAAAGGGCTGTTCTTACATTTGGTGGTGCACAGGGGGCTGTTGTTCTGTTTGACCCTTTGCACTGCTTCCCAAGGAGGGATGCTCTGCGTGTTTTCATTCCCACCCTTTGTATACCAAATCATAACTGCAGCCCTCTGTGGTTGTTAACAAAAAAATCTGCTATCCTGGGGCTGGCGTGGTCATGGAACACCGCCTTTTATAAACACCGACATGGCTGAATGATGCGCCATGGATTGCTCCCAGCCATCCTCCATTTTCTAGCCCAAGTCAGCAGATACCACTTGCACCTGAGAGCGTAAAGCAAGTTTTGGGGCTGGTCTGGAAAAAATTTTCCTGGGGTCCAGCCCAGTCTCCAAGGCTTCCTTCGGCTGCTGCTAAACCTGCAGCAAGACACCTTAAGCACTCAGTTTAATAAACTCTGCTATAATAAACAGGTGGAGACCCAACGTGAAGAGTTATCCCAGTGCCTGTGACATAACAGAGCACTGTTTTAGCAGCTGAGGACACTGCAAGCTGCAAAGCTAGACTAGTCTGTTGCTCTGGTGACTTCCGTAAGCAGGGTGTCTGGAAAGCCTGAAGTTTGCAAGACTCTTTAGGCTTAACTTACTTAGTAATTGTTTAATGACTGAGGGATTTTTGTGATGACTATGTCAGGGAGTATATGCAAGTTCTTGGGACATCACCTTAAATTTGGGCTTGCCACTAACAAAGGCTTGCCAGCCTTCCATCTCAAAGGGAGGAAGTTTTCATCTCACTGAGTTACTATAATCTGTAAGGTACCAACCCCCAAGAAGACTGTTCTTGTTTCCTACCATGAGGTGGATGGAAATTTTAAATTTCTGTAACAAACAACTTTTCTGAGTCGTCTCTAAGGTGGTTGGAATCACCGGGGAATGTCTGAGTGTGTATTCTAGAGTGCGGTTTGAGGTTTTAAGAGCCAAATAGAGTGATACACTTCAAATATGTCAATATCTAGGCAGAAGATGCAAGACACACCTCCTGGGCTAATCCTCATCAAGAGTGGGGATTTGAACAAGTAATCTCCAAGAGGCCAAATTTTAGCATCTCAGGATCTCTAATCCCTTCCCATTGATTTCACCATTTATTTCAGAATCATTGTTCTTTTATGCAAAATCTTTATTTCTTGGACGTTAGCAGCATTTCCTTCTCTAGATATTCCCTAGATATCCTGACGTCATTGTTGGAGTTTCCTCCAACTGGTCTCTGTTCAAACGTACTGTCTTGCCTTGCGGTGGTTGCGTTCAACATTTGGCAGCCTCTGGAATGACGTAGTGATCATCACATCCACTGCTGCTACTCCAGGCCTGCCTGGATCGCTCAGACTGTTTCCTTCAGTCCATTGGGTCAGCTCTCTCAGGCAGCTTAAGCAGAACATTGCTGAAGTAGAACATAATCCCCAGCCATCGCATCTGCTGACACCACGTGTCTTTTACCTCCCTACTGTGGGATTCATTTTAGGGAGTGAAGAGAGAAGAGATTCATTTGTGAAGGTCTTTGAGGGCAAGAGGCAGAGGGAAAGGGTGATCTGGAGAAAGGAAATACGTGAGGAATGCTATGACTGAAGCAACATGGTGGTGTCAGTATTAACTGATGTATCTTTGTAGTGGACTGGGTGAAAGGGATTGTGGCAAGGGGGAGGCATGCCAGTTTTGTTAGGCTATTGCAGAAGTTGGGATGGCAAATGATGGATGGCCTTGAGAAAGATTAAAAGGATGGAAAAAGAGGACAAATCCTCATGACATAGCTAAAAGAGAGGCAGAAAAGTGTAAGTATGGTCTGCATTTCTTTGGAGTCGGAAAAGAAAGGAGTAATGACCTTTGTACCATGTTATGTCGCCTTATCTGGGGCTGCGCATGATCCTGGGATTAGTGGGATGCTCCCCTGTCATACAGAAGCAATTGCACCTTTAGGATCATAACATACCACCTAGGAGGAGCCTTCAGACCATGTCTATTTGTCCTAGAAGTGCTGTGTACTAAGAGTTACTTTCGTTTGACACATTCTGTTTCTACATTGCACCAATGACACTGCAGGGATGTTGGGCAGTGGCACTCTCTGTGGAACTGTATGTGACCTTGGAGGAGAATGGTACTATCTTGCATGAACTGACTGTAGTCAGCTGAAAAATGAAGTTGTGAAAAGGGGATACAGTTCTGCCTTTTCTAGATTGTCTTTTGTTTAATATTCCAAGAAAAAAAGGTCTGGTTGCTTTTTTTTTTTCTTCTTTCTTAGTTATGAAGGATGTTGTCAGGTCTTTTGCTCACTATGCTTTTCACTGATGATTAAAAGGTGTTGAAAAATGTACTCCTGTGACTGCCACACAGTCAATATGAGTGTATCTGATGCATGTGGACTGATGTCAACGAGAATAAATATTTCCCTAACACTTCGTGATCCTACCTTCCAGATTTTAGGATGGAGAGAATAAATGCCTGCTAACCCTTCCTCTTAACAGTCCTTCATAATGAAATGTTGTCAGTCATAATTTTGAGTGATTTTGTAAACTTTTCCCTAAAGTTTTAGGAAGATTTGGTAAAATAAGTGGGCTAAATGCATATTACTGCCATGCTCATAGCAGAGGAATAACAGTTTAGCAGAGCACATCAGTGTAAGAATAACAGAAAAGCTAAAATATGAGTATATTTCAGTGTTCTGTAAGAGAGAACCTGGGGAGGCTCTTGCAGACCATTGCTTTATGCAGTGTGAGTCTAAGCTATCTCTAAATTAGACTGTCAGTAGAAGTCGGTTTAGAATAAATCAATAAAATGAATAGTAACAAATCACCAGGATCAGATGTTAGTCCCTGCAGACTTCTAAAGGAACTCTGATATGAAATTGCTGTACTCCTAACAGTGGTGGGTAATCTATCATATAAAGCAGCTTGAGTGGCAGAGGAAGGTGGAAAATGTGATACCAATTAAAAGAAATGGTTCTATTTGGGGAACATCTCAGTAATAAGGTTGTCATTTTATCAATACATTATTCTAGCATAAACTGTTTCTGTAGTCAAAAGAAGCAGCTCAGCCTTTCCCAGCCACTTCTGCCACTGGTGCCTCTGTGCTTCTACAGTCGTGTGATTCTGTAGCACACCCAAGTATCAAGCTGGTCCTAGTTGATACTAACCTAGGAAATACTAAATTATTAGATTTAAGATGGATAAGTCTCTTGATCCACTTAATCTGTCAGTGACGCAAAGTTTGCCCTCCTGACACAGGGAGAAGGTGGCAGGGAGCGAGAGGTGTGCAGGTGAGGACAGCAGGAGAGAAGGACTGGTGTCTTTAGCAGCTGGACTTGCTTGCAGGAGTATGATTAGGTACAAAATTTCAGCATGAAGTTATGAATTTGTTCTGGGAGATTGGGTGGCAGTACAGTAGATGCAGAAGGAAGAAATGCATACAGAAACATACTGAGAAGAAGGAAATGTGGGGATTTTTTATTTTGCAGCCAGTTCAGATCTTGTGTATCCTGTAGAGCTGTTAAAGGTTTGAAAGAGCATGAGGATATATATGATCTGGTGTGCCTGTATCTTACATTTTAAAAATGCTTTTGATAGAGTCTCTTGCCAGAAATCCTGAAAGAAATTTAAAGATCGTTTTGATCAGGAAGGAGATGCTTTTCAGGACTGATGATTACTTAAAAGAGAGAAAATGAAAGGTAGGAGTAAATTGTCTGAGTTTAAAATGGAGGGAATTCACCATTGAAGACTGAGTGCTGCTGAGTGTGGGATGAAATCTGAGGCAACAGCATGTGCTGGTATTATTAAATGGTTGAGGATCTCCTAATAAATAAAGCCGTAGTTTCACCTTTGGTGGCCATGCAAGATTGTATTCTTGTACACCCTATTATCCCCACATCTGACTGCCTGTTCGAGCTGTTGTGCTACACCAGGAAGCTGATCCAACTCAAAATTAGTCTCATGAAAGTAGTAAGAATGGGGCAGTGTAGAACTGGGAAAATATGTTGGGAGCAGGCCCCTCGAACCAGCCCTATGGCTGAAGAAAGATGAAAGGAATAAAAATCTGTATGACTGCAGGATAAAATTGCAGATGGGATCCAAGTTTGAAAAATGCAAAGTAATGTGTTTTTCTACCATGAAGGAGAGGAAATTCTTATTATACATATTCAGCAGGGTGCTGACTTGACTATTATCATGCAGAAAATAGGTCTGTAGAGGTAGTGTGGATAGTTCTTGGAAATTTTTAATCAGTATTGGTCAAAAAGGCAAGTGGTATTTAGGCTAATTAGGAAAGAAGCCAAGCAAGAGCTGTAGTTATACCATTGTATAACCTTGAAATATGGAATGTATAATATGATTCCTCCTTCTCCCCCAGCTCAGAAAGGTTGAAAATGAAGTAAAGGGCAGCAAGGGTGATTAGAATTATAGATTAAATACATCTAAGAGTACATTCTGGGTGTGGTCATCATAGGAAGTCAACTTTGGTAAAGGAGGTATATGGTGATCTACAAGACTGTTAATTGTGTGGGGAAGGTGAGATGTAAAGATAGTTCATTGTTTCTCATAAAGAGGCACGTGTTTTGTAACACAGTGAAATTATTTGGTTTGTAACTAATAAAGAGAAGTGTTCTTCCGATATAATGCACAGCTAAACTGTGAAATTCATTGTTGTGAGTATTCTGTGGAAGCCAAAATTTGGAAGGGTTTAAAAACAATCAAGGCAAAATCCTGGCACAAGCCCCATCACTGCAGTGATGTCAATACAACTTCCCATTTGGAAAGCCTACACTGCCTGTTGCTGGAAGATAGGAGGGTGTGTCTGAGAAAGATAACTCTGCATTTATCTTTTTCTGAGTTTTTTTTCTTCTGCTGGGTCCTCTGTCAAAGATCTGGTTCTTTTTATGGGGATCTTTGATCTGACCCAGCGTATTGCATGCAGCATGTTGCAGTTTGGAAAAGATTAACTGGAATCTAAGATTATAGGTAGGACAACTGAGTGAGTTATCAGTTCATCTGGCAGCAGAGTGGGAGTCATTTTCTGCTGAATGGCTTTCTAAATGGCACGGTGGAACCTGAAGCTGGGACAAGAGAAGCAGGAGCTCTGGGTAGCATGAAGTTGGGACCAAGGCTGCCAGCAGCAACACTGGCTTCTCAAATGGGAAGGACTGACATCCTCTAACTGTCCACCTGTACATTGCCATGCTACTCCATCTCCTCTGCTATACCTGGCTTGACCTCATGCCAAGTAGATTTAGGTATCTTAATAGGAAATTATTTTTTTCCCCCTTTGATAGGATTATTTTCTGTCACAGTAGTGAGCTGAATCAGCTTGCAGAAGGAGCACCGTGTCTGGGATTCACTACAGACAGACAGTCATGCCGCGGTGCTGAAGATAATGGGAAATGCCAAC
Source organism: Cnemophilus loriae (assembly GCA_013397755.1). NCBI lineage: Eukaryota > Metazoa > Chordata > Aves > Passeriformes > Corvidae > Cnemophilus > Cnemophilus loriae. The sequence goes on from VZTF01005662.1 coordinate 2,002,066, forward strand.
GAGGGGAATATGTCTAAGATGCTCTCTCGTGTCAGGAGCTCAGACAGTTTTTTTCTGAAAAATGAGGACATGGAGCCTGAAAAGGGTTTATTTGCACTTGGGCACTAAAACTTGTTTGGGCAAACTTTTGGAAAGGCAGAGTCTGGGAATGCTGCTCCTGGATTGTCTCACCATTGTATCCAATGACTGGGAAACTAGAGTCAACATGGGGAATGATAAACATCCTTATTCATGATCAGGACTCTCTTTGTAGATACAGATGGTATTTTTTCACTTCATTACTGCAAATACTTTTATGCTGTAGGTACACTTAGCAAGTTAGACCCTTTCAGGGAGAGAAAGTAACTGAGGTAGCCATCAGACAAACACATGGTTTTGGTGTGCCCAGGAGCACCGAGCCACACTGTGCACAGTGGGCACCTAAATACATTTTTTTGTACTCAGTGTAAGAATACCTAGTAGAGCCCCAAGTGTTTAATGTTGTGTTTAAGTCAAATTTGCAGAAGAAAAAGCTACCCATTCTATATGACAGCCAACTGGATCATGGTATTCTCAGTTCTCAGTCTTTTCCCTGTAATTCTGTGATTCATTATTGCCAATTGTCGCCTTTTGCTATGTGAGAAAGTGATAAGAAGCTGTCTTGAAAGCTTAGTGTGAAACCATTTATTATGAAGATGTGCACTGTAGACAGTGTCGGGGTTTTTGATGGTCTTAGTTGTTTAAGCAGAGAAGAATTGGGAAGTGTAGGTCTATCAGGAGAAAACTTTTAGGGGTAAAAATAATTTTCTTTTGACAGTGGAAAAGCCTTTTAAGTCAAAAAAGACAGAAAATGTTCATTTGTTGTACTGCAAAATAAGCTTGGGTGATAGAAGCATTTTGATGAGGTACCTGGAAGATAAGATGTTATAACACTGGGAATTTGGTAAGGTTGCTGGAAATGTAGCCCTAAAGACATTTAATCAGTTATTTGTAACGTCCTTTTTGCCCTCCTAACGTTGGAAGTCTAGGTGATATAACTGTCAATCAATGGAGTAAGTATTTCAGATATATGAGATTATATATTGTCATATATATATATATATATAAATAAAAATTAACAGATGCATTAAGTAGCTGAGATCATAAAGAGATATGTTAGTATATTTGGAAAGCATTTCTACAGAACTTCTTCCAGAATGGCGCTTTTGATAATTCCTAATTGGCTGGTGGTGCTAAGCCAAGAAGTGTATGGAAGGGATAAAAAATTCTTGGAAGATTTTATAAAACTTCTTGTATTTTAGTGGTAAAAAGAATAGCAGAGGTTGCCTCTTAGTTTCTGCCTTAGTCTGAATCCTTTTCTAATCACTCAATTGTGGCTGGTCAGTGTCAAATGTAGCAGAAATAATTCATGCTCCCAGGTCAGAAGGTTGGGATTGAGGGCCACAAAGTCGAAGGGTAAAGCTGAGGCACTGCACAGGGGTCTTGCCAAAGAAATCTGTCTCATCAAGAGACCTGTCATCTTAGATATATGCCAACCACTTGGGCTGGTTCCCTGTGTGGCTCAAATGCTACACGGGAGGTTAGGTCAATTCCACAGCTGCGGGTCTGGAGATGGAGCAGGACAGGTCCCTTCTGTTGCAGCTAGTGTCATACTGCCTCTAGTGAGCGATAAGAACACCAAAAACAAAACAAGACAACATCAGCTTAGCAAAAAATCATGGCCAAATTCTGAAATGAATCTAAACTGTGGTAACTCTTGCTGACTTCTGTCTACTAGAGATCCATTCCCCTGCAGCAATTTGATCAAACCACCAAGGATGAAATACATGAAGAGAGAGGACAACCTCTACTGCGGAGGTGACACAGCTTTCTAGATCCTCTCAGCCCCTAGATACAGCCCTGTCTTCATGTTTTCCCAGAATGTGGCTCACTGAAGCTGACTATGAAACACGTACAGTTATCTAAAAAGAGCTGTTTCTAGTAGATGAAAACTTGATTTTTAAGAGAGTAGCATAAGAGGAATAGCAACAGATGGTGTGTGGGCTGGCAGGTCAGTTAGCTGTGAGAGTAGGAACTAGAACTGCAAAACTGAAATACCAGTGTTGCTGCTTCTTATAAAGTGTCCACACATCCTGTTCTTCAGCAGGAGCCACAGACCGCCCTGTCCTACAGGAACCCCAAACATGGGGCCCTTCACCACAGGTCCCCCATTTATCATTCTCACTATTTCTTCCTTGTTAAAGCTTTTTACTATCAAACTCTGTTCTGCAAGCTGTTGAAAAACTGGACACTGTCATCCAGGTACTCTTTTTTTTGTGTTCCTTTTCGATCACACTGAGATTCCCCAGCTGCTGACCTAAGTAACATTAGTGTTCGTACACTAATGACTCCTGTGTTGCTATTAGCACTTAGTGCAATGGTTGTTAAGTTGGAAGCTTGTTCTCAGGATACAGCAAAGCATTCTTTCCTGAAAGCAGAATCTGTAATAATATAAAACTCAGAGATGGTGCTCTGAAATTCAGATTTTTTTTTTTTTTTAAAAAAAGCTTTTATGGAATGTGGGAATTTTTATGTAAGAATGCTGAAAAGATAAAACTGTATCTTGACGTGCTTGCCGTATCTCTTGAGTCCAAGAATACAGTTCACACACTGTCTTCAGAGTTTGAATTGCAGTGTTTCCAGTGCTCAAAGTTGCTATAATACAATGATTTTCTTGTGAGATGAACATTTTCTGAGGAATATAAAGAGCGCCTTCATTCCCCGCCCACAGGGTGGAAGGATGGATTCACTGCAGACCTGTGCTTTGAGGTTGTGTATTAAGAATCTGAAAGAAATCTGTTCTTCAAAGCGGCTTTTTTTCCTCTTGTGAACTAAATTTACTCTCATGCTGTTAATTCCTCCTTCCCCCGCAATCCTTCTTAACATGCCCTGGGTTCAAACAGTTTCACAGTACTATGGAAGTAGCAGCCTTGGTCTTTTTGTGAGCAGGAGTGGGACTGGTTTTGGCTGTAGCCAAACTACAATTATTGTTACTTTACTAAGCCCCCTGTCATGCTCCCTGTTACTGCCGTTAGGTGATGCTTGGTTGTGCAGTGTACTGATGCAGTCCTTTTCTTTCCCACTTTACTGCTTTCTGTAAATCTCTGGGCTCAGAGGTCACCCGGGGAGATTAAGAACAAAAAGCCACAACCCAAGACCTATTTGTGAACTATTAATTGGTATAGATTTCTGCCTATTTCCCAATGGGCTTTTTGTGGGCTCTTAAGACCTCCCTTAATAGCTGGGAACCCTGGGTTGCATTACAGCACGGGATGCCTCTGCTTGCTGTGTAGCTGAATAAACACAATTGCTTGAGAAGGTCTGGGGCATTGGCAAGCTGGTGCCAGCACACGCTGGATTAGCAGGTGGAGCAGAACCAGGCTCTGCCCTGCCCTAACAGTGGCTGCTGCCTTCTCTAGCATGTTCAAGGGAAAGGGAGAAAGAGGAGATGTGACAGCAGCTGCTGAAGGCCAAATTTGCTGTGTGCTGGAAGAGGTTGGCCGGGTGTTCTGCTGTGGTTTGTGATGTTTTCCTAGGTTTTGATTTTAGTGGGCAAGGGAGAAGATTGGCTCTTGGATGTAGGAATAGATGGTTGTAGTAGGAATACTTTTGTGAGAGCGGAGGGGCCTGTCTAAAAAGGATATAATGGAGCAGAATGCACTGAGCATAAATTCAGAAGCCCTGTGCATTAACTGCAGTTGGTAAGCTCATAATGCAGGCTTTAAATTGCTGTTGCTTTTTTTAGAAGGAAAGGTTTGATCCAGTTTGGGATTACTTGGGGTGTATAACATCTTTAAGGAGAGTCTATGTAGCTGGCATTGGAGGCAGTCCTGCTTGTTTTTTTAAAGTCAATTTAGATCCTTTCAAAGATTGAAATAGGAGTAGAATTACAGCACTTTGACAGCCAAAGGTTTTTCATGAGATGTCACTTACCCTCATGGAGTATAGCTGGCACTGACAGAAAGAGTTTTTCAGAATAGCATCAGTTACTGCAATAAAGTACATTACTTGTCCCGTCTTTTAGACAAGGTGAAAAATACTGATGTGAGCTGTAGCTGTGGCAGCAGCTCATACCACTCTCTCCCTAGCCAGGCTGAGATCATGAGATGACCTTGTCTTAGTTCAGAAAAGCTTGTGAGATCCTTCTAAAACCAAGATCATACTCTCTCTCTGAAGTGAAAATGTGATGGCTACAAGGACACTGAGTGCAAAAATATTTTGGGGTGAGGGTTTGGGGAAAATAGATGAACGTAAATAAAGTGGCAGCATCGATGGATCTAATTTTGATGGAAGCTAATAATTAAAAACTTTAGTTTTCTTATGACCTTATGATGGCATTTGGCATGAATTGTGATTTTATTCCTTTGCTTGAACTTGGGTTTTAATGGAGATATAGATTACGTCTCTCATTCTGGCAATCATGGAGAAATCATGCTGTCTGACTTGGGACTGCTAGAAGCTTTTATACCTCACGTTTTATTGCTTTTCAGTTTCTTTCCTTTTTTCCTTTTTCTACACCCTGCATCCCCCTCCTGCCATTATCCCTCCTCCTCTCACTGCCCACAAGGCTCTGCCAATTCCACAAGCAGCCTTTCTTTAACCCTCTTCATATCCATTTCTTGGAATTTAGGGCTGGTTGACCTCTCTCTAGGAACCACTGCAGTTAAAACCAGAAAGCCAGATCCTGGTTTTGTTCTTTCCCAGCCATGAATTCAGAGCCCCGGCATCAATACAATAATGAAACCCTTGTTGGATTTCATTCCCTGCCCCATAGGAGCCTTGTCCATGGGATTTTGTTTGTTGATACTGTTAGTAACATCATGGGCAATGCACAGCCACAAGCTGGAAGCAAACAAACAACAGTGAAAAACAACCACAAACAAACAGCATTTGTCAGATCCCCGTTGTCAAAGGGTTTTCATTCAAAGCCTTAAAGCAGCAGTGACCATGTAGCATTGCCCCAAAGTGTGAAAACCACCAAGAATGGGCAAATGCAAACATTTTGCCTATTAAGGTGGCTACAGCCTCTGCTCTTACTGTCTGTGGATGTTAACTGTCTCTATGGCTGTAGAGTTTAACTCTGTAACAGGAAGGTGGAAAATTTCCATCCTGGTATGTGCCATCAAGCAGTGGCAGGGGGGCTAGTGCAGGATGATTTAGCAATTCAGCACACACATGCACCCCACTTCCCAGCAGGCAAAATGCCTCCTCACTTCCACTTCGGCTGCACAGGCATTGAACAAAGAGGCTGCAAGGGGGCAGCCAGATGGTTCTCAGGGTGGACAAACAGGTGCAGACCTCTGGCCTTCTGGAGCCCAGCCTGTTGCGAGGAGGCAGCCCTGGACATGCTGCGGGCTCCTCGCTGTCCTCTCCCCTGGATGTCCCTGAAGCAGGGCCGGGGAAGCAAAGGGACGCTGCCTATTCCCTCCTTGCGGCCGCACTCTAGGGCTCCTAGGCCACAGCAGCTTGCAAATGCCTTGGAGGCTCCATTGGTGCTGGGGCTGCTCATGGGCACAGAGCCCTTCCCCGGGGCAGTGTGACACCCTGGGGAGCCATTGCCATTGTGGGACCTCTGAGGTTTGCTGTGGGCAGAAGCCCCAAGCACACGCAAGGAGCTTTTGGGATGTGATCAGTTGGGAAACCTGGGCATGTTGGACAAGCGAAGTCTAAATCTATAGGCAAGGGAAGGTCTTTGCCAGCTGAAACTGAGCTTCTCCCGTTGCAAAGCAGCAAGAAGGCATTTTCCTGACGTGTATGTGTAGTATCACTGGCTTGAGGGAAATTTTGTTGCAATCTCCAGCACGATGGCCCATCTCTCCAGGCAAATATGTTGTGGGCTGCTTGCATAGCTTATGTAAATATTTTGAACAGGTATTTTTCTTTGATGTGTGAGTACAGATCGTGTTATTATTAATGAGAATCTAATCTCCCTTCTGGGGTGAGTGTTTTGACATGCAAATGGGCCATAGAACATTTGATGTTACATCATAGTTTAATGGATAGGAAATTTGTTCAGGGAGCCAGGATTAGTAAGATGTAATTGGGGAAGTTACAACTATATTCTTGATTACAAAGAATGATAAATATTTGATAACAGTTTTCTAAAAGCATCTGGAAAACATGAAAATGCCATCAGCTTTGCAAGAAACTGCTGTACTGGGTTTTCTTGACAAATGGAGATCCTCCTGGAGTGTAGGGTTGGGTAGGTCTGGGATGAGGGAGTTTACAGCAAAGGGTAGGAGCAGTTGCCCGAAGTGCTGCTATCTGTAGTGTTAGGAAGAAAGCCAGCTCCTCTTCTGAACCCCTGTGACTTAGGGGAGTCCTAGGTATGCATCGGGGCAAAGAGACTAGGAAAGTCTGTTGTTAGACCCTACACAAATTCCGTTCAGGTGAATGTTGGAATTTTGTGTCCCCAACTGCAGAGAATGTCAGCTCTGTACGATCAGGCTCCAAATGGAACAAAAAATTTCAAATGGGAAGTGAATGCACCACTTCCCCTGCTAATCTGTGAATCCAGAGATTCACAGGATTTAGCTTGACTATTCATGATCTGTTTACTTTTTAAAATTCAGACATAGGCATGCGTGTGATGATTTATTCCTCCTTGTAATTGGATACAGTGATTAAATGAACTTGCGTATTATAGTTCATTGTCCTTCTGGGATGCGGGCTACTGTTTCTTCAGAACAGCAGCTCCTAATGGAATTAATTCCAGCTTCTGTATGTTTACTGTAATCGGTGATGTGCTTCTAAAAACTGATATGGAAAATTACTTTTAAATATATGTTCTTATATATGAAGTATTCATCTAGCTGAAGGGTGGTATGTAATCCTCAGAGTCTTCCTTTAAGACGCTTTGCTACCTTCTCTGACAGGCTCTTTGGAACAATAAATACATGCTCACCATTTTGTAACCTGAAAGAAGTCATAGGAAGTGTTACACCTAGCAGAAGTGTTTACCAGGCTGCAGCCATGGAAAAGTGATTGCAGTCTCAGACTGCCATTGCATAATTGATGATTTCCCATGGGCTAACCAGTGGTGATGTAGAAAGCATACTGCTTCTTAGTAAGAAAAAAAATATATATATATAATTGCCTTTAATGACTAATTGAATAAGTGAATCAGTTTAATGAAAAAAAAAAAGAGAGAAATTATGCTGTTAGCCTATTTAATTTGAAGAGGATTTGAAAAACTGACAGGCAAAGGCAGTTTGCAGTGGGATCACCATCTGACTCACATTTGATGGTGTTGGCCAAAAGCATTGGTGTTGTCTGCATGGGACAGTGAGTTTGTGTACTCAGCCTTGGCAGGTACCTCCCCCCTCTCCTGAGTCCACATCTGCCTCCTTTTCTCCATACACTGGAAAAATAAAGCACATTTTATGAAACCCATGCTGGCACTTATGGCTGAAAACAGCTATAGAAATGAAAGATGGCAGCAAGCACTAGTCACAGCCAGGTGCTGTAGTGGTGAAACGTGGTCGTGGAGCAGATGATCCAAGAGGCACCGTTTAATACAGTGGCTTATCTGTTATTGCAGTTTGTGATATTTACCTTTTTTCCTTAACATTGCATCAGATTTGTGTACGCTTGTGCAGAAAGGTGGGGGTTTAGCTGCCAGCCAAGGAGATTCCTCTGTGCCCGGTGAAGTCCAGGAGACAGCTGGCTGTCTTGATGAAGGGCTAAAAATTGAACAGTTTCCATGAAATACGGAATGCATCTCCTGCATTAGATGCTTTCCAGTATGTGCATGAAAAACACAATATCTCATAAGACTTGGAAAAGAAAGATTCAAAGGAAGAAAGCTAGACCATACCAGTCTAAAGTTATGCCTATCTGAGAGCTGTTTGCATCTATTTCTTTTTTGTGACTGAATCAATAAATAGCACTAAAAATCTGAAATAATGGCAAAAGTGAATATAAACCTTTAGAAAACTACCCCACTGTGCTTTCAGCTATAATTGCTTAGTATTTCCACTTTATTTAACTGAAATAAGCGAGGCCATCAAATAAAAACTCCTGAGTAATTATGGTACAGTTGAACCAAGGATCTAATGCTGAACTCCCCAGTGGGTGTAAATAGTTTGAAAATTTTCAAAATAAAGGTCTTCTATCTTAAAAGTGTAGCATTGAGATACTGTGTATTGCAAACAGCCAAATTGCACACAAACAGAGTTCAGTTGCCATGGGAAAATATGCCCATGCAGGTGTTTTAATACTTAGAAGCAGCTGAACTCGGGATAATATCTGTTCCTCGTGTCTTACCTGTGTATGATCTTTTAACAGTGCAAGCAAGAACCTTTGTGATCTCTTTCATTCAGCTGTCAGCACAGGGTTGTACTGACAAACACAATAGTTTGAAGTTTTTAGATGTTCTTAATACATATGCAGACTATGTGCAAGGCATTTTTTTTATTGCTGTCTTCCATTAAGTTGTAATAATAATGAGAAAAGCTGTCTTTAATTACGTGTTAACCTGTCACTGGAATGATTTGGGTGTCTCAGTGTAGCAAGTACAATTTCAGGTCATAATTTAAGGACCTATATCTTATAAATAAGACTACAATTAGTGTAACAGTATATTTTAACACCACCATCATGAAACTCATTAGATTTTTCTGGAACCCATTCACCACATGGGGAAGCAGAATGCAGCTTCCTTATGAGTGCTCTGGTGCTCATTGTTCTGGTTTTATACTGTGAAGCTGTGCTTCACTGCCCTGGAGAGTGGGGAGGAAGACAAGTGTGGAAATGTAAGATGCAAGTATGGCCCTGTTTGGTTTTTGGATTCTCTTGGATGTCGTGTCCCTTGTGCCACCCCCTTCCACTGTGCTTTGTAGGTGTGTTGTTAGATACTGAATAAGTTACTTCAGAGCTATCTGAGAATTGTTTGCTCATCAGCCTGAAGTATTGTACACCCTTGGCAAAATGCTGGAAGTGGCATCCTCCAGCACAGCAGCGACACTGCAGTAAGCCAGTGTCTGTCTGGGTCTCCTGTGGGGTTTGCGAGATGTATTCCTCCCTCCCCTCTGCCCTCTCCCCAGCAGAGCCTGTAACACATCACAGCCACGCAACACCTTTGCTGGGCCTTTTGCCTCCACATGTCAGAAGATGTTAAGTGAGTCTCTGCTTTTGAGGTTACATGACAGTGGGCCACAGCTGTGTATGCAAGACCCTAACCTAGTATGCGTGACCCCATACACCAAAAATATCCCACCACTTGACCTCTCATGTGCTGGGAGAAATGTGTGGTCTGTTCGTTAGTCTAGGGCATGCTATTCCCATCTTGTATAGAGATTGGGACCAAATTAAACAGTTCTTGCTCAGATGAAAATGCTGTCATTCTCTTTATAGGCAATTCTGTCAAATCTACAGAAGCCAGGAGCGTTTTGCCAGTGGAGGCTTTGTCGTGCTAGGCTTCCCTGAAGAGATGCTGTGACGTTTACTGCACATGCTCCAGTGCCACATGTTGGGGAACTTGCACTGCTTAGCATATTTATGATAATTTGGCTCCCAGGGGCAAACAAGATACTCCTTATATCACCTTCCTTGGGCTGAAGCGCAAAGAAATTTCCCATTGCTGCTTTGTAGGGGGGAAAATAATAGATCAAAGCTTCTTGCTAAACACTTTTAAAAATGCACAGTGTGGATCTGTACATTTCTATTCCCCTAAGGGTTGTATGGAAAGCAGTGAGCAGCAGGTGATGGGATAACGCTGCACGCTGAAGTCTGGGCATTGTACCTGACCTGCAGAGCTTTAGGCAGGGCACTGCCGTGTGTAGTTTGACCTGTCCTTCATCCATGTCATGTACCAGCATGGAATGTATTCTCGTCACTGTGCTGTAGTTGCCATAATCTGCTGGACTGGATGTTGTCCAAATACAGTGGATTTTGAAGTAAAGCCTTTTGGGGCTAATAGTCTCAACTTGAAAATAATGCCAATTAAGAGTTTTTAAATCTATATACCCCAATATATGTGTTATTTTTGGGTTGTAAACAGAAAATTTGGGCTCATGTTCTCAGAAATGTCACTGAGAAGTAGACCGTTTCAAAGCATCTCAGTGATCTAGAAATGAAGAACTCACAATCATTTTTTGAAGATGCGATGATTTTTATGCCTATATATAATATTAGATTTGAAGATTACTGTTTCCTAGGAGTAGTATTTCCCAATTCAGCAATGACAAAGACATGCTAAACTTGAAACTTGGTTATTCTTCAGTGCCGTATAAATGTTGGACAGCAAAGATGAAAAGAATAAAGATTAAGTGCATCTTCCTTTGTTTTAACTTTCTGAAAGCTGAATTGCTGATTTTCAAGTTCCGTTTAGACTGGAATGTGTGCTGGACTGGTGGACCAGACAAAAGGCTCGAGCAACCTGAAGGCACCTTAGAGCACCCAGTTGGTGGGACCAGGCTTCCAGTGGCAGAGGGTAGAGATGGTACAGCCTCTTTCTGTGCACTGCTGTCAGTTGCTGGAGGATGGCTGTGTGCTGTACTGCCAGCAGGCAACAAAAAGTCCTGTCCTGCTGGCACCACTGAGGCAGTGACAGCTCTCGGTGGCACCTGGAGCTTGTGTCATCTCCGAGCTGGAGACATGGCATCTCCTTGGTTGCCTGGGAAGGAGGGGGATGGCACTGACGCAAACAACACGTTCCTGTGCAAGACAGAAGCAGAAAAGTAGAACCTTGCCTTGTACTTGCTCATACAACTTTCACTGAGCCACACCAGGGCCTGGGGTGCCAGGCAATGTGCAAGCTGGAGGTGCAGACCCAGGAGGGCACATCACAGCAGGCTGTGCTCAGGCAGCTGGTCTGCAGGCAGAAGGATGAAAGGGAACCATTAAATCTTTTATCCTCTGTCCTGCTGCTCCAGGCAATCCTGGCCTGGCTGGCTTATTTTAATCAATCGATGGAGAGAGGATGGGTTTTTCTCCTCAAGTACTCTGGGAGATGCCTGATGTGAACAAGGAGTGTCTGCTTGTGTGAGGATTTCACATTTCATGTGTGCATTAAAATACCTCCGTTTACTGTCAAGTTTCACTGCATGGAAAGCTTCAGTGTTTTAGCTGTAGCAGTCAAAGGCACTTTTTAAACAACAAGTATCAATAGCTTAGGGTGACTGCTATAGGCAACATTTCTAATGCTTCAAAATGTATAAGGCGTAGAGGATTTGTCCAATAATTTCAAGTAACCCTGACCATTATAGCTGCACATGAATCACCAGGGCTCCCTCCTACCTGGGGGAAAAAAGAGAGCTTCAGATTTCTATGTGGAAAAATTAGTGTCTCATTAAAGCTGGACAAGTTTGACATTTGCTCTCTGCCTGTAGTTTCAGGGCTTTTTGTCCCTCCAACAAAATAAGAAACTGCTCCAGTACATGTGACAGTAGCAACTGGAATGCAACTTTAGGAGGATCTTTGACCTTACCAGACAGAATGTGTTTGATTCATTCTGCAGATGTTAAAATACTGCCAGAAATTTCTGGGAGACGACCTTAGAAATGATTCCCAGTTCTGACTTCTGTGCTCTAATAAAAAATGTGGTTGTACAAGTTAAATATCTTGCCCTTATGTATTTTAGTTTTCTAACCTAATGCCAGAAATAAATGTCTTGCTCTTTATTCCTTTGTGCATTGATTTCTCGGTGCCTTGGTGGTTAGGTGACATAACTACTATAATTGTTTTAATACATTGGCAGCAAATTATATATCGATGTTCTTTTTTTTTTCATTGACCTTTCTTTCTCAACATCATTTTCATTTTTTTGCTTCATGCTGTGTCCATGGTGGCACAGCACTATTAGAGGATTCGATTTTGCATTAAGGGCTAATCCTGCAAGGTCCTGAGCACCGTTGCCATCTGTGGAATGCAAGGGAGGTCTGGGACCTCTCAGCACCCTCTCAGACATGAGAAATATCCTGCTAGATCAGATAGCAATTTGCATTTACTGTTTGTACTCAGAGACATCCTGACATTTTTAGTAAATTGCTGTGGAATTACAGATTACTGAGAAACTTCTACCTTTGAAAAGAGTTGCTGCCATCAAATCTTTTTTCCGTTTCTGCAGAACAAGCAATTTTCTGATTACAGCTCAACTCTCAGGACCTGTGTTTGCATTGCTGAAAGGTTTCAGAGCATTGCATAGTATTATGTGAACTAAACCACACAAAAAATCTACATGTAGCATTGTCTGCCTTGAGGTGTGTTATAATTTTTCTCATTTTGCAGAAGGCAGGAAGCGGTGTGACAGGCATTTATCAAGGATACGAGCTTTCAGCACTGAGAGGCTGAAAAACTTGAAAATGCTTTGCTGTAGCCCTCATTTGGTTTAATTTGAGCTAAATGACTGAATATTTAAAATAGAAAAAAGTATTTATTCCCTACAGAATAGTAAGTAATCAGCATCCATTTTACTCAGGCACAGAGCTCATCTGTCTGTTTGCCCAGCTGTAACCCCATCTCATAGGGCTGCTTTGCTTGATGACTGTGAGAGATGCAAGTCGTAACTATTTCTGATCAGTATGGTGTTGCTAACCCCATCAGTGAATATTTTCTTTTAAAAAATTATTTCCAGTATGGGCTATGAGGTCAGAAGGTGCATTAGTGTTATTGATCCCAGCTTTTCAGTCATAGGAGGATAAAAATTCCAAAGGATTCAGCTGGTCTAGCTGGTGATTTTTTTTTTTCCCAAATATACTCTGGAGGATGAGCCTCAAAATATGTTAGAGAAAAGTGTCTGGTCCTGCAAGGTGAGGATGATGCACTGAATGTAAATGAGAGTAGAATTGTTGATGATTATTAAATTTGTAATTCTGGCTAATACTGGTAAGTGTATTAACATAAGGGCATGTCAGGAGCTGACCATATGGTCATCTAGTTATCTTTGCCATAGTCACAAATGGGAAATGGCATAGCTAAAGGGTTTAAGAATTTGTTCTGTGCTGTCTAAAATACATTTATTTTTCTCTTCGTCTTTGTCTTTCTCAACAGTATCCCCCCCCTCCAAACACCAAAGAGATTTCGTTATCACACAAAAGTCCCGCAGAATTTGCATTGATGTTTGAAAAATGCTTGTGTATCCCCCAGTTGGAGTTCCTACATGCTGACGACCAATATGTTATGCTAAAGTTCTAACATGATGAGGATGAAGAAGATATTATGTCCTCTTTTTATTTGTTACATTTCTGAAAGATAAGTTGAGCAGGAAGGACACTTAGTGATTTCCTCTGCTTGGAAAGCAGAGAGTTTAGAGTGTTATATTTTTAATTCAGTGCATGAGTTTTCATTCTCTGAGTTCAGTTCTCTCATACACATAGTGACAACCACAACTGCTCTGTAGCATGACTAAGGCTTGCCACTACAATGGCAAGAGTAGTTTTAACCTATGAGTTACTGAATTCCAGTGGCTCGTTCGTTCAGGCAAATTTTTTTCTCTTTTGTTGTTGTTGTTTGGCTTTTCCTTCAATCTCCGTATAGGTTTGGCCTCCACCAGCAAATCCTTGGAGAAAGCTGAATCACTGCTTTGCATAAAGTGGAGAAAGACTTGCATTCCAGTGCTTTATCTATATTTTCTTATAATCCGATTTAGTGTGGAATACAAGCCTGAAAAACCCTTAAATCTTTCTGTAATTCTTGCACAGCCATTCACAATGGATTTGTACAGTGGAAAGTCGAAGAGATTTGGGTTCAGAATAGTGATAAGTTAAAAAAAAAACAAAACAAAACAAAAAAAGCAGATTACTAGTTTTTCTTTGCAGTTTAACAGATTTTACTATCAGTACCCTCTCCCCAACTAACAGTACATGACATATACAGTCTGCAGAGAAAGGAATATAGAGGCTATATGCACGGAGTCTATATGCTTATACTCCTCCGTATAGAGGAATTGGCCTGTTGCAAGCCATGCAGTTATAAGAAAAAAGCCATATGCAATGAATCCTTTAAATCCTGTTGTTGCCTTGTTTTGCATAGCTTTATTTTTTTTCATTATATTTAAATAAGCATATAATGGAAAGGATAGAACATGGAAAAAGAAATGCTGCAGAGTGGGAAGAACAGAGTCTGAAAAGTTGCTCTGTAAAGTCTGATATGAAAAAGAGAATGGTTCTTGTCATCTCAGCAGTCACTGAAAGTCAGTTTGTCACTGAAAGTGGGAGGACTTGTTTGGCTTCTTTTTCTGCTTTTGTTTGTTTTTTCATTTTTGGTTTTTTTGCTGGTAGCCATTGAGAAGTAACAAACCAAAATCTATTCAGGATGTAGTAGTATGATCCGAAAACCAGGACAAACTGGAATTTGTCATCAAGTTATCTCTTCTTGTGGGTATAAAGGGATTAATGACTCAGGCATTAGGACTAACTATATCTGGCTTAACTGTACAGTGTCTCTAATATTAGCAGTAGGGCAATAGGTGTATTCTAAATGCAGCCTGAGCTATTGGACATGTTTGTAATGTAAATGTATATGCACTATTGATTTAGCTATGGTGGTCTAAAGATGCTGGTTGGTGCACATGCAGGCTACTAAATAATATGTGGACGTATAAATTGCTAGGTGGGTAGTTAGATATGTGTAGCTATCTGTAACACTTGAACATTTCCCTGCTTTTCTTTCTTTACTCATTCTATGAGATAGCTTTTTTAATATTTGCTTTTTAGAGCTGTCCTCAAATATATCTGATTTAATCAAATGAATTTAACTTTTACTCCATTTGACAAAAGCATTTCCTTTAGATTAAGTCTCTTCTCATGTTTATGTTAGAAGTTATTAATGTGAGGTTGCTCCACTGATGCCTCGTACCACTGCAGTAGTTTAAGAAAATGCTCCAGTTTGAGAAGAGGGCACAGATGTTTGACGTGGCAACACCATGAAGTGTACTGCCTGTCCTGGTTTGTTAAATGTGTGTCACAGATGATTTTTCTTTACAGATCTGTTTTAATTTCTGTCCTAAGCTTTAGTAATTGATAGGCTGCCTAGAGAACAGGGTGGAGAAAGCAGAAAAGAAACCATTGGAAAATCAGATTTGGTGTGCAAACCCATGCAGGAAACCCATTCTTTCCTCCTGGCATTTATAATTGTACCATCACCTTAAGCTGGTATTTGTGGAGCTGTCTTCTCAGAGATAAACAACATTTTCTGTTAGAGAGGTAAGTGGGCATGTGGAAAGCAGCAGAGAATCCTGTCTATTTTTTAAGAAGGTGGGAATATATGATGTGTTGTTCATCCAAATATTTTATCATTCAGTGTCTCTGGGACCCTAGGTCCCCCTTCCCCACCGAATACACCATTGTTGCTATTGGCTGTCATCACCCTATACATGCAATACAGTTGCACCTTACCGTGCAGATGTATTGCTGGGTCCTTCAGTAACCAGCTGAAAGCAGATGTTCCCTGGATGTTTCGCATGGGTGAGAGTGTCTTTATACTGCTCTTTGTATCCCTCAGCCATCCTGAATGTGTCTTGCAGAAGGACTTGTCCATCACAGGAAAATGGGATGAGCAGTACTAACTGTTCCTGGTAAAGCTGTGTCCGTGCTTTATTTCACTTGGGGAAAGGAGGGGACTCATAGCCTGGGAGGAACTGTCTCAGCAGAAGCTGGTGCAAATTGATTATTTAATAACAAACAAGCACAGAGCCTGCTTTTTTATTATTTTTATGCCTGTGGAACTCGCACACAATTGGTGTGGTGAGATTACTGCCTAAGGCTGCCCCCAAAGAGCTGCAAGAACAGGAGGCCATGGGACTCATCCTGATTCTGTTGCATGTCTTAATGAAGCTTTAAAGTGCTTGGAATTGTCTTTGAAATTAAATATTCCATAGCTGCAATTTAACTTCAGACTTTGTAATAATTGCTTAGCCAAATAAAGGAAAATTGTGAGGAACAAAGAAAAGTTAGATTGATGGCTAGAAGAAAAAAGATTAAATAAAAAATTCATGAAGAAGAGAAATTAAAAAAAATACCATAGCATCACTGGCTTTTGCATCAAGATTTCACTTCCAACATCTTTTCTTTTCCAACTGTTACTGTGCATTCTATTCTCCCTGTTTGCTACAAACGCTAGAAAAACTTTTTCTATAGGAATGATAGGGAAAATTGTCACAAATTCAGGCAGAAACTGGAGCATGGAGTAAAATTTTTAAAGGGGTATGCATTTCACTGCCATTCTGAGTGGGGGTATGGTGAACTGTAAATTATTAATGAGTTGACTGGAATTGTCTATTTTTAACTCTTAAATCAAATGTGACTTAACAGAAAAAAAAACCCAGAAAGACACTTGTTCATAATTGTCAGCCCAACTTGTACACTTAAAGCCCTTCCTCATTCAAATTTACTGCTCTTAGTGGCCATTAGCAACAGAATGAATAATATGCTGTGAATAAATGCTCTGATGGTTACGCTTTTCTTAGATTAAGACCAGCAAATCATCATTTGTGGACACATATTAATATCCAAAAGTGTCTGACAGGTGCACAGTTGTTTGTTTTCAGCAAATTATTTTTGAAGTATCAGCACACCCTCAGGTTTTGTGTTCTTGCTATGACATGAAAAACCATTCTGGAATGAGTTTAAATTACAGGGCATTTAGGAAGAAAATACAGAAGATAGTTACAGTGAACAGTAGGACTTCAGGAAAATACCTACAAGCTAGTTCAGGCATTTTAAAATATGAATATTATTGTAAAGACTTTAGGTGATGTCTGGTAATAGATATTTAATCTTGCAAAAGCACTTTCATTGCTTACTTGTTAAAGTAATTTAACGGATGAATGATGCTATTAATGGACCACATGTTTAACCCAGACTTTTTTTGTTCAAAACATTCCTCTAGGGTTTAAACTTCTAAACATGTTCAGAGGCAATTTGAAGAAATTTAGCCTATACACAAGCTATGGGAAACATAATTTATTAGCTTTTCTTCTTAGCATTTCTTCTGCAGTTGAAGCATAAAAGAAATCACTATGTATACATACGTGCAACTTTAAGTGGGCTGAGTGATCTACCTTGTTTTGATGGGGTTGTTAGAAACCAGAGACAGTGAATGGAAGGACATGGAGACAGAGGGAGATGAACAGAGGGCTTAAAACTAATTGTAAGTTATCTGAACAAACGTACTGTTTCAGACTTTCCATCACTGTTTGCTGAGTTGTGGGGTTTTCTTTGAGAGAGAATGGCATTAGTAATGTCTGTAATATAGTTCTTGCAAGAAAATAAAACAAAATAGCAAAAAACTGACATTATGGTAAAGCCAGCCTTTCTTTCCATCCCAACACTTTGGGATGCTGGAAGAATTGACATCTGGAAAACAGATTATCAGGTAATAAAAAAAACCCTCCAAGTTGTTTTTTAAACACGAGTTATTATGATAAAGTCACACTATTTTGAACAATTAGAGAAGTTCATTGATAATATTGCAGTTTTGCTTCAACTAGGAGTTAATTTCTTTTCCGAACACGTGGCTGTGTTTTGCTGAAACTCAGATATCACCTACACAGAGTAGGAAATTAGGGAAATAATCTGTTTAAACATCTCTTTGACTTTGTGAGGTTCACTGCACAGTCACATAGTTCAATAAAGAACTAAAATGTGTTTGTTGACTCCAAGCTCAGCTGTTTCCAAATAAATGTTTGCGAAACCTCCAACTTTAATAGCCGCATTGTACCATCCAAAAGACGTGCAAGAGAATGAACAGATGACCTTTCAGATAGAGAACAAGCTGTTCACCATGTCTTTTCATTTACTGAGACAAAATATTCTTTTTATGCAGAGATAATACTTTCCACCATTTTTAACAATGTTGAGTAGAATAAAGAATTTAATTGTTTTGCTTCTGAGTGCAAGGGGTTTAACCTGTGCGTCCTTAGATCAGGATTCCTTCTAGACAAGCAGTGTTAAATGCATTGAGCTGGATAGCCTTATTTTAATTTTTTTAAAAGACACTGGAGGTATTTTAAATCCCATGCTCACAGGGTGGGATGTCATTAGCTATCCATGCATGTTTATCCACGTGACATCTGTCTGTGAATGATATATGGATGAATTCTCATTGCCATCCTGCACCGCGGCTGTGGGATCAATAATTTACTGATAAGGTCCAAAGCAGCTGTAACGGAAATTGGACCAAATTATTGTGAAATTGCAGCTTGGCTGTGAAAAGTAGCAGGGGTGCTCTCAGTTGCACACTCGTACACAAGCACCAGCTTGGACCAGAACAGATCACAAAAAAAGAGTGAGAAAATCAGGATACGGAAGTCAGGGCTCAGCCTTATCTTTCTCATCTGAGGTATGGTTTGGCCCTTAGTCTTTGCAGTTGTAAATCCACCACTTAAATCATAACTTAGTATAATTAATGCTAACTAGTACCAGCTGGTTATAGTGGTAAAATATTTTTCCTCTACAATACAACTGAAATCACTTCTGTTATTGTTCAGTCTCTGTCCATGTTTCTGTTCTTATCTGAAAAAAACAGAGCTGTTCTCTTGTTAAAGAGAACACAGTGTATTTGCTGAAATTAAAAGAAATACAGTCAACAGGAATCCCTCAAAACTTGAGGAAAATCTTACTATTTGGGAAAAAAAACCAAACAACCCAAAAGCAGAAAAACGAACAGAAACATTTTTATTTTGTGGTTACAAAGACCAATTACATTGCCCGTTTGCATAAAAGAAAAGATTTTGTTGCGTGAACCAAACACAGATTCACTCCTAGATCATGCATCGTGTGTGAGTAGTTTACTAAAATTGGAATCAAATTTGTTTAAGAATTTTGTAATAATTTCATTTGGAAGGGAGCTGTGAAACCATCAGGTCTAACCTGTGCTGGAAGCAGGTTCAGTAAGACCAGAGCTCTGCACAGGCAAGCCCTGAATATAGTGATGTTGGAGATCCTGCAGGTAACCTTTTACAATGGTTGGGCATCCTCATAGGAGGAAAATATCGGTACCTTGATCTAGACAAATTTTCTTTTGTTGTGATCTCTGGTGGTTGCCCCATATTGTTTTGTAGTACACCTCCAGGAAAAGTCTGGCTTGGTCTTATCTCCATTCTGCCACTGGGTTTTTGAAGACCACCATGAGATTACCTTGAGCCCTGTCATCCAAAAGCAAACCTGGTGCTTTCAGCCCAGTGATGTGTGCAGTAAAGGTTTGGAAAAATCCTAAAAATAGTGTGACATGGGAATGAGGAATGAAAAAGTTACACTGAGATCCAAAACTGGCCATTTGTCCTGACAACCTGAGGTGCTGCAACTTCAGTGGGTAGGGATGGTCTGTCAGCAAGTACCTTCAGCCTGGTTTTGTAACACTGACAGAACAGAAGGAGAAAAAACTCTTCATTAAGACAATCGAACAAACCTTAGAGAAAACTTCACAGCACTTACTCACATCTTGTGGTGCCCACAAGACTAACCAACCAGCGGAAGATTTGAATATATTTATTTCATGGTTCTCAACTACTGTGCGTAGATGTTAATCACAGTTCATGGCAATCCTAGTTTTTTCTCCTATTACTAAAAGCTATTCCTCCAAATTTCCAGAACAAGGTAATGTGTGGAAAGGCTGCTTTGTGTGCAGCTGGGCTAACCAGGATGGTGGTGTTTGTTCTAAGGACTCTTTCTAAGTGGTTCCTGAAGTATTACGAATTATTTTGTGCATTCTTGTGCCTGTTGGTGCTTTGGGAGCTGAGGAGTGCTTGTTAAATAAAGGGACTGATCTCTGCAGTGGCAACACATTGTTTACTTTTTGAAACTTGAAGGTTTATGTATTCTGTATTCTTTGGACCTTCTTTTTTAAGGGCGGGGGTCCTGTTCCTGCCATGTACAGTAACAGAAGTAGATACTCTCTTCCTGCTCTTGCTAATGTATTGTACCTTGGGCTTTTTTTGTCTTCCTCTGCAGAAACTCTCCTGGATGACTTCCTTCTCACATACACAGTTTTCATGACAACCGATGACTTGTGCCAGGCGCTTCTGAGGCAATATCCTTTTACTGAAAGTTGTGTTCACGGGGGTCACACGCTTACTCGTAGTTTTATCTATTGTTGAGCCTTACATCAAAGTTACATTCCTGGTTTTGAAACAGATGCCTAACTCATAGCAACAATGCAATTTTATGTCAGTTTTTGTTTAAAGATAAATTAACCTTTATAACTGTGACAAGGTAGAATTTAAAGTGGGGTTAAAACCTTCTCAGGTTATGTTAATTCATAGAATATCTACATGTGCATAATACATTTCAGAATACACAAGGAGAAAAAGTAAAGAATTTTGCAGTCTCTGCTCCTTTTATCATGTAATATAGGATGTAAGTCTTAACTCATTTTGAGATAAAAGAATTATTTTAATGTATTTCTAATGATTTCCATAAGCTATGGGGCTATGGATCAATGTTTGCATAAACTTGTGGCTATAAAATGAACCTGCTAGTTTTATTTTTTTTTCCCATCTTTAACTTTGGTGGTGAAAACATCATTTTTTTACCTTATAAAACAAAGAACCATGAAGGGACAGGAACAATGTACAAAGTGGGTATCATCTGACATTTGGTGTTTCTGCCTTATGAATAGAAAACAATGGTAGAAATAGTCTTTCACTTTTTTTTTAAAATTTTAATAGTATTACTTCTGAAGATAGTGTAATTTGTGCAGGCAAAAAGAAACTGACTTCCTTTGCCTGTTTTTTATGTTATTGTTAATGATACTTTGCCCTGCTTTCCACAGATATTCACATTGGTATCGGTGTGCAGGACAAAGGTTCATTCTCAGTTCTGCAGAAAAGATATAACTCAACATTGTATAATTCCTTTTGAATTGTTTTCACTTTTATAGACTCACCTCTCTAATCTGTAAGGGAGAAAAATCCTGTTGGTACAGAGGATGAATTGATATTCCTGTTACTGAGAATTCCGTTCCCAAAAGTTGTGAAACCCCTAAAGCTCCAGACAGCATAAAACATTTGAAACAGAGCAATGCAGTGAAAAAAACCTTTCATTAGCAAATGAGATTATTGCAAAGTCTTTGCCAGCAGTTAATTTTAAATTTTCCTTGAGATCTTATTATATGTTCCTTAACCTACTGCACCTATTGTGCTAAGAACCACCAAGGGAAAGAAGACGACTCTGATGTGTCCTGTAGGAAAAGAAAAGTCTTGCATTTGGTGTCTCAGTGGACTTCTCTCTACAAAGACTGGTTACATGAAGATGAGCATTTAAAACAATTTTTAAAGGTATTGAAACAATTTCTGTGATGCATTTCAGCACTGTTTAATTACATACTGTGTCTAAAAAGCCCCAACAGTAAAATCTATAAAGGATATTTTTTCATACTTAGATCTTCTCTATGAAATCTATAATATAAAATGTGTCTTCTTTAAATGCCTTAAATATAGTCAGTTTGAACAGAAATCCTGTATTGTCAATACAGTCAACATAAAAGCATTACTTTAACATATGAAACTTATGGAACTCCCGTGGTCTCTAGAAAATGAGAAAAGTTAGGAAGGTAAAAAATAAAGCTACAAAGACGTGGAGGTTCCTTGAGCACACCAATCATGTCTGTCAGAACAGGGTCTGCAGTCGGTATCCAGAGGATCATGGACATAGAGAGTTTTGAGGTGTCTGTAAGAGATGCTACTTTGACTGAGGAGTGAAATCCTGTTCCGCAGTGTTTGCCGGGTGCACGTGGAGAGCAGCATAGCTTTATGTATTTTTTAATAAATAAAATTTTGTTACTTACTTGTTAGCAAAGTTGTTCTGATATTTCTGTATGAGTTCCAAAAGCTCGTATAATTCTCTTGTAAATTTGCAAATATTGCTGTTTTTGCTAACCTAAAATCAATCTGGTAACTGATTTTTTTTTTCAATATATTTTTTTTCCCTGCTGGTTGAAAGATGAGAGTGTTTTAGGAGGCTTTGCAGTACCTTCCACTTTTCCTGATGAGACTCTTTGTCTGCAACTGGAGATCTTAAGGGTCTTTTATCTCTTCAGTCACTCATTCAAGACAAAGGCATGAAACATTGAATTAAATGTGGAGAAGGTCTTAAGCTTCCTTTTTTTTTGTTGTTTGTTTTATTTTTTAAGTAGGACACACTGCATATGGAAGCAGAGACCTTAGAATTTTTGCTTTTTCGTACTAGATGTGTATTGCTGTACTGTAAAGGGGGCATCATTTCAGGCATCAGTTATGTCACACTGAGTTGCACCTGTCTGCATTCAGGGCTTTCTGGCCATGGAGGTGTGTGACTGTGCACTGTCTCACAATTTCCCTTCTTGAAGCTTGCGTGCAATATTAAACAGCAGTAATGTTAATGATGTTTGTAGTTACATGTGCAAAACTAACACAGAGGGTTGTAGGCTAAAATCTTTCATGTGAATGTGGGGGCTAAAGCAAACATGGTGACTCGGCTCATACATATGATCCTCGTTCTCTTAGAAAGGAAGGAGAAGGATCTACGTGCAGATTTGGAAAAAGTGTAGAGAAAATATGTCCTAGAATTTCAATCATGACAATGTCTTCCCCCAAAATTAGAAGTAAGGTTTATTTATGTATTAATTTACAACTGGGGAGAGTTGTGGGAGTTTGCGGGAGACATCAACTCAGTTTAAAATGCATGCAAATGTGAGGAAAGGTAAAGTAGAATATTTGCCATTTTAAAAGTCTTAATCTAATGAACCTGTTATCATTTTGGATAAGTGATGATGGTGTAGTGTGTTCTCATGCTTCAGAATGTGTTCTTCTGACCTAACCTAGATTTCATGTAATAGCTACAAGTGATATTTTAAATTTTCCTGTTTATGGACAAAATAGTACAAGCATTTTGCCCTCCCACTTGGTACACAGTACTAAGAGTGTTTCTCCAAAGGCAAGCTGAATATTGATGGGTCTGGAACCATTCTCTTCTTATAGGTTTTGCATAAATATAATGATAAAACTTATTTAACTAGGATAGTGCCTGAATCGACTTAGACCACTGATGTGCTGCCTTAGATTTATGTTTGAGTTGTCAGATGTTTTCAGATACTGCTTTGTTTTCTAGACGATATACAGAAACGTGTTAGATGATGTGTATGAGTATCCCGTTCTTGAGAAGGACCTGAAAGAATTTCAGAAGATACTTGGGATGCATCGCCGTCAGTAAGTATTGATTATATTTGTGATCAAGTCTTCTCTTATTCAGAGTGTAATTTATTTCTGTTGCCATCTTTCTGTAATTCAGTAAAGTGATGAGTTATACAAGTGGCATATTCAGTTTTACAAATCAACTCTTCTTTAAACTAAAGCTAGATTATTCAATTTTCTCTGAAGTTTGTTGGGCGGTGTTTGTGATTCAGCATTCACTCACATCAATTTCATTTGGGATTACTTACAAGCAAAGCAATTGTTTGTGGAGAAGCTGGCAAAAATACCTTTAGAAGTTGCAGTCTGTGACTTCAGATGCTACCTTTGTTCTCTTTGCAGTACTGAGAAGCAAATCTCTTGGAATAGTCATCTCAGAGTTATTATTTCACTAATAATTATGGCATCTATAAAATGTATTTAATTGGCATGTTTTTCCGACAAATGGAGGTTGTTTCCATGGTTTGGCCATTGGGGAAGTGGAAGGAGCCATGCCCTTGAGAGTGACCCTGGCCGGTGTGTTTGCCTAGTCCAACAGCTCATGGGCTGGCAGTACTGCTTTTCACTACATCGATTATGCAAGTCAAAGGAAAGTTCTCTGGCTGAGCCAAATGCCTTTAGTTTTTCCTGAAGAACCTCTGCAGCCTTTCTGCAGTGACCATTTAGAGTTAACTGTCTGATGTTGTAAACTTTGTTATAGCTAAAACTTCCTTTTCCTTAGCTTTGGCTGGAAAGAATAATTGCGATTTTCCTTTTTTTTTTCCAGCACTGTAGATGAGTATTCACCTCATCGAAAGGTAATGCCAACCTGATTGTTGCTGATTGCTAGATAACTTACCATCTCACTTTTTTCCCCTCTGCCCACTTCCCTCTCTTTTCTTTGCTTCCTAACTGAAAGTGACTGGTGACCGAAAACATGACAGGACACATCAGTGAGGTTAGACCTGCAATGCTGCTTAAGGAACTTTTTTTTTTCTTTTGAGTGCATCCTGGATATCAGCAGTGTGAGCTAACCTGCAGTGGCTGTGACAGTATTAGCATCTTAACAAGATGCTTTGAGATGTCAAAATTCAGGAGAGGCCTGGGAGTGTGTCTCCACCGAGCTAGAGGGATGTAGTAAGCTGGGCAAACCAGGCTGAACACAGGCATTGACGTGGATGTCAAATAAACAGAGCAAAGGGCAGATTTGTCTTGACGGGGACAGACAAAAGGAGAGGAACATGAATCTGTCTGTTTAACTGGAGGGAGAAGTTGCAGCCAGAGAAAGTTGTTGTATAAAACTGCTCAGAGGTGAATTGCTGTGCTCGTCAGTTTTACTGGGCTGAAGCTGAAGTGTGTAATAAGCTTAAAATGTTACTGCAAAAATGTGGAAGGCAGAACATGAGATTGTAGTGAAATTGCTAAATAGGCTGATTGGTACACAGGAAATGTATATAAGAATAAGTGTATAAGAAATGGGCTCTGAACATGAATACAAAAAGCCTTGAATTGTGCAGGCTGCTTAGCCTTGGCATGTCCTGCTTCCTCCAAAATCCCCACCTTGGCCATTATTTAGTAAGGCAACTCCCAGTTTACTGCTCCAAGAAAGGGTGGGTGTACTTCCTATACAGAAACCTTTTGGCCAGATGTATGGGTTGAATCCTGTATTCTGTGAACTGCTGCTTTGTAACAGCAAAGGGATGCAAAACAGCAGGGATGCAAAGAATCGCTGTTGTCTTATTTTTTTTCTTTCTTTCTTTTCCACTCCCTCACAGAATAAAACCTTTTTCCACCAGTTCAGTGTAAAGGAGAACTGGCTGCAGCACAGAGGAACCATGAATGAAACAGAAGAAAGTGAGTATAAATGAAAGAGTAGAGGAAAAAACTCAAAAACTATAAAACTGTTTCTCAAGGACTTCAATGTAAATATTCTTTAACTGACATAGAGCTTTTGAACAAAACCTTAGGGACACAAAAGAAGAAATATTTGGCTATGTAAGTTCACCTTCCTTCCTGCTGGTTTGCAGGGCTCAACAGTGCCGTGGTATCTCAAGGGATTTTTGCCCTGTCCAGTTCCTCCAGCACCCCTGTCACAGGGGTGTGCCTCACAGGTCCTGTGTGCCTCACAGGTGTGCTGGCAGCCCCTCCACCAGGCATTACTTCTGCTCCATTTCATGCTCTCGGTCTCTTGACCTATATCTTGGTTGTGAAAGTTGAATGAATAACCCTGTCACATGAAATGGGCCAGGATCTGCTAACTCTGGCAATGTGCCTTAGTTCCTTCTCTGCTCGAAAACATCTCTGCGTGGAGTGCACGGTGCCACTTCACTTTAATGTCAGCCATTTCAAAAGGCAATTTCCCTCCATCGCTACTACTGCTGTAAGGCAGTGAGGCTGTCACCCTCCTGTAATGCCTGAACGAGGAAGGAGGCAGAGAGGAGAACACTGTGTACGCGAGCAGGGAACGGCAGAAGGACCTCCTACCTGGCAGCCTCTCTCTTTGACAGTATATCTTCATTTCTTACTGGGAACAAAACTCCGGAAGTTCACTTGAAGTCAGTGTATTTTTAGTGCTCATTTGTGACAGAATGAAAACTGAGCTCGTTCTACACCAAGTCGAAAGACTTGCACAGTACGTGCTGCTGATAGATAATCCTCTTTTTGTGCTTCAGATGTAGGGGATTTTGAGGTTTATGTTATCAAGGGTTCTTCTAAAAATGTTATTTCTGGATGAGAACCCCCACATTCATTCTTCTTTCAAAGCTGGACACAGCTTGTGGGTGACTGGAAAGTAAAGTGTACTGGTACAAGAGAGGGGACAGACCGTGTGACTGTGGTGGGACAGTCACCAGGACAGGACCCAGCCAGGCCAGTCCTGACTGAGTTAAATTGCTTTTGTCTCACTCCTTGAGAGCAGGAGCCATGGACTATGATGGGACTGAAGGAATGAAATAGCCGAAGTGAAGCTGGGGAAGGGAGAGACAGATGCAGAGGGTGGACATTAATCCTGTGTGGTGGAGTGCTGTCTGACTGATGGTGCTTGCGGAGGATGGGTCTGTCCAAGCTGCACCATGCCACTTGACCCAGGGGTGTTTTATGCTCTACTGCCATCGTTACTAGGGCAGCTTGCAGCCCATGCCCACTTCCTCCCACTGGCATTCCCTCCTTCTCACAGAGGAGCAGCACAGGCAGAGATGGCATGGTCCATCCCAAGAGATTCCACAGATAGAACGTTGGAAAGGTGTGAGGGGGAGAATCACTATGGTGGTTGTGCTTGAGCACCTGACCTGTGGGTTGATTTAGTTCAGTGTTAAAGGATAGATCAATAACCCATTTATGGATTGACATTGCTGTCATTGTCCTTTTGCAAATGACGGACAGGACATTTCAAACAAATTGACTGTAAGCAAGTTGTGTCACTCTGCATATGGAGTCCAAATATTCCTGTCAGATTTTTTAAAATTTATTTTTCTACCTAGTAATTTAAAGTGCAGTTGGATGTCTCTATCTTCATGAGGTATATCCATTCTGATGAGACATTCTGCCATAGAACGAGCATCTCATTTACTCTCTGTCAGCAGAGACAGGTTAAAAAGGAATTATAAAATCAAATTACTTATTTTCCCCAATACTCAATGTTAAGTTCCTCCTTCATTCTCACATTCATTTTTTCTTTACTACAACAGGAAAAAAACCCCTATTCTCAAGGATAGAGTTCTTAACTGCTTCTGGCATATTCTTCACTAATGAAAATGCCCCAAAGCCATGAAGATCTGTAGGACAAGCAAAGAGCTGTTGCTACATACGTCTGTCAATAATGATAATAAAAAAAATACAATATTTCTGGAGAATAAAAGCTGTCCTATATTGGCATGGCAGCAGCATATTTATAATAAGAAGTGCTAAAGTAGAAGGAAATGGAAAGTTTAATTAAGCACTGAAGTGAATGTGAAACCAAGAGCTCTGACGATTCTGATTAGCAGATGTAATTTTCAAAATATTTATGCAAGCCTGCAGCTCAGTTTCTTCCGCTTTAAGTGTGGCAGCCATATTTCAAAAAACTAGCTAGGGCAAACTCGGCAAAAGATGTAAACCTAAAATTCTGGCAGGCAGAGACAGCATACATCCCTTTTTGTAGCAGAAAAAGGTATTTGCTGAGCTGACCATAGCATTCCCAGAGCCAAACCAACTTATGGACCTCAGTGGAAGCAGTGAGCCCAGGGAATTTCCCCAAACCAGTCCCATTTATATGTGCTGCTTGTGAGTCAGGAAATGAGTTGTCAGAACTGATTGCATGGCTATTTGGGCAGTCTCTGCTAGTGCTAAAATACTCTGGCAATGCAAGTAGTTTAGATGTCTAGACAGTTAAGCTGTCAGGAGTGGTTGAAAACCTGGGAGCACTGTTCTTGAAAAGCTTCCTGTTCCAGGTGGAAGTGGAGGTCCAAAATAATTTGTGCAGCAGATATGAAATATACTGAAAGGACAGTAATTGATCTGAACCTAAAATGAAGGGAGAAAAGATGGCAACAGCTGAGTTTGCAGAGAAGATAGGCAGTGAAGAAGGTTGTCTGTGACAAATCCTCAGGGTAGGAAGTCTTAAATAGATGTTGCTGGGGGAGTCTATGTTTCCATTTGCTTGCCTCTCTCGTTTCCCAGGGACAGGAGGTGGAGAGGGGAAAAGTGGTGATGTTTACGCTTAGTTTCATGTCCTTTGTGTCAGGGTGCAGTGACTGCCCTTCCTGCAGCAGCCAGGCAGCTGAGGCATTGCTGTGGTGGGGTCTGCGAGTTTGTTCCTTGCTCTGTTCAAGTATCTCTGCCTACAGCTGAGCATGTCTTTCTTCCTTTGTGCAGTTTTCTGCCGTGTGTATATAACGGAGCACTCCTATGTCAGTGTGAAAGCTCAAGTGTCGGCTTCAGCTCAGGAGATACTGAAGATTGTGGCAGAAAAGATCCAGTACCCGGAGGAGGAGTTGGCGCTGGTGACAGTCTCATTCTCTGGTGGTAAATAACTTCCCTTCATCTGATTACTTACCTTTTATTGCATCAGGTAAGGGAGGGCTGACATTTTCTGATGCAAGGATGCAGCTGTTCCTCTGTGGGCCCACAGCTGGATGACCAGGGGAACAATGAAGAGCTGCTTCCCAGAGACTTGTTTCCATGGCAACAGCTCTTTCTTGGGTACTGTGGGATGTAGCATCTCCTGGCTGGGAAGGGAGTGTAAAGAACTCTCAGTCTCCAGCAGTATTGCAAGGTTTTATTTCTTTTCCACAGATGAATCTCCTGCTTTGGAATTTAAATTAATTTTCAAGGCAGTGAGGCATGGTTTGCTTTAAAAATATAGAAGGGAATAGCAAATACTATAGGCATTGCTGTTTCATCATTTATGGCATGGGTAACAAATATTCTAGAGGTGAAAGGAGGAAGGCATGTATTTGCACAATTGAGATACTGAGAGCAATCTCAGAAGTATTTTGTAAGCAGTCTTCCTTACGACTGACATATTTTGCCTATTGTTTTAGTGTTAGTTATTAAACAGAAGGGCTTATTGTCTTTTTTAAGAAAGACTAGAGTAATCATGGAGTGATACTAGGGACCAGCCAAAGTCCCAAGATCTTCTTTGGTGTTTGGCAGGTCTCAAGCTCCTTGGTCAGATTGTTTTGATCATCGTGGTGCTTTTTGGAAGCAGTTTAATGAGGTGCATAGAAACGTGAAGCTGTATCTACAAAAAGAGTGTATAATATCTTGGCAATATTCTCAGATAACATTAATTGGTGTTGATTCCCTAAGACAAAGGACACATCTTTAAAGTCACAGCACTCATTGCTATTTCTTTGTCAGTCTAGTTAGATGAAATACCCACGAATGCTGGCTTGTTCTGTTTATATCTTTGATTCAGAACTGGAGGGTCACATTTTTTTCCCCCATGCTATGCTCAATTAAATAAACATATTTTTGAGTGCACTGGTGTGGGTGGCAGGGAGATGGTGCCCTGCTCTGGTTGTTGAGATCCTGGGCATGGAGCAATACATGTGGGTGTCCTGGCCATCTAGGCTACATCATTTTCAGGCATACTCTTTTTACCCTTTCGTGTGCCCAAACTCACCTCCAGTGCATTTCACAGCACTGCAAAATCACTGTGCTGCCGTTGTTTTTCAGGTCTTTCTCTCCTGTTAAAGAGCAAGGCAAGTTTTGCTCTGATAGCAATAAATCTGGTTCTAACTGCCTGCTTAGCTAAAGAAAACCAACCATTTATAAATAATGAAACATACTATATTGGTTCCCAGGAAAGCCACAAAATAGAAGTGGTTGCCACTTGGTTGTTCAATGAGAAGCAGTAAATAAAATGCAGGTATAGTAGGAAAGCCATTTGTACGTGACCTTTATAACCCCTCAAATGTTATTTAGTTACATTGCCTGAGTTAATTTGAAATACAGCAATTTCAGTATCTTTCTTCTTATGCATCCTGTACTTCAAGTAATAAACACCAACCTGCTATGCTTTTTTTTCTGCTTTGTGTTTTGCTGTTTGTGTGACTTAGAACTCTCCTCTTTCATCCACTTGGAGGGCAGCAGTATGAGTATTGGAGAGCCTGTTTTTATTGTACTCCAATAACGGATAAGCAAGCTCTTTATTCAAAATTACCTTGAAAAAACATAATGATAGTTCAGCATAACGTTGTCTGTGTATCAAAGGATAAGTGAGCATGGATAAAAGGGAAAACTGTCTGAAATTGTTTGGCTCTCAGACTCCTTCTGGTCCTGCTCCTCATGGGCAATGCAGAGTCCAGGGTAGCTGTCAGAGTGCTTGGTGTAGTTTTGGGTCTACCATGTATCAGGTCTCCAGAGGATTACTTGGAGCCTGCAGGAAGTGACAGTTTTTTCAGGGCAGTTTTTAAGCTGTGTTTGGGGTTTTGCTTTATTTTTCCTCCCATCTTTCTCTAGTTCATTCAAGGTTCTGCAGAGCTGAACCACTACCCTGGAGCAGAGGAAAAAAAAGGTCCTTTCTCTTTGCTACCAGTGTCCTGCTCTTTTACTCATATATTTCCTTGATTAATTACTCTAGGTCTAGAAGAATTACCATAAATACCGTGTTAAAAAGGACTACTCAGCTCTGCTCTGTGGGGTCAATTTCGTGGTGTTGGGATCCTTTAAACTTTTTTTCCTGTTGAATCACTGTGGCTACTGATTTCATCTCCACCCCTGGTTTTGTCTCGTGACACACAACAGCTCAGTCTCTGGAGGCTGAGACACTCTGCTCTAACAAAAGTCACTACATTTGTACTAGATACACTGGGTTGAAATTAAATGTTCTATAAGGCATAGGAGGCTAGACTAGATGATTTCAGGGTTTCTTTCTGTTCTTTGAGAAGTGCAGTTTGAAAGCAGAAGCAGGAAGCTTTTGTGCTCTTACCCATCAGAGATATCTTGCCTTTATCTTGCCTGAACAGGGTGGAGATGATGGATCCCCACAGAGACTGAATTTGATGCTTAGTTACGTTCTAAGAAGTTGATGTGTCTTCACAGATACAATTGTACCTTTATTTCTCATATACAGCTTTTACTCCTGTTCTGAAACTTCTGTGTTTTGTTTGCTGTTTTTACAGAAAAACATGAGCTACAACCAAATGACTTGGCTATCTCAAAATCTTTGGAGTCATCCAGTCGTATGTTTGTATACCGAAAAGATCTGACTGATTCTTTGGTAAGGATTGGTATTGTATATTTCCCATTTTTTGTTTGTCTGACTCCAAATCAAAACCTTAGTATTCCTCTCAGAGGGCTTTTTCAATGCAGAATTTATTTTTTGCTTCCTTAGTAAAGCTTACTGAGCTGCTCTATTCCTAAAAAAAAAAATCTTTCATTAACAGCAGTTATTTGGCTGAACAGTAATGGAATTTGTTCATCAATTTTAAATAAACCAAAGCTTCTGTACAGCTTAAATCTTTCAATCTACATCAGCCTCGAAAAGCTGACCTGTGTTTGTACCAGAAGGGATGGGATGAGGATTATTCAGGGGTTTTGTGACTCTTTCCTCTCCACCCTGCCTTGTGCCTCTGTAGCACTTAGAGTGGCTGGTACATAGTCATACAAAGTGGGGGACAAATTCCATGGAATTACTACACGTGGAAATAGATGTCGTATGAGTTCCACCGGACCCATCAGTGCGACCCCTGTGTTGTGGCAGCCACGTGGTCAGCTGGCGTATGTCACTGGTGGTATGTCCTCCTCCCTTCCTTCTGTCTGTCTGTCTCTGCATCCCCTCGCTGGGGTTAGGAAGGTGAGTGGATTGAGAGGCAGAGGATCTCTCTCATCCTTCCCTCTGTCTTCAGAAACCAGGATGGCAAACTTCCTTCCTTCCATGGTTTCCCAAAATCTCAGAGAGGCAGGCACAGTCAGGCACTTTGCTGTTTCAGTAGTTTTCTACTAATTATGCTGATGTTTTCAGGAAAGAGCAGGGACTGTATCGCAACTGACTTCTACATGTTGTCAGTAGCTCTAGGATCTGTGTGTTCATCCTCAGGATGAGAAACATCTATTTACATTTTGTTGGATCAATGTGCCCCGAAGAGCTGACATGCTGCTATCATTGTAATCTGTCATCCCCATTATCTCCAGCGTTCGAGCCACATCTAAAAACCTGAATATTAAGGGAAGGTTTCCAGTGCAGACAGGTGACAGCCAACCTAGTTTCATTAGTTGCGTAATAAAAATTGCAAAACTTGCTGCAACTGTCAGAAATATAGCACCAAAATAATGGCTTAACTGGTAAGAATAATTTTTCATCTTGGCAGATGGTTCATGTGCCAAATTTCAGACTGATGAGATTAAAAAAGCCAAGCGAAATGCAAAACTTTGAAAACCCAAGCTAATAATGGAAATGTCAAATGATCCTGAACACCAGCAGTACCACAGCACTTCACAGTAATATACTAAGTAACTTTTATAAATCAGAATCCACAGCATTTTACTCTTTGTTGATTACATTTGGGGTAGATTAATCATAAAATGTATGGATTTATGTTATTTGTAAAGGTGGACTGGAGGGCAAGTTATGTGTATTTATTCTAAATCCGATGTGTTTTCAGAATGATTCTTTTATATCAGAAAATTTACTAATGTCTTAATTTAGATTTTATTTTCTGATAGTTTCAGGGATTTTATATTCATAATGCTGTCTGCTTGGCTAGTGTTTTATATTCAGGGTTGGGAGAGGGAGAGAGAAGGAGAGAGGGAGAAGGCCTCACTCTCCAAAGCAAATCATTGATCCTATTGACCCATTTCCCATTTCAAGCTATTTATTAAATAGGTTATAGCTCCTTCATTTTGATTAGTGGGGAAAAAAGCCCTCAGAGTGCACTTAGAGAAGATTACTTACTCAGCTCTGTTTAGTACCTTAGTCCAGTAACTGTTTCATTGCAGAACCTTTGGCATTTCTTGAGGAATTTGTTTTGCTTTTGTCTATTCATTTAGAACCCATTTTCTGAAAATGAGGAATTGCAGCAAAGATCTGTGAGGATTTTGGGAATTAACACCTGGGATCTTGCCTTAGAACTAACAAACTTTGACTGGAGCCTCTTCAATGCAATTCATGAGGTAAGAAGCACGACGTCCGCTTTCAGGTACATTACTGTCATGCAGCATTGCGCCATTGTGATGCATTTTGGAGCACTGGTATTCCTGGGTGCTTGGTTCACTGTCATGACAGCGTGATTTGGCAGCTCTCAGTAGCGGTGACAGGTCCAAGAGTTATCTTGCAATCCTTGACACTGAAAAAAATTGTCAAGGGTTTGTAACTTGCCTGTGTTCGGGCATCTCATACATTACCTGTATACCTGATGTGTTTTATTGAGATTTGCCTCAAGAGAGTAAAAGATCATGATTATTTTCTAAAAACTCTCTCTGTGAATATGTTACATATGCAAAATGTCTTATGCACTTGATAGTGTTTCAGTAAATACGGGATTCCACAAGTAGCTGTCTTTCCTATCACTTTCGCCACAAAAGAATTCACAGTTTCAGCAATTCAGCAATTCAGCTGTTCTTGTTAGGCTTCAGTGAGATGAAGGATACTGGGCAGGCTTTATTAAATGGGATAATGGTGCACTTCAGGGCCCATTGGGTTGTTTCAATGACTTTGGTAGGTTCTGGTTTTGCTGAGTAAGACACACGGTTAACAGAAAGAAATTTCTCTTGAAAATATCATTCACTGAAAAGCATGTTGGCGTTCTGAGAAAATGAAATTCCCTTGCTTTTCACCAAATGCTTTCCTTTTCTTTCATTTTGGGTTCTTTTACTCAGTTTAGACACTTTTAAATTTGGAACTGGCCAAGTTTGGGGTGTTTTTTGAACAGAAATCAAGACTCACACCTCTGTTGATTAAAAACTGGCTAATATAGAAACAAGTTTGAATAGAAATTTTTCAGATTCTGTAGTGGTTCGATATGGTTGGTTTTTCATACTGGAACAGAAGTGATGAAATACAGAAATAGATTATGTCTTATACCTGGCTATAGCCAGAAATGGAACCTTGGGAATTCTAACAAAAAGAGCATATCTTGCAGGATTTCTAGTCCACCTGCCTTCTGTAATAAGTCTCTAGATTTTGCTAAGCCAAACCTGAATAATTCGTGATTGGCTCATGGATAATGAAAAAATAACCGTTTGTGACCAGCCCTTGTTTCAAAAACATACTTCTAAATAATTTATAGTTCATTTATATTTAAATTGTTTTTATATCCCTGATGATGTTGTCAATGTCTTCCAGCAAGAACTGATATACTTCACGTTCAGCAGACAGGGCAGTGCTGAAAACACCGAGAATCTCAGTCTTCTGCTTCAAAGATGCAACGAGGTCCAGCTTTGGGTCGCCACCGAGATACTCCTCTGTAGCCAGCTCTGCAAACGTGTACAGCTAGTGAAAAAGTTCATCAAGATTGCTGCCCAGTAAGTTACTAGCATTGCAACAGAAATCTGTGAATTCACGTGGTTTGTTTGGCAAGAAGTAGGTGGAGAAGCAAGGAAAGAAAACTAATTCGTCATCCTGTGTTTTGATAGCGTAGTAAGCATACCTAAATAAAACAGTCCATAGATAACAATAGCAGAGCCTGGTCAAAACTAGACATTGTAGAGTATATGCTGCTCAAATCTCCCCTGGCAGCTTAGCTGCTGTGTCTGCAAGGTCACCTGCAACATCCCTGATGGTGCAGACACAGCTCCTTCCTTAGCTGAGATAACCTGAGGACCATATGACAGAACTGTTTCGGCAGCAAAACAGTCACACGAGATGGAAATCAAAACACTTTGTTATAAACTTGAAAGTCCTACCTCTAGAGAGGAACCTAACTGCAGTAAGCTGTTGCCCCATGTAATCCTCTCTGGAGTACTTTTTTACTTATTGGAGGGGTAGGTTTCTTCATGTATTAGATTTGACAATCTACTCTTTCACTGTTACTAAATAGTACTGGCATTTATTCTATGCCTTGCAACAGAGTACAGATATATACTATACACAGGGATTTCCCTTCTCTGTAATCACTCTTTGTCTTAGTAACCAAGGAAATGGAGCAATTTAAATATGGGCAATCATCCTCCTCACCTCTCTCTCCACTTGTTAGTCTTCTGCAACATTTGAATATGCATATTCATGGAAAATGAATAATTTGTTCCCTTCATCGACTGGGCTGATTTAATTTGCAAGGCACTTACATACAAAGGACTGTTCTCTGCTGAAGCAGTGCCTTTAGATAAATTAATTCTTCTAATCTAATCTAGTGTAACTCATAAATGTGGTCTGATTTAGTTTGCAAGTTGTGTGGTATCCAGTAATATGTTCATTTTCTGCCATATCAATGGCCAAGTTTGATCCAATTACATCAAAAAATGGGTGGTTCTGTGTGCCTTGCACCACTGTAGCATTAATTTGCATCCCAGGAAAAGTTTTGTGTCTGTCCTACATGAATAAGAATATATTTGTTACCAGACTAAGATGTATTGCAGAAGCATCCATCACTGGAGAGTGTAGGTGATGAAATAAGTGAGTGTGTAGTTTTCACAGGATTTTTTTTAATCATAAAAGCCGCTTTCTAAATGAACACACCACTGTATCTCATCAGTTCTGGAAGAGTTGATGAAAGAGGAACGATTAGGGTAGAAGGATGAGGTGCTAAGCACAGGACTCTCATCGTGAGACAAGCCAAGCAGCCCTCCTGTTTTGTTTATGACTAAGGCAGAGAGATAGGGAACTATGAACAGCTCTGGCTTCTCCCTGTTCTCTGCTCACAGATTCAGCCAGGAATCTTCGTGATTTTCCTCTGGTCAGGAAAGCACCAGGACTAGGATTTCATGTTCATCATCTGCGTGCTTTGCTGTTGAGGAACGCCTGAAGAAAATAAAGGCATTTTACGCAAGTGTGTCAATACATAAAAGGGAGACAGAGTTTTTGAAAAACAAATCCATACACTTCTGTTGATGAGTAGTCTAAAAGAGAAAACAAGTGGTTCAATAAAGAAAATTAATTAGCATGTTATTAGAAATTAACATCCTGGGGAGTTAAAGAAACAAGTCAGTGTAAGTTTAGAATAAACAAATTATAACAGCAGCCTTTTTGCTCCCCAAGCAAGCAGCGGCTGACTGTAGGAGACATCCTTTCTCTCTACAGCTTGCTGTGAGGAGTGGGCCCACCCAACAGACAGTTTATGCAGGCTGCGTTGGACACCTTCCTTGTCATGAAATGAGTTGCCTTTGGGAGCTGCCTGGCTTTAATGATAAAAAGAATCTAAGCAACAAAGTTAGGATTAACTTTAAGACATCTGAAGTGAAGTGAGAAATACACTGTCTCAAGATAGTACACAGTGATAAGGGCAGGCTTTATAAAACTTGTAACAAGTTCTGGCGATTTTCCAGGCTAAGGCCTTGGCATGTACTTTTCCCTGATGATAAATCCCAGTGAAACCAGTGGATTCATTCATACTTAAAATTATCTTAGAAGAGGATTCGCACTCTCTCACACACAAATGCATCCATGTATTTGTGTGGTCTCCAAAAATCTGCAAGAGACAGGGCAATATTTTTGTTTTAAAAGGTCTCAGTATTTCAGAATTTCAAGTTTCCTAATGGATTAGGAAATGGACTAGAAGTAAGCATGGTCTGATTGTTGTATATAGTAAAATGTCAAAAAATAGAGATATTGAGCAAATTCCATCAGGACCTGTACTGGAACCAGTACTAGCTGCAACTGGTTTATAGGCATATGTAAATTGAACACTAACCAGATTTTCAGACAATAAAAATGATGAGGTATTGCAAATGCATTGGAGGATAAATAGAAAAAAAGAATTATCTAAGGAGTCTAGTGGCATGTGCAAACAACAGTAGGATAAGATTTAATTTAGATAGATGCCAAGTAATTCAGCTACAGAATGCTAATACTGAGCTGAAGAAATAAATGCATGATTGTAAAGAACAGCACTGTGACAGAGGTCCTTGGGTGATAATAGATGACAAATTAAAAGAAAGGACAAAATGTGATGCTGTTCCAAATAAACAATTTGCTGTTTGTTTTATGCTTGCATAAGAATGTAGAACAGTAATTATATTTCTTCTTCCCTCCCCACTATCCCACTACATGAGAAAGTAGTGAAGGAAATAAGAAAACACATGAGTTAAAATAAATTACAAAGAATTCAATGAAGGATAATAACAATATGGAAAAGCAGATTGCAGGCCACAACCACAAAGACAAATTGAAAGAACCTATGTTGTACAATTTACAGAAAAGATGAAAAAGAGGATGAAAATATTTATTATACAACAGAATAGAGGTCAAGGAATTATTCTGTATGGTGAAGGACAGCTGGGAGTAACTTGAACATTGAAAAAGGAAAATTACTTTTGACAGCAAAGGGAAAAAAATAACCTGCCAACAACAGGGTTGATGAGACCGTAGAACGTTTTCTAAAAAACTTCTTAGAGACCCCATCACCTAGACTGCAGGTGGTTATGAGAGGACATTTAATGAGTTCATTATGTGGAAGATGATTGTATGTTAGTGCTGAGGGTTGAAATGAGACTCAGTAACCTAGGATACGTGTGCATTCCATTTATCTCTGATTCTGAGTACAAAAAAATCATATTTTTATTCCTCAGCTGTAAAGCCCAAAGAAATCTGAATTCATTCTTTGCAATTGTTATGGGTCTCAACACTGCATCTGTCAGCCGGCTGTCTCAGACCTGGGAGGTAAGACACATCTTTATATCTTTTAGATGCTGTCAAAACCATTTCTCACAAAGGCTGTATACTGGTGAATTACCTTTTCTTTCTAATTATTGGTTTTTCATGCTTGAAATCAAACACGGAGAGAGTGTTGGTGGAGAAAATTCTTTGTGACCTGAAACCTTATATACACAGCTATTAAAAAAAACCAAGTTAATGTGTCCCTCCAGAGTTTTAAATAAGAACAAAGCATGGAGATCTTATCCTCTTAAAACAAAATAAATTATTCTATCATTTTAAGTAGATGTCAGAACAGAAAATCTTACAAAGGTGGCTCCAAACAAGCAATACCTTATTATGGAATAATTTAATTAAAAAGCCAAAACAACAAAGTAGAAATAAACCTTCTCTAGTTGTCTTTCATGAGTTTTTTTTGCAGCTGCTCATCTTGAACAACAAAGTTAGGAAATGAGCCATGAATACTGGAGAACAGAGATTATTTGCTTAAGAAGCTACTGATTGGTACACAGACCATGAGTGTGTTTAAAGGAGGGGCCCACTAGGATCTGCATTTATGTTGTGGAGTTTTTGT
Organism: Cnemophilus loriae; assembly: GCA_013397755.1. NCBI lineage: Eukaryota > Metazoa > Chordata > Aves > Passeriformes > Corvidae > Cnemophilus > Cnemophilus loriae. Next base: position 2,039,971 of record VZTF01005662.1, read on the forward strand.
TTCCATCCAAGTGGCATCCATATTGAGTCACAGTACCCATACTGAGTGATAATATCTGCAACTTTACTGTATCTGCCAATGAACTGAATATTGGGGAAGGAGTAATTGAGCGGGATGGGTTGAAGCCTTATCCCTCTTTCATGCCCATAACACCACAGGTGGGCAGTACTCCAAAAATACCAATCTGTAATATAGAGTGGCAGAGAAGGGCTGGGATCTGCCTTGGAGATACTCTTGATCACCAACAGCTGGGACCAAAGGGCCCTTAGAGACTTATAAACCTATCTGATACTGTCCAGAGCAAAGTCTCCCCCCTTAGCTAAAACCATGCATATGGAAACATCACTTGTATGTCTGTGGCTTTGACACACAGAGAAACAAGGACACTGACTGTTCACGGGGACTCAGATAGGTGAGGACGAGCTGACTTAAATAAGAGATAAAGTAAAAGTTTTAGAGAAAACTACATACCTGAGGACGATGATACAGAAACCTCTTGCCTCTGATATCTCTAAAACACCTCTCTAGAGAACATTTGCCCTGGCCTCCTCTTAAGAGTTGCCTTCGTTCCATTTCTCTGGGCTTTGGTAGGAGAGTGGAAGAGACCAAGTATGGTCTCAAAGGCAATGATACAGATCTCTCCTGCACAGAGACACGCAGAACTCTGCTCTGTGCTGAGGCCTCTGGAGATCATGCGCTGCCGGTGGACTTCTCTCAGGAAGAGCAGAATATGTTGCTTGTCGGAACAAAGAGTGCATCTGCATGTGTGCCGCTGTAAATATGTCACGTTTCTGTGTGTAAAATATTTATCAAGTCACATCCTTTCTTTTTTTTTATTTGTAAAACTTCATTGCACTGGAAGTTTCAAAAGCAGAAGGTTATTTGCATTAGTAATGTGACTTCTAGAAAGTAGAGCAATTTTTAAATTAATTATAATTACTTACACATGTAAATGAAACAACCTAAATTTAAGCAGTCATTTAGACACTAAATCATATTGGCTCTGCACTTGGTTTCTTAAACAAGTCATATGATCCCAAGCATATTCCACTTTTTTTTTTCTACAGTATCCAGTGTTTTAATGAGCCTCACTTTTCCGGATTTAAGAGAGAAAAAACATGCAATTGTCGTTCCATGTTCAGTCATTTTAGCATTTTAATCATACACATCCACATAATCTCTTTTCTCTTGGTAGTGTCACTGTGGCTGTCAGGATCTAAGGACAAAGACAAGACAGGAATTGTACTAAGAGGGGATCACTTTTACTAGACTAACTACGATGGTTGGAAAAAATAGACAGGTCCACACACCATTCTTCAAGTCTGAAATACCAGCATGAAAATTTAAATTGCAAAACAATTGCTTTGAGTGTAGTGATGTGAATCCATTAAAGCGTCTTAGAGACAAAGGAAGTGGATGCTTGTGGAGTAGAGCAGATGTTGGCATGAGGGGCAAGACAGTAGTTTGTGCCTGGGCTCCCTTAGAAAGTGTTTTATGCACCTCTCTGTGGGATTAGGGTCAGATACCAGAGACAGAGTAATCAGTTTATTAAGGAAATGTCTCACTTTGGCACCAGTATGTGCCGGTGTTAACTCTGATCAGAACTGGTGTGATGTATAAAACAGCACTGAGTGTCACACCTGTTAATTTCTAGAACCCATGTTCTGGAGGAAGATTGATTACAACAAATGATTTAACCTGGATGTGATCAGTTTCTGAATTCTTAGCCTGTGTTACTGCTTCAGTCTTGATATGGATATTTAGGTAAATGCAGCAGTCATGGAAGCTGGGAAAGAAAATAAAACCAGCTGATAACAAGCAGTTTCCATAAAAGAAGGATGCAGGTCCCCAAGATGAGGCTGCAGGGCCCAGTGCCTTGCTGGCATGGTGCTGAACATGGTCTGTAATTAGGGCTCTGGGAGCTGAGCAGCCAAGGTTAACTGCATGTTGGTGCTTTCAGCAGGCACTTCACCCAGAGCAATCTCGTGGAAAAAAATGCCTCAGCATTTTTCTGCCTAAATAAAATTCTCTCTCTTTTTTTTTTTTCTTTCCCTCTCTGCTTTCCACACTTCAGAAAATTCCTGGGAAGTTCAAGAAACTTTTCACTGAACTTGAAAGTTTGACGGTGAGTATGGTGTCGGCAGCAGCAGAACATTGCTTGCTTTACCTGCCTTTCCTCTCCCTAACTTATTTGGAGTCTGCCTGTTACTGTCTGGAGCTGGGCTTGTCATGTCAGATCCATGATTTGCTGAAGGCCACGTGGCTCTCCAGAGCTCCGAGGTGGTCTGCAAACATGAAAAGGAAAGTGGCTCTGTTTCTGACAGAGGGAGGAAGGGCAGAGAGAGGCAAATGTAGTATCTGTTCACCAGCATCAATCTGTGAGCTGTTCTTTTGCTCTGGTAGCTAATCAGCCCTTATCTGAAGCAACATGCTGCAGATCAAGAGAGAAAGAGACCAGCGCAAGTTTTAAACAACGAATGTCAAAATCTGAGGCTTGAGGGTCTTTGTCAGCATTATCAAAGCAGAATAAACAAATGTTTCCTCTGGCTGTCATGGAAGTGGGTGCATGGTAAGATCACTGCCTGGCACGGGGAGCAGGAGATCCAGCCTTTACCGGCTGTCACGCTTCTGTGCTTGGAGTTCTTTATAAATGAGTGTGTTTTAAAGATCCTGTGTGAGCTGGTGTACAAAAATGTTTGTTTCCGTTGGAAATTGAGATGAGTTTTTGAATTGCCTACACAATGCCACTGAAACATACCACCTTATTTTCTTTGAAAGTCTACAGTGTGCTCCATGGATCTTAAAGCACTTTTTGCTGGAATTTTTTTGTTGCTGTTTGGTGATGTTGGTTTTGTTTTTTTTAAGAAGAAATTAATCAGCAATACGTTCTGGGATACATTTTGTGCTATATAGTAAGAGATTTTGCTAATAGAAATTTGTGGGGAAATTACAGAGCAGTCCAAGTGAATCTTTTCTGCAGCTTCCCCTCAATTTAGCACTGCTTCGTCTAGAGGAACATAATTGCTTTTGTTCCTTTCACTGTTTATGCTTCCTGTTCAGTTTAGCATGTCAGCTAGCTTAGAAAACCTTTAGCTACCTTGTATCCCACAGAAACCTTTTATATCTAAATCATGTTCAGATCATAAGCCCGTAATGGATTTAGAATTGCTCTTTTTATAGCCTATTGATTTTTCTGTCTATTACTCAAACGGTTTTGTAGGATCCTTCTCTGAATCACAAAGCTTACAGAGATGCATTCAAGAAAATGAAATCTCCGAAAATCCCCTTCATGCCCTTACTTCTGAAAGGTAATGTTAAAGCTTGGCTGCTCTTCACTGTTGTTAATTAAAATAAGTGTAAGGTGATTTTTCCTTCAGATGCTCTTTGGATGAGTAGGTGACAGATACAGTGGTATCTACAAGATAGCACTTGGTCTGGATAATAAACAACTTCCTTTTAAGACCAGGGGGAAGATGCCAATTTTCACACAGGTTTTAAAACTTCATACTATCCTGTCGGGTGTGGATAGAGCTGTGTGCTTTTGCTTTGGCCACATCCTCTTCAGCGGAGAAGTGTGAACCTGCAAGCCCCTGAACCAGTGGCCATGGTTATACTGCTGCCTGTTGGGAGATGCCTCCCTGCTTTGCTGAAATGAACCTCCCTGGTGCCACCCCGAAAGCAGAACCTGCCCTGTCTGTCTTTCCTGAGAGGAGGGGATTTCCAAGTCTCTTGTAGGTCTGAGAGAAATAAATAAAATCTTACTATCTAAAATAATTTTTTAAAAAAATCTCTTAAAATAAAGTACAACTACTTGCTAATGCAATGAGCTGGGCAGATAATTAGGTGCAGTATTTCAAATATTCCATTGTCTTGGAGTCATTAATTATTGATTGCCTAGTCTTTGAACATGGCAAATTCGTTTGTTTATTCGTGTATTCTGAAAGTGTTCTCTTTAGGCTGTTTATTCCAGCCTGCTGCTGCTGCTGTGGAATGTTTGAAAGCAGTTCTCCAGATCAGTTGGTGACAGTTTGGGAGCCACCAGACACTTCCCCTCTTTGCACACATCAAAGGAGTTTGCATTAATTCAGATGGATACAATTATCAAGGCTTCAAAATCAGTATTTTTAAAGTGTTCTGGAGTATGTCTTGCCTGCAAACAAAGGCAGCAAACATAAGTCACTTGTAGCAATGATGTTTGCACAGCACTACAATATGGTGTATAAGAACATGCACCTAGACAGCATTTGTATCTTTAACTTCTATTGGAGATAGCAAGAAGACTTTGAAATTAATGCAGTAATGTCCTTCAGTACAGTGGTCCATAAAGAGATGTTGCCAAGGTCGGTAATTCCCAAAGTATTGCACAGTGCAAAGGAATTTATTCCCTATCAAGCATATTTGTATTAAGGTAATTTCCAAGACCACTAAAATAGGCATGGGTAGCATAGAAATCATTAATAACTCAGCAAATTGCTGTATTTCATCACAATAGGAACAAAAGTAGTTTCAATTTTTAAAAAAAAAAAGAAAAATCTTAAATTATGAAAAATAACTTCAGAGTGTCCTTTTAAAAGTTAATTAAATTTAAATGTGGAGCTCTCACAGCACACAGACACAGCTTTTGAAATTCAGGCAGATTTTTCAAATGTGTAATAAAATACTGTGATATACCCTTATAACCTAGTTCAGATGCAATTTTCTGCTCCACTGAATTTATCTAGACTCTTAGTTGTTGGCTGCAAAGCAAATTTCTGTTCTTTCTGCCCTCAGAGATATACACATTTGCTGTCGATGACTTAAAAAGCTGTGTGGAAATTTCTGCTTCCAGTATAGGTTTTTCATTAGAAGTGATGGACAGTTTTTAACTGCATTGATATAGACACAGTGTGTCCTGAAGTCGTGTCCTTTCTGTGTCCCTTTCCCTGGGCGTCCCAAAGCAGCTCAGCAGAGGATGTGCAGAGGGTTGTGCTCCCTCCTTTCCGTCTGACTTTTAGGATGCAGCCCAGGGGTAGGAGAGGTGCTGGAGCTTTCTGCATGTCCAGGCTGGCATCCTGCCTGCCCCAGCCCAGCCACCCTAGGGGCGCAGGAGCTCTCCATCACCCCCTATAAGAGTCCCAGCCCCGGGTTTCCACCTGCCTTTGAAGCCGTTTAGCATTTCAATTCCAGGCAATTACAAAATGCCCCTTAGGCGCAGAGTGAGCCTGTGAAACCCAAGGAAATAAATCAGGTTGGCTGTTTTGAGGGAGGGTGAAGGTGGAGGCGGATGGGGTGGGGGTGGGGGGTTGCAGGGGAGGAGTGTGACAAAGCATCTCTGCAGGTTTACCAGTCCTACAATCCTCCAAACCCATGGGGTCCGTATGGGTATCAGGGGGAGTCCTAGAGGTGAGCACTGGAGAAATGCTGAGGTGCCCAGTTAGACTGGTGGGCTGGAGGCTGCACCTCTGCTGAGAGGGAGACTTGTCCCATTTACTGTGTACTGTTCTCCCGCTGGCATACACAGCTGTGACTTTTAATGAGTAATGGTATGCGAATGCCATCTCATTCCTTTGGCATTTTCTCCTCATGGATCTCCTGAGTACCCTCACATCCAGGAGAGAGCTGATGGGGGCGTGGCTGTGGTACTCCTGCCAGTATTTTCAGTAACCTGGAGGGTGCACTATTGAAGTCAGAGCTTCCACTCCCACAGGGAATCTATTCATAATCTTCGTACTTCATGTTCAAAATAGGTCTCACTTCTGACCTAACACACATTAGAAAAACAGAGAAAATGGCCTTGAGCTACTGTTTTAATTGTAATCCTAACTTGGCAACATTTACTTTGTCTGATATTCCCTCCCTCCAGTTCATTACACTCTGTTCAGTTCTCTTCCTGGGGCCAAATATAGACCTTTTCCTTTTCCTCTAACCTTTTTGTTGCCTTTGCAAATTCCCTCCAACAACACTACATGCAAGTGTTTTTCTCTAACCATGATGCTTATTTCAAGGCTTTGTACTTGGCTTTGGTGTCTTGTGTTTGACCTCTCTGGCTGTCCACTGCTGTAGCCCATGTCTCTGGAGAGGACTTGAGAGTCATTGTGTCCCACAGAGGGCGATGAAGGGGTGTCAGAGCCAGCTCCAGTATCTGGTAGCTCTGCCCCTGTGGAGCTCTGGGCTCAGGGACAGACCTGTCCCAGCCTGGGCACAGCCATGGGCAGAATGTCTGGATCGGTGCTGCAGGGTGTGGAGAGCAGACATGCCATGCAGGGCCATCCCTCTGGGTGCCCTCCCCTGCTCCCAGCTATCCTCTGTATGTTCTGCATCCCAGAAGTAGCACAGACCAGGTTTAATACGAAATCCTTGCTCGTGCTTGAAAATACTCTTCTTAGCAATGTGTAAATATTGTTGTTATCTAATAATCACTGCATGTCATCATTAGGCCAGGCTTTTGTTTCTCTGTTACAAGATACTGTGTCAATCCTTAATGGGATACTTTCCTTTTTTTTTTCTTTTTTTGCTGTTTGGTAATTTTCTTTATTTGCTTTAAAAATAAAAAGTTGTGAATAATAATTGTTTTTCCTTTTTTTTTTCTTTCCAGATGTAACATTCATCCATGAAGGAAATAAAACGTTTCTGGATAACCTTGTTAACTTTGAAAAGCTGGTAAGCTAATTTTGTCCTTCCTGTTTTTCAAAAAATTCATGTTCTCTTCTTCCCTTTGCCTTCATTATCTTGTAAGACTGAAAGGTTTTCTTCTGTCTGAACCAGGAAGAAATAAATGGGGATAAAAAAGAGTAAGCAGGATAAAACAGCCAAGTCTCTCTCTTCTTTTCCTCTGCTCCTCTCTCTACTCCTTCCTTCCTCCTCTACTTCTGTGTAAAATGGCTAAACCAGTAATGGCTATCATCACTGCCACACAGCCCACTCTTCATTTATACCCAGTGGGCTGTTTCTTATGAGTTAAGTTCTCCTGCTTCAGTTTCTCTGTTTTGTTTTTTTTTTTTTCTTCTCAAGGCTTCTCTAGTTTATCACTTAGGGAAAGATTCCTCTAGTTTATCACCTGCCAGTGGCATTGTAATTTTAGAGATTTTAAATGAAAGTGAAACTTTTTTGATAGAGGTTAAATGAGGAAGAAAATAATGCCCGAGATATGAATTAAACTGACTGTAAATAGCACTATTGTAGCTTTTATGCATAAGGGCACTTGATGACATATTTTTGGCCACATTCACTCTAGACATCATATGACATCTGCTCTGGCATGGTATTACTGAGAGAGGTTTGAGTTGCCTAGTTTGTGTTGGTTTTTGGTGGTTTGTTTTTTGTTGTTGTTGTTTTTTGGTTGGTTGGTTGGTTTTGTTTGGTTTGGGGGGTTTTCTTTGGTAACATTTTCATGAGGTCACTTGATCTTTTCAACCTAGAGAAGAGCACATCACAGTCTAGAACTTCCTCATGAGGGGAAGAGGAGGGAGGGGCAGGCACTGATCTCTTCTCTGTGGTGACCAGTGACAGGACCTGAGGGAATAGCCTGGAGTTGTGTCAGGGAAGGTTTAGGCTGGATATCAGGAAAAGATTCTTCACCCAGGGGGTGGTTGAGTAGTGGAACGGGCTCCCACAGGGAAGTGGTCACAGCACCAACCTGACAGAGCTCAGGAAGTATTTGGACAACACTCTCAGGCACATGGTGTGCCTCTTGGGGATGGTGCTGTGCAGGGCAGGAGTTGGACTCGATCCTTGTGGATTCCTTCCAACTCAGCTTATTCCATGATTCTGTGGCACTGAAAGGCAAAGTCTGTGTATCTGAACAGTGGTGGAGTAGAGAAACCTGGATTTTTTTTTTGTTGTTGTTGGCCTGTAGTATTTGACCAAGAAACCAAAATGTTCTTTGCAATTGCTCCAGGTGTGCCATAGGACTGTTAGTCCAGATGGCTGTGGTTGGTGAATTGTGTCCAACCATTTTCTCCACGTGTCTACACTTGTTTGGGAATGAACACACAACCATGGAGTTATTCATGAACCAGATGTTGAACTTATTTTCACATTCTATCATAATGTACGTTGTCTTTCAACTTGCAAGCAGATGTAGACTCTGACTTTTGAACCTGAGCTCCTTTTTTTCGTGTTTTCTATTTGATTTCTGTACCTTTTCTTGTTGCAGAGTTTACAAGAATACTGATTTGCATTTAATGAAAGGTTTTCTTGTCCCAAGTCCATTAACTGTTTGACCTTTAGGTGTTTGCATAAAACTCATTAGCATGTTCTTCTTCATTGCCTCTTGGAAGTACATCCAATTAACATGTAAATTAAACTAGCCTTTGATGCACCATAATTGTTACTAAAATCCCCCCACCGGCCCATATATTTATTTAGTGAATATGTAAGATCTAATTCTTGTCCAGTCTTAGCAGGCTATGTTCATTTGTTTGTTTGTTGTGTAATCATGTATATGTTTAATTTATGCTGGGCTTCTTGGGTAAGAATCCCTTCCCTTTCTGTCTCCATTGTGTCTCCAGAGGCAGTGGGAGCTTTGCTAATTGACTTCAGTGAGCCAGGATCTCACCTTTTCCATTCAAATGGTTAATGGGCGTTTTAAATGGCAGGGGGGGAGAGGCTGAGGTGACGGTTGTGGGGTGAGGGTTGTTCAGATTGACACTTCCTCCAAATTACCATTCAGATCACGCTCTCAGAAACATGCTGTCTCATGCAGCCCTGTACATATGAATGCAGGCAGAAGTGCAAGCTTAGGAAGTGGGGGCTTAGGAGAGATTTAAATATCAGTGTAGTGGAAACTCAGGCTGCACACTGGTATTACACTGGCTCAGTTGGACGATAAGGGATTTAGTCAATGGCCACGAACTCACAAGATGCATCACGCAGGATCACGTATACATCAGTGCATGTTTCTTTTCTAATTACAAGGGCTTGGTCCCAAAGAACAATGTCCTCCTCGGTGTTCTGTACTGAACACTGAAGTGCTGAGCATTTTCTGGCCTTTGCTGAGAAAAATTAGGATTGACATTGACTCCTGCTCGATTTGGATCAAGCCACTGAACCTCACCTGCAAATTTGCTGTTGCAGAAAAAGAAGAAAAGAATTATTCTACCATAGCAGATTACTGCTTTGGGGAACAAACTTACTCACTGTCATAAATGAGTAGAATTTACACTTATGAATTTCAAAGCAAAGATGGTTTCTTGTGTCTCAGTTTGGATCACTATTTTGAAATATTTCATTTCTGCATTAAACATCTCACCTGAAGGAAGACTTGTCAGTCTGAACCATTATTTTTTCCAACTATATTAGTTGCTTTAATAGAAGATCTTCTTTCTTCCTACAATCCCTGCTTCTTTTATATTCTTAGACCTCAGCAATCCTACCATGACTGAATTTGATTTGACATGACATGATTGCAGTAGATACAAAATTAAGTCAAAATGTAAAGAAGGAAATTTGCAAAGAGGAGAAAAAGAAGTGATCTTTTGTCTCAGGAATGTTACCTAGCTTTAGCAAAGGTGAAAGGGTTGCAGTGGTTTATTTAACTGCATTTTGGGTAAAGTCTAGTCTATAATAGTGTTGGATCAATATTTAGTACCATACCTACTTCCTCAACTAAATCTGAAGGAATAAATGAAAATATAGGCTTACACGGTCACATCTCAAGATATTTCTGTGGTATTTTCTGAGCTGCTTCACTGAAATGTGGCTTCTTCAGGTTTTTCTCTCCGGCCATCAGCTATGTTTTAGCAATGACATGTCTTAGCCACACTTCAGCAAACCCTATTACAGGTCAATGGCCATTACCATTTTCAATAACACCTAGAGCCTTCAGCTGTAAGGACTGTGTACGTGCAGCTGTGGGTTCTCAACCCCCACTCCCAAAAATCTATGCAACCTCAAGCCTGAGGACTGGCTGTCCTCAGTGAAAGGAGTGCTAATGATCTCGGGTAGCTCGTAGGCTGAAAAGCCACAAGAAATGTGTGTTACTCATCACACTAACAAGTATGCAAGCACCTGTTTTAGCAGTCAGGAGATGTCATTTGCCTTGCAGATAAATTGGCTGACTTTCTGCATTACTTTTGGATACCAAAGAGTTGAAACCAGAGAGAAATGCCTAATTAGGATACTAAAGCCAGAGGATTTGGGATTCTGCTTTAAATGTTACACAAAGAGATTCTTCCCTTACCAGAGCATCGCCTCTGGAAGCCAGTCATGGCATGGACCCTCACAGTGACTGACTACAAAGGGGAGACAGCAGAGAGTTACAATGTGTGTGATAGTTGGGTGTCTCTGACTTCTCACATCCAAAAGCAGAGGGTGTTGGCTGGGAAACATCACAGTAGCAGCACTGGTGGAAGTTGTAGTACTGCCAGCACTCACATTATTGATTGTGAAATCTAGATCATCTCATTAGAACTTCATTATAATCAGTGCAAGGACATCAGCACAAGAGATTGTATAATTTCACAGTGGGTAACAAGAAAAATTATTTTGATTTACTGATGAAAGAAATACGAAGTTTCCGTTAAACATGCTCTTGTGATAAGCTTTTCTGTGGAGGAGCCTTGCAAGCCACTCCCAGGATGTTGAGAGATGAGCTGTTCTGCATCATTCTGGTCTTAAACGTACTCTGCTCAAGACAGCTAATCCTTTCCACCTCTGATAATTTTTGAGGGAGATGTGAAATGAGCATCAGCTGTTTGCATGAGCTATCAGATCATTCCTGCTAACTGCAATTTGCTTCCGTTACTTACTAGATTTGGTGAGGAATTGCCTCAGAAACAGTCAAATTTTTAAAAAGTAATGGCATAAGAACTTTATGGGTAGTATCTAGTGAAAATAAGCTCCCTCTACTGATTTGTAGTGAATAATCGCAATTTTTGTAAATTCACGACCTGAGCCTGAATGAGAAATCGAATTAAAGCCTTTTCTTTCCTCTGCTTAAGATAAGTGAACATCCAGTATCCCTGTAAGCACCAGCTTTTGTTAAAATAGCACACCTACAGGACAGTTTTACTTAGTACATACCTGTGGAGATGTCAGGGTGCTTGCTCTGCAGCATTTAAGGCTAAGGGCTCCTTTTTTTGTGCTGGTTAGGCTGCAGAAAACTGCCTGGGTGATACTGGTGTCTGAGTGTGGTAGGCATTACACAAGTGTATGCTGAGGGGTGTAGTCTGTGCCACAAAGAGGCTTACAGTCCAATTGTACAAATGTGGAGACACAAGGAGAGGCTGCAGACTACACAATATCTTAGATAATGCACTAAAGCTGGGCTTGAACTCCAAAGCACTCACCCAGTCCACAAGATTTCCTTGCTGTAGGCTTTCAGTTTAATAAAAGTCGCTGGAACAAAAATGAGCAATTGTTTGGTTATTTTTCATTACCACTTTCCGTGGGTTCCTAGGGAGTTGTTCTCATTTAATCTGTGTGATATCAATAAGACATCTAGACTAACTCTGTTTCATCAAACGGTATCACTAAGATAAAGAGCAAAGTTTCTGCTGCTGTCTTCATTTTCTACCTTACCACAGTTGCTTTTTGCTGTACAGTGTAGGGCAAGGAGATTTTTCAGTCTTTTCTAACGACAGAATCAGTCTCAGGTCTTTGCACTAATGTTTATTATTTTGTCTTTGCAGCACATGATTGCAGATACTGTTCGGTCATTGAGACATTGCAGAAATAACCAATTTGGTGAGTAGACAAAATTTCCTACTTATTTTGCCTTTATACATCCTTGAGGGTTTGTTTTCTTTCCAGTTGCTCAGGTTTACTATAGCAGCAGAATGTGGTCAAAAATTATTTAACTGATGGGCTAGAGAGGGCATCATTTTTGGAAGGTCAACATAGCAAAAAACCACAGTTGGAGGAAGCTTTAGTTTACAAAATGTTTCCAGGAACAGCTTCCAAATTTTAATAAATTACTTTCCTGCAAAAATTGCCATCTCTTCAAAACCCTATGTAGGATCTGTGCCAGCTGCACTTAGTAATGGAGGCCTCTGGTATGTGCTGCTGTTTCTGCCTTTCCCAGCTATAACTGAGTTAGCTCAGTCTCCTGCCAGTCTGAGTGTTTCGGTAAGGAATTCACAGCTGCCTTGGCTTCCAGTAGCTAAAAGATGGTACTCATCCCCACAGCTTTTCACCCAGCTCTTCACCAACAGCGATTGTTTGCTTATTTGGGGTTCTTAAGGACATTTCACGAAGCTGTAGAAGTCTTGAAGGTATGAAGATCCTGTGGGTTTCATGAAAGTGGTTGCGTAGGAAGAAATGAGGGGGTTGTTTCCTCTTCTAGGAGAAGCTGCACATATAGCTGTGCCTGCTTTAGACACTGGAGGATCTATGCTAAAGGCAATGATTGTGAGTGCCTCAGCTGCACAGAGGACTTTTTTTGTTTGCTTTTTTTCAAACTTTTTTTTTTGTTGTTTCCGCCTTATTAGCCACCAGAGAATCCAACCCCAAGGGACCATGCCAGAAAACTTCAGCTCTCTTTGTTCTGCTGCTTACAGAGGAGAAACCTTGTTTTTCTCCTTCTCAGTGTTCTTATTCTCTGCAGAGATGTTAAATACAGGAAGGGGACACAAGAACTGCTTTAGGAAGCAGTTAGTTTTTAAGCCAAACCCACTAAACATGTCGGTTATTGAGGCCACTAAAACCTCTTTTTCGAAGTGAAGTTCAGAACTGTGCTGCAGCCTTGGGGAAAATAGAGTTGAATAATATCTTTTTTCCACTGACTTTTCAGCAGCTGTCAGCACTGACTCCAACAAAAAGAATAATAATCATAATTTTAATTATAAATACAGGTACGTTGGAGAATAATAGGTACTTTTAAGAGTTTTGTTAAACATTTGTTCTATAGAATTACCACATGTATATACAGTATTACTTTTAAACAATGACTGCTCAGTATTATGGCTCTTGAGTAATTTTTATAAATATATATAAATATATATGTAAATATATATAAATATATGTATGTAAATGTATGTAAATATATGTAAATGTATGTAAGAGAGGAAGAGGAGGGAAGGAGCAAGATGTGCCTTCTTTTAATTCAGATACTGAAAGAAATATTGATTAATCCAAACCATGCCTCTATAAATTAAAATGTCTCCTATCTGGCATTATGAAAAGTAACATTGGTTCCTTTCAGTGATGTGAGGGTTTTTTGCATTTTCCCTGCACATCTTTCATCTCATTTTTGCCTTTTTATTTTTCCAAGTGATTTTGTAAGTCTTGCAGCATAAATCCAAGGTTAATACCTGAGATTTATCATATAATCTGGTAGTTTGAAGTAGGCAATTGTTATTTTATTTTAGCACAGACTTGATTTATTGTGAAGCTGGCATTTAAAAAGCCGCTTATACAGACATCCCTGTAGGCACTTTTTTTTCCCTAAAATTCGTCTAGGCATGAAATGAATTCACTGAATATTTATTGAGACTTTATGGACAGTTTCCTTTTCTAGTGGGCTTATTTTGCTCTCAGGAATGCGAATCTTTCTACTGCATCAATTCCCAGATTGGCCTAAGAGCAGCAGGCATCTCACTGTAGGAAGGAATTCAAACAAAACTAAGCAAGGAATATTATTATTATTTATGAACTGTATCATGTGTATTAAGCTTGCAGGCCAAAGTGTTTCTGGATTAGAAACTGGTTAGGTTCCAAGTAAGATTGAAATGCCTTTTTAATGGAAATAACACTTATATCCTAAACCCTGAAAACAAATAATAGCATTTCCAAAGTGAGGAAAAGCAGCCTGAGAAAAATAACATAATTCAAGCTTCTGTCATTTGAGGTGTTAATGAGAAATACAAATGTTTTTCAGTAAGTTCAGCACAGCTGCTGGGATCCTGTTCCCTTAGAACAAGAGGTCAACTCTGTATCCTGACACAAATTTATCACATTATCCTGTTCTCTCCAACATTGCTCAAGTTAGATGGCTGCTCTGTAAGAGCTCTTTAAAACAGCTGCCCAGGAGCCCCATTAGCAGCCACGTGCAGAACTCTGGTTCACATCCCATGTTACCCACACGGCATCATAGAGTTGTCTTCAGAAACAAGTGGGATTGGTGATTCCTGGAAACTTTCTCATATAGCTGGAGAGTATGGAGAAACGGATGATAATGAAACAAAGGAGAGGGAAGAAGTGTGTGAGTTAAGCTGATTGGTTCAGGGAATTTTGAAGGGTTTTATTTTTCAATTTATGGTAATATTATTAAAAATTCCTTGAGGACATGGATACGAATGGAGATTTCCAACCTTTGCTCATTTGCCAGCAGTCAATGTTGCTTTCTCTGCCTGTCTTGATGGATGTTGGGCTTGGCTTTCTTTTTTCTATTTCTGCTAGTACCAGCCATGCTGGAGGGTTTCACAGGCAGCGAGTTCCCACAAGCCCATTTTGAGCATAAAGCTCGTAACAGAGAACAACTGCTATTCAGGCCACCCTTCAGTTTGTCTGTTACACAGCTAATTCCTCTTGCTGCGTAAACTCCCATGAAATGACAGCATGACTCCTGTCTCTGTTACTAGATCAGAAATCAAAAGCATAACAGATCAAAACGCAGGGGCCTGTCAGAGCAGCTTTGAAGAGCTTTTGTATCCATCTGCTGCGCTGTCACCTTTCACTGGCTCTGAAGAAAATCACCCAGGGCCTGCTGTCTTGTGGACTGTGTTAAAATTTTTTAAAAGTTGCAGGCTGGGTTGCCCACCCCTGCTCAAGGTCCCATTGTACTGCCAGAGCAGCACAAAGGAAACCTTGAATCACCCTTACAGGGGATGGACTGCCTGTACTGCCAGCAGAACTAAATCTTCCTCTTGGGAAGAGTCAGCTTCTTGCTGTCCTCCTGTCCTCCTCCTTTATGCATGCTGGCTGCCTAGAATTGTCTGTTTCCTTCTTTCTTCTCCCCTTTTCTCTATCTAGCTGTTACCTCATGCATTGCACTTAGACAGCGAGTCCTTTGGATTACTGGCTGTCTTTCCTGTGGCTGTCTAGCACCTGACAGGTGGCACAGCAGTGACTTTGCGACACAGGACAGAGAAGCAGGCAAGGCACAGCTTTCTGATCCATCCTCTTTCTCATGTCTTGCAGGCAATGAAGTTCCTTCAAAAGAGCATCATGAGCTGAAGCCACATGTCCACCACCTGCACGTCATCGACAACCAGCAAGCTCTGTTTGAGCTCTCTCACAGGATAGAGCCGCGAGCGTGAGCGTACACAGCTTCGTATAACCTTGTAACTGCAGCACTTTGAATTAAGTGAATGTTTATGCCAAGCATGTTGCTTCCCAAATGAGAACAGTTTACTGAGTTTTATCAGTAGCTCACACAACATGCGCAGGAAAATCAGGCAAGAGCCAGCAAAGGAGCTGCTCACAGAGTTGCAGGGCAAGTTTGGTGCCATTCCCACTGGTCACTGGGGCCTGAGGGAGCAGTGTCCTTTGAGCTCAGGAGCTTGGTTTCTGTGAAAATATTGTTTGGTCCAGTGTAGCTTTCAATGCAGATTCTGCCAGTATTAGAAAGAAAGGAATCATCATGTCACAGCAGCAAAACATTTCAGCAAGCAACATGCCGCAAGGGGGTTGATTCCCAGTTCACCACAGTACGTACCTCACTAATTCAAGGCTGCCAAAGTATTGTTGCCAAAAATAATGTGCAATCTGTGCAGCTCCCATGAGTCCACTGGAGCATCGTATTTGAGATGTGTGAGCAACCTAGAAAGAGAATATAACAAGGCAGTGCAACCATGAATGATTGAAACTCAAGAGTGTGTTGTGATGTGGAGGTCAGCAGTAAACAGTTCACTCTGTTATGGCTCCTTTAAGAACATGCTTTATAAAACACGCTGTAAGAGCCAATCCACTTCTGTTGCAATTTATGGACACGATTGTTTGTGTACTGAAAACACATTATTTTCTTCCTTTTCAGTTATCTCACATTTAGCACTGGCTCCTGCATTTAATGTGATATAAATTGTTATAGCAGGAGCTTTGTTTTCTGCTTGGATTACAGCCTCCTTGGTATCTATTCAGAGGCAAGGTCCATCTACATTTCTAATTCCCCCCACTGGAAATACCATTTCAGTACGTAAAACTTCACCTAACTTGCACATGTTTCTGGTTTTTAAAGAACAGAAAGGTGCACCTTATAGGGTACCAGTGTAATTACCTGAATACACACCAGGCTCTCAGCATCAGGGTCCCTTTACTGCTTTTGTCCCTTTCACAGCTCTTCCCTAGACAATTCTCATGTAGTTAAAAGTACTGCATCTGGGTGTGTACTGAGGCAGCATTTCTAAAGTCTTGTCTACAGCTGACCTACATCTCGAGCATCACCATCAGCTGGTTTCCAGTGCTAAGAAGTTGCCCTGAAATGATCTAGTGAACGCCACAGGCGATGTGCAGGGTGCTCTTTGGCATGTGTTTGTGCACTGACTCACGGTGACGGTCCCTTTTCAGAGCAGGGAGGATACATTGCATTGCTTGCCCATCTCTGTTGTATGTTTTCCACGTGAGGAAGACTTCCAAGAAAATGCTCCTTTACTAAAATGTGGGAATACTGAGGTAGCATGCTCTTCATCATTGTGATATCTCTGGTTTAAAGGGATTAAAAAAAAAAGCAGCTTTAACAAGTAGTCTGTGGGGGAGTCTGTAGAATGCATTCAGTTTTCCCATCTGTGAAATATTGTATAGCTCTATTGTAAAGGAAACAGATGTTTCAGAAATGTATTTGCTTGTACTTTGTTATTATCAAATACTATATGATTTTTTTTAAGAAAAAAAATCTTCTTTTTACCCAGTAAAAAGAAAAAAAAAATAAACTCTTGCTGGCCATGGAGTAAAAATTTCCTATGTTGTTCTGTAGATGTGACTGCACATATTGTAAATAACTCTTTTGTGCAAACAGACCAAAACTGTTCAAATTAAGATACTAGCTGTGGTGGGCTCCTTTTTGCAGTGTAAGAACAAAAACCAGATACAATTTGTTGCTTGTGTTTTTGCAGTTCTTCCTAAGGCTACAGCACTTGGAATTCCCAACCTAGTCTCATTACCTGGATGGTTTTCCTGGGTTTTGAGCTCCCTCTTGTGAAATTTTTTTTTTACTGTGGCATTATTTTTAGAAGCCTGTATGTAGACCAGCCTGCATGCTTCAGCTCGTGTGGTGTAACACTCTAGTCCACAAAGTTGTTCTGGAAATCTGTGGGAGAGGGAGCATTCAAAGGTATTCAGGGTGAGAAGGTGGGGCTGTTTCTCAGTTCACTGCATTTGGCTCTGTGATAGTTTTGGTAGCTACTGTAGATGAAGCAGCAGCTGTGTTGGAGAAGAATAAAAGACAAGGAAATGAAAGAAGGAAAGAAAAAAGAATATAAGAAAGAAAGATGACACTGTTCTGTGGCTTTGATTTGAAAGCCTGATAGACCTACATGGAATATTCCTCACTCTGCCAACTCAAAATGAAGTAAAGCGATGGGTTAACTCATACCAGTAGGCTTCGAGCCAGCTGAGGTGTTGGCTTTCTGCACTGCTGTAATTTCACACTAAATCAGGTGTTGTCTACCCCTTGGAGCTGGCATAAAATCCGTCTGAAGGCACACAGGCGGCATGAACCTTGTTATCTGTGCTGTGACTAATTAGACAACTAGTCACAGCTTTACAAACTAGTTTTTATAGTGGCCTGTATAACTTGGATTTAAGTTTCAGGTGTGAGGGTCCAACATGGCTGCATCAATTTAATGTTGAAAATAGGGTCTTAGAACTGTTACTATAAAGGAATAGTAAATAGCCCAAAACTGTAGCTAATACGTCTAATTAAAAAAAAGGCCCTTCAGAGTCGTCATTCCACAGGTGAAGTATTGCAAAGCTTTGCTGCAGACTGGCAAGCAGTTTGAGGGTGTGGAGGTTGGGAGAAGAACTAGAAGTAAACCCTGTGTTAGGGAAGGGCAGCACTGTACAGCCTCTGCCAGGGTCCAGCACTGGTGATATTGTGTGATTTTTGTACATCCTTCAATAGTGCAATTAGGTTACGTGGTATAAAATCTATAAATCTTGTAAATTCCATTTATCACAATCACACCTGGGGTGAAATACTCTGCATACTCTTTTTTTTTAGTACCTAGGAGGAGTAATTAGATAGAATAAAGCAAAGAGCTGTGTCGCTTTATACCTCTTTGATGTGGGATTTTGTGGCAACAAATTTAGATGTTTCTCTGACACAGCTTTTTGATTCCAGCATCATCTTGGATAGCAATAAATTTCATTTAAATTTCATAGCAGTGGTAAAAGAAAGGGTGTTATCAGAAATAAGACCTGCTGCTGTAAAATTACAAAGAAAGATGTAAATACTAAACATTTTGGCAGAGTAATATTTATTTGCATAGCCTATTTATTGTCATCTTATACACTGTTAAACACTGGGATGAAGTCAGTGATCTGAGGTAAGAACACCTGCCTGTTCTCTCGAGTGCCATAATGGTGTCAGCTTGCATTAAAAATAATAAAATAGAAACCCCCAAATCAAGGTATTTACCTAACTTCTCAGGGACTACAGCTAGTAGTTATCCACCATCATGAGACCTGGTATGTATGAAATAATCTGATTTACCAGAATCAATGTTGCCAATGTTTTCCTTTGCATATTTCATGCTTGTTTGCCTCTGTACATATTATTGTGTCGTGTATTTATGAGAGCTAGTAAGCAATAATTTATATGTCAAAATGGCCAAGCAATACAAGGTTAAAACTTGTAGAAGCAACTGTTATGTTTCTCTTGCATTTTCCAGTGTTTTTTAATATTGCTTTTCAAAATATAAAAACTACCTGAATGAAGTCTGGGCTCTGTGCCTTTATGCCTACCACACATACTTATTGTTCCTATGTGGAATGTTTTACTTCCAGTCATTCAGTTCCACAGACCCTCGCTGCGTTTGTGAGATGGATGCAGACTCGCACGGAGGCTCAGGAGCCTGACCTCTTTCAGAGCTGCTCATCTGTCTCTGGTCAGTGGGACTTGCTGGTACCAGTGTTTCAAAGCAGGAATGATGTTAATGGGGCCTCAGCTGTGCCCTGTCATCACAGAACAGCCAAAGAGGGGCCTCGAGCCACCATGAGAAGTCCCTGTGGGAGAGGGGAGGAGTAAATCTATCTTCATATTCTCTGGAGTCTGCTTATTGCCACTTGATCCTCTTACTGAGGACAGCAAATGCTCTCCCCTGTCATCAGTCATCCCTGATGGTGCTGTTTCCTTTCCTTCCTCTGGGCTGGTCTGCAGCAGGAAGGCAGAGCTCAGGATGGGCTGCAAGTGCACTGTAAAGCAGATGAGGCTTGCCCTGTCCTTCCTTCCTTTCCACTTGCAAACCCCGGGACCCAGCAAGCCAAACCCGGCTATTTCAAACACAAATAACACTTGGTGCTTTACAGCATGATGTCTGTTCAGAGTGCTTTACAAATAGGCAGTACTTAATCCTCTGAGTGCCTGCACCTTAAGTAGCCTTAAGCCTGACATTTAAAGTGTTTGTGCTAGGTTAGTATACAGACAGGGTGAATTCTAACCTTAATATTTAAAATAAGCCTGAATTGTTAACATTCCTCCGTAAGGATGTTTAAAGATACATTACAGACAGACGTACTTTTCCAGATCCAGTTGCACAATCTGAGGAATTTATGGTCTCAGCTGTTTATCACTGTCCCTTCATTGGATATCACTGCTCTCCACGATGTAGCCCAGAAGACTGGGAGAGAACCTCCAGACTTGTTGCAGTTACTAAGCCACACGTGGCTACGTGTAAGCAGCTAACTTTGCCCTCCACTGCCCTTGCTGGGAGACTTTCACAAGAAGAGTGATGATACCTTTTAGATGATTTGCAAATGGCAGGGTGTGGAGCTTAGGACAGCTGCCTTACAGCTCCAGTTGTGCTAGAAGAGCCACGAGAAGAGGCTGCTGTGCTGCGGATGTTGTCCCTTGAGACCATCTTGCTAAACTGTTCACACAAGGGCTCTTCTATGCCTCTCCACCAAAAAGAGCTTGATTGGCAAAGGCCTGCAATTTAAGCTGCTCAAGGGACTCTGTCAGTTTTAACTGAAGTAATCAGAGGAGCCTGTGATGAGCCATTCCTGCAGGAGCTGTGGGATCCCAGAGGCAGCAGATGGGGGCAGTTTGCTCGGGGCCAGCACAGCCCTCTGTGCAGAGCAGCACTGACCTGCATGGGGACAAGTGCTCTACCCCAGGTACGGTGATTTCCTCTTCTCAGGAGGAAAGAACACTCAATCTGAAAACCAAACCTCCTGAATATTTGCTGTGTTTCACATCCCATCAGACTTTCATGCCACCAGAGCCTCTGCCCTGGAGTCCTGCTCTCTTCTGCTGTGGAGTGGCAACTGAGTTACACAGCAAAACCCAAAGAAGGTAAGTCTTCTGGCTCCACTCCTACAATGTCCACCATTTCACGCTGGAGACTTGTGGGATGGCACCCTACACTCATGGATGCAATACTGCTGTGAAATGCTTGTAGTTGTATCAGAGTTGAAAGAACTGAGCAGTGTCGTTAAAGTCTGGAGAACTGAGGAGGCCTGCAAAGGTGGGCCAAACAAACAATTGTTGAAGCAAGGAGACGTGTGTTGTCCTGCACTCCTTCTCCTCTGGAAGAAGGTCTGTTGGTGGCCCTGAGATTAACTCAGCTGGTTAGGGCATGATGCTAATAATGCGAAGGCTGTGGGTTTGATCCCAGTAGGGGCCATTCACTTTAGAGTTAAACTTTGATGATCCTTCTGGGTCCCTTCCAACTCAGAATATTCTGTGATTCCATGAGACCCTTGTAAACACCCTTGAGCAGCATCTGCCTCAGAGCCTTTAAAAGTATGACAGTGATACAGTCTGCATAATTTTCGTTTTCACTGTGCATTGCAGTGGTAAGCAGTTTTAGCTGGTGGTCTCCCCAGGGGGTTTGTACCACCACTTACTTGCAGAGATGCAAATCCACACATTTTGGGAACCGTCTGGACTTCAGCATGGCTTTTTCATCTGTTTCTTATGCCAGGGAGGGAAAGTGACATTGTCAGGAAACTCTACAAATGCCAGAGGTTTACGTCCAAAAAGGAGACAGAGGAGTCCTGCAACTTTATTCGAATAAAGGGAGAGAGTCCAGTGGGGCACACACCCGCAGAGTTTTCTCTCTCGAGGGAGGGAGCAGCCTCCTTCTATCCTCAACTCCTGGCTGCATGTTGCCCTCTTCCTTTCCCCATTGGCTGAGGTATAGGAAGGTACAGCCTTCCTGAACCACCTACCACATATTCCACCTTGAACCTACTATTTTACCCCAAAGTTCAGAAGTTCAGGCTTGTGCGGACCTTTGTCTGTTTCAGGAACTAAGCTGTCTGGGCTCTGCAACAAACCTGCTGCCCAAAGTTAGTGGAGACATTAAGACCCATTTCAAAGATTTCAGTAACACCCATACCTTCACCCATCAAATTGTTTAGTAAAGACATTAGCTTTCCTCTCAGCATGATCTTGAAAGCCTTGGAAAACTTCCTTTACTCTGAACAGTGTTGCTGACTATTTCCAGGTCCGATTTCCTCAGGGGAAATCTCAGGGTAGAGGCAATCCTCCACATTAAGAAAAACACAACCATCCAAGAGAAACCAGGCAGCTAAAACCCAGGGAAAAACTCATCGTAGGGTTAGGAAAGAGAAGAGCCATTTGGGAGGTCAACCAAATGTAGCAGATGAGAAGGAAGCTCTTACTTTTTTATTCTCTGCATGGGTCTGATTGATTGCAGCTGAATTTTCGGCTGGTGAAGTTGTTATTTCACAGGGAGAGGTGGATAGTGCTGGGTTTGCTTGTAAGTAGGGCTGATTCCTGTCAAGAAGTCTTTGTGGGCTGCCTTTAGTGCTGTTTACCGTCCTAGTGCCACTAGTTCCTATTCCTACGGTTTCATCTTTCGTCTCTGTGGTAAGGAGTCAGAGTAGACCTGGGTGTGCTAATGGATAGTGAATCAACATAACTGAGAATAAAATTTGATTGGAAAACCAAACTTTACCCTTTTTAGCTGAAAATATGATTCAGTTGTATAAGTTTACAGAAGTACATGAGCAAGACATGAAGATGCCTTTAAGCAGAATCAGATGAGCTTAATCATACTGAAGGACAGCAACTGGGGTGGGCAGACTGCCTTGAGTAGATAGGTCTTAAAAGATGGTTTGTGCAAGGAGATGGGCTATAAATTTCTTGGTCTTTCAAACAGATTTTCTTGCAGAAAGTTATCAAGACTTCTAAAACTTGCAGCTTTTTGTTCTGTTCTCTTGCTATTGGTAACACCAATTCAAGTCTGCAGCAGAGAAAGGGCTGGATCAGAGTGACTGCTAGTGCTCCAGATAAGGTTATAAAGAAAAATAAAGGAAAGGAAAAATCTTGCATTTGTCCCAGCTGAGTGTGGGACTGCCTCTGTAGGAAATGAGTTAGATGGGAGTGCTACTTAGCAGGGAAAAACGGTGCTGGCAGAACTCATCTATTTAACCTAAGTGGTGAAGTGTCCCTTGAGAGAGGTACTGCCAGCCGTGACAGATGGCTTGAAAGCAAAAAGCTGTGGTTTGCTGGAGGGGAATTTTCTAGCAAATGTAAACAGGGATGTTTCAGACCTAGAAATGAAAAAGGATGGTGAGGATAAAGCCCCACATCAAGCGCCTCCTTGGTAAGTTATGGAGGCTCCTGACAAGTGTTTGTGAGAGCTCTCTGTAACACTAGTCAGAGGTTTTGTTGCTTCATGAGCAATGAAGCTGTCACTGAGGTCACTGTGGGCTTGCCCCCAGCCAAGTGTGGCTGTCGGTGGGGATGACTGTGGTACATTCAAGTGTCGGCTGAGAAAGTCATCTCAGCAGCTCCAGGTGACAATTCTTAGGCCATAAAGCCCTCAAAAGTTTGAAGTCTTCAAGTTACGTCAAGCAGCTTGGAAAAACTTCCATCAAAACAAGACCCGCTGCTGTCATAAGTCTGTCTCCCTTTCATTCAGAAAGGCTGTGTGAAGTCAAGTTGAACTTCTATGGATTTCCACTGGGTTTTAGAAACCCAGGATACCAAAATGTGTGCTGTCAGACTGAGTCTCTGGCTACATTACAAAACAGAATATGGTCTCTCTATCTGATCTGAAATACTTTAAAGCGGCAAATAACCCTGAACTGATTTATCTGCTACTGATGCTGGACTTCAAAAAAGGCCAATCCTTCTCATCATGGTGCAGTGCCAGAAGTGGACTAGACAGAGCTGCTGGGTGTTGGGTGCCCTGTCACACTCACAGTGATGAAAATTGTTGTTGCTGACACCAGCTGCCAGCATTGAACTTGGCTCCAGGCTACGGCTACGTCTCCAGCTTCAGGGCACGCTGTTGGTTGGAGGCCATCATCAAATAAGTGATGATGTGATAGTAGGAATGAGAAGAGAGGCATAAGACAGGATGGAGAAGGAACTGAACAAGTCCAGCACAGCAGAGGTAGAACAGGGGAGTACTGTTAAGGGAAAATAACATGCAAATCTGAAGAAAACTCACACGTGTCTGAAATTCATTTAGACCCTTGTTTACTGCTTAGTTGATGAGGTTTACTTAATTTTAAGTGAGGTAATTCACTTTGCTTTTAAATTGGAGTTTCTGCTGAAGAGTATAATGTAGTTTAGTCAAATTTAATTCTGTGCATTTTGCAAACTTGACTGGTTCCTCAGCGCAATTTGAGTGACTCAAGGGAACCTGGTCAAGCTTTGTACAAATGCAAATGAGGAAAGGCTTCAGCTAAATGATAAGGTTTTCAGAGGACATCGAGAGATAGTAGCACGGTGAAGGTTGGTATAATTTCCCAGAAATAACCAGACAAGAAACTACTGGAACTACACGTTATTGTAAGACAAGGTTCTTATTGGGGGCATCTCTGCAAAGAGCATCCTCACCAAGAAAAGGGTTTGGTGGACTTGTGATTGGCCAGTGTCAGCCAGAACAAACTTTTCCTGCAGTTAACCTGCTTTTAACGGTATCTTCCCTTTCAAAAACTCAGAATACCATTGACATCTAGTGGTGAAATCCTGTGCCCAGAGAGCCAGTTTATTGCATCAAAACTGCTGGCGTGACCTTGAGGGACTGCAGGACATAAGGCAGCAGTGAGAGGCTCCTCTGTTATCTGCGTGGTCCACTGACCCCATTTTATTAGATTTGTTGACTCAGATTCCTGTTTAAGTGGACTGATGGGATTATCTGTTCAGTTTTTTTTGTGCATGTTCTACCCTGGATAGATCTTTCAGGCTTTATGATGAGAGAGCACATTCACTTAGGACAGATGCTAGCGGGAATAAAGACTGCTGCCTTCTCATCGGTCAGTAGTCCCTGGAGTCAGCATCTCATCCAAAGCTGTTGGCTGTAGTGATAACATTTGGTCTGGGGCAGCTTCTCCAAACATGCTGCAAAGTTGTCTGGGTGTGTTTGACAAAAGTAAATCCCCAGCCCGCTGGGTTAATGGCATGAGGCTGAATTCACTGTTTAGCCAAAGAATGGGTTTTGTGAGCCCAAAGAGTGGGTTTTCTTCTGAAGGTGCTGTTGTACAAGTGCTCCTGGCAGGCTGGTGATGGCGTGTGGCTCTGTTTTCCGTATCAGTGGTACCCCCAGGAGCACAGCTGCAGCCAGCCAGCTGCAGCTGCCACATGGTATCACAGAGAAGCTGCAAACAGATAAGACAGGAGCATTTTGTAGTCATATACAAGGCAAGCCTCCTCTGCATAGTAAACCTCATGTTTCAGCTACACACACAGCATGGGTATTTGTGCTTTACCCCTACCATTGGTGCAGCTAATGAGTGCAGCTCACTGGGGGTTTCCCCAGACTTGTTGTGATATTGCAACTATGGTCGCAGTGACAACCTGGGGTCCATAACAGAGACTGCTGACACCTGCTCTTTTGTGGACTGGGGAAGAAGAGTGCTCCCGGACAGCAGTGAAAAGTACTGTCAACAGAACTTACTCATTTAGTGCCACTCAGAGGGCTTTGAAGGCAAATAGAGAATGCTCACCAGTTTAAGGCACCAGGAGGCAGAGAGGAGTTGCTCTTTCAAGGAGAAGAAACTTCAGAAACAGAGAGGCAGAGAGACATGGCCAAGTTCACATATCACTAGAGCACCATCCGGATTGAGCCTCACCCATCCTTGGGCACTTCCAAACCATTGCTGCTTCCCCTGCACCTGCTCACTAAACCAGTCATACACTGTAAAATCATCAGTGAAGGCAAAAGAGGCAGGAGCCTTATGGAAACAACTGGAAGCTGAAGGGTGGCAGGGCACAGCCTCCTCCTGGATGGCTGCCCACGGCCTCTCTGTCTCCAGAGAACTGCCCAGTTTTCTGCTTGGTGGAGCAGCCGTGGTGTTGCTTACACAGGCTCTCTATTCTGTGGACTTTGAGGAATTTACTACTTTGTTTTGAGGAAATCAGTGTGACTTGGAAAATCTTCCTCTCCTTAAGCAGAGTGCCCATCCCAGATGGTGAACTTTCTACAGCTGCTCCTCCTCTGCTGCCTTGTCCATTCCCCGTGCTGGCTGGATAAGCGTGCTCTGGGGAAATGAGGTGGTTTTATGGGTAGGAAAGATGACTTGCACGGAGATAGATGATGCAGCCCACAACTGCAAGCACGGAGGAGGCATTTTGGAAGCTGGAGAAAGGTGCTGCACCTTTCTTAGGCTCCTTGGAGAAACCTGCTTCAGTAGACACAGACCCTCCTCTTCTTGGGGGCTGTTCCCACTGTGTGGCCTCCTCACTGGCCACAGGTAGGCACATTTCCAGTCTGACCCTTTGCATCTTCCTCAATGGCTTGCCACTGGCAGTGGTTTATTCCCTGGGTCTCTTATTCTGCCAAAATACCAACTAGCTCTTAATAGTTTGGGCCCTAGCAGCATTTAGCTTATTTGGTTTAGGTTTTTCTATGAATCGCTTCATTGAAAGAAGGGGGGCTACTTTTTGTTCCTAGTTTGCAGAATCTCAGGCTGAATGCCAACAAATGCATACTGTGGCCAAAAAAATGGGTAACTTGACCTAGAGAATTGTGTCCTGTCTCGTGCACAGGGCTGCACCATCAGTTGATTGACAGATTAGGGAACTATGCCACTAAATTTTGCTTTTGAGCTGTGTTCTTTATGCCAGCAGTCACTTCTGGAGTCATAAACAATACCTGTGGGAGAAAGAACTTACAAGTGATAGAATTGAGGGGAAAGAAGTGGTTTTAACCTAGTTTCTCAAGAAAAATGACTGATTTTTTTTGCCCTTTTGTATCCCTTATTAGATTTCTAGGTACTTGAGACATATTTGACCAAATCTGGAAGAGTCACGAAAAGCTCAGAAATAAATATATGTCTGTGAGAGGACTCAAAAGGCAGCTGGGAGTAATGAGGGGAGGTAAAACAGGAGGCTGCAGCGCTGCTCCTTATCCCTGTGGGGCTCTGTGGCTAGCAGGAAGCTAACTCTTCCCTGATTCACGTCAGTTCTTGCCCAGTGGAAATTTTGCTGATCATAGGAATCAGCGTGTCGGCACATTTGAGCAAGGTACCATTGGTGAACCTTGCTTTTCATCCTGGGGGTTTAGTGTCTGGAGATGCTAGCAAGGCACTGATCCAAGGCCATAATCTAGTTCCTGCTTTTACCACCCTGGGCAAGTCTTCTGATGTTCCTTTGGTTCACATCACACTCCTTTCCTTCTGCTTTTTTCCCAGTCCTGCCTTTTTGTACACCCTGCAAAGAGAGTGAAGTGTCTCAGGCAGGAAAGTGACCATTTGTGAGCTCTGTACATGGCAATGATATCCTAATGTTCCTGCTACCCCATTCCTAACTGGTTACTACCAGTGAAACAGCAGTATAATTTTTTTTATGTTTAATGGGGAACAGGAGTAATTTTTGCTTTCTTCTCTCATGTTTTTTTAAGTCTTCAGCCGTAGTATGGAGAAGAGAGCACTTCAGGGCAACATAAAATGAATATCAGTCCTATTTCTATCCTGAATATTTTATGGTGGAAAGACTAATGTTTGATACCTTACAGCATCTTTTCTGGAGCTCACTTAAGGAGTGTAAGCAAAGCGCTTTAGGAAGAAAGGAGCTGTGGTGGTCCTAAATGTTGTTTGACCAAGCAAGACAATTTGAATATGTCATAATGGCACCAACCTGAGGCAGAACTGCTGTTGCACAAAGCAGATAATAGTACAAGTGGACTTTATAATGAAGACATATTGGCTTGTCTTTTAATCTACAAAAAGATGTTTCTAGCTGGAGCAAGCTGGGACGGAATCAGATCAAGTTTCCTGTCTTGATTTCAAATATATAACATCCAAGTGAGTTTGAGTAATGTGAACTGAAGTTTGTGTAGTGGTTGTTTTGGGGTTTTTTATTTGTTTGTTGTTGTTTTTTATTTTGTTTTTGTTTTGAGGGGGTTGGGGGATTTTTTTTTGTATAAAAAGGACCAAAAAGGCAGGAAATATTCCATCTCAGTTCAGTGTTGGTGAGTGGAAGAGGAGTCTCACAATGCCATCTAGAGGTTCCCTTGCTTGAGAGAGGACTACCTGTGCTTAAGTCCCACTAGCTTGGAGCTGGCAATGCATTTTAACTGCTCTCACCTGGGCAAGAGCAGTTCCAAACATGGGTGATATCTGTTCAGCCTCTCTCATATGGGAGAGAACGTTAAAATATTATAGAGATATTCTGTCAAAAGTTATAGGCACTTATGCCCAATCTGTGGGACATGTCAGGTAAGTCCTGTGTTTGAAAACCATGTGGATCAGTATTTACTATTTCAATAATCCGGCTGCAGACAAGGAAAGAGTAATTTTAGTTCTGGCAGGGAACTGGATGATTCTTTTCTCTTTCTTCACCCAATAGCAGGGTCTTGAGCGGCCCATTTCTCCCTAGTAAAGGTGGTCTTGACCTCATTCTGCTCTTGTTTCTATGGCATGGCTTCACATTTGTTTTGCTGAAAGCCTGTGTAGAGTGAAAAATAATTTGTGGGCGAGGTAACTGTCTATGGCAGAATTCGATTTGGGAAAATGGCATCATCATAGCAGCTCAATTGAAGCAAAAGTGCTGGAGCAAAAATATCATATCAAATACAGCTATAGCAACACTAGTAGCAGACATGATGTGGGTTGTGGTGGTAAAGCCACAAGTGTGTAACATCATAGTAAGACATGGGCATTTGACATCCTGGGTCATTCCTCAGCAACCGTAGCAGAAACTGTTTTAGGCTTTCTTTATTTTTATACATCAGTGACTTCCCCTGCTTTAATTCTGTGAGTAAGATGTCAGGCAGCCTTCAGAAAGGTGTGATATTTGGGGTATTTGTGATAACCGGTGTGACACTGCTGAATAGGTGTAACCAGCAGGTTCCTGATGGCTGCCAGGCAGCTTCCTGGGACCACATTTGTTCCTGGGAGCCTCTGTATTCCCTGGGTCACAATCAAAGCATTACCAAGCACAGGCTTGTTGGACATGGCAAAAGAGTGCATATGACATTCTATAACCACAGCCACACCAACATGCAACATCCAACATGCTTTTTATTGACACTTGGTTAAAACAGAGATTTTCCTTTATTACCAGTGATTTAAGGTTAGATTCTGTGAGATTGCATACACACACCTGATTAATCCTCCTTAAAAGGAAATGAAGTGGAGGACTAGCCTGTGATATTTGCCTATATCTACAGTTAAATTCTCTGTCAGGAAATATTTAACCTTGAGCTTAATATGGGATAGACTGTAGCTGAAAGAGAATGAAAAAGATTAATGCTGTGCAGTGACTTGCAGCATGCTGAACACTAGAGAGAAATTTGTCAAATGGAACAGCACAACAATGACACCTTCTGTAAAACACTAGAAATGTCATGTCTTACTGCTTCGGCTTCTTCCCTTGGAAATTCCTAACCTATACCTGGCAGAGGGCTGAAACAGTCATCTCTATAGAGAAGTCCTTTCCCTCCTAGGCTATACACATGCATCCCAGGCTGTCATGTCTCAAGCTGTGAAAACCATTTTGGCAATCCTATTCCCTGTTTGTTGGGAGTTTTTTTCCTGTCCAAAAGCATGCTTGCCCAAATCAGTGAGAAGTTGAGTTTCAGCCACCTGAATGGCTTCAAGATCATGGCAGCATGCATGGCGGGCCCAGACCAAGGTTAGAAGTACTTCTAAGCCACATATTTAAAATGTTCCACTACATTGTACTTCCTAAATGAATTTGTTAAAAGGAGAGAGCACAAGAGGGAGCCAGACTCTGCATCCTGCTAAAGGCTCTTGGCTGTGTGTTGTGAAGCAGTAAGGGGAGCCTGTGCTCCAAGCTCTGTCCGTATTTGTGGCTCTTGCACTAGGTCCTGTGGACAAACTTCCAGGACTCCTCAGGCCCAGGTGATGTCCAAGAACTTGGACCATAAAGTCAAATCTCACATCTTTCCCTCTGACATCAAAGGAAGTAGAAGAAAAGCATCCCATTCAGGCCAGGCAGGATGCAAAGAGGTGTAAGATATGATTTTGATCTCCTTCCCAGTGAGGAGGAAACACAACACAAGCCTCCTGTTTCATCTCTCCAGCCAATACATTCTCATGGTGCAGGTGCTGGGTGAAGAGCACTGGCACTGCTGGAGCAGGTTTATTAACTCTCTAACAGGAGCACAGCTGAAATATAAAGTGGAGTGTGTGGGGGGCTATGGCATTTGCTCTTCAGCAGGGTGCCTGAGAGCAGCTGCTGGGGGGGCATGGGAGGCAGGAGCCTGAGCCCTCAGCTTCCTGCTCTGCGTGTGGTCAGCACCCACGTTGCTCAGGAGATGCCCTCCCCAGTGTCTGCTGCCGCACAGGTGTCCTGGCTGACAGCCAGCACTGACTTTGGAAGCAAGCCCTAACTTTAAAGCATCTGGGACTTTTACTGGCACTGATTTTAGCTGAAAATCACTCCTGCAGGGTGTGACAGAGTTGGGAGCTGAATTTCTGCCCCCTGAACCTCAGACCAGGGTCTTTACCACAGGTCAGCCCTTCAGTTGCCACATGCATCCCGAAATAATCCTCTGCGCTTCTACTTTATGTAAAGGTGTCATGCAAAGTCTTTATCTACCGTTTTGCTGGGTTACTGAAAATGTCATGAAGCTCTGTTTAACCTCTGTTTAAGAGTGGAAAGTCATCCAGATTCCTTCACATTTGGTGCAGTAATTTTCAGGTATCCTGAGGTTAACCCAAGGTTTCAGTGTCGGAACTACCCACAGGCAGTTCCACCACTTTCAGAGCTATCCACAGGATGTTACAGAGTGAACACACACCAGGATACAACACAGGGTGGTTGTACAGTGGGAATATGGGCTGTACAATTCAGTGTACACAACCTACACCATGCAGCTCTTCCAGCACACAGTCATCAGAGTGGCAAGGGCAGCTCTGCTCTGTTAACACCATTTCTTCCATCTGAAACTTATCAAAAGGTTTAGACTAGAGTCCCTAAAACTTCTTGCAAGTCAGTAAGTGCTTCCTTATTTTTAAGAGAGCAAAACTAAGAACTTGGGCTCTGCTCCATTTAATATATTATAGGAATTTTTTTTCCAGTGTGATTTGACTGACTACAGCAGTGCTAGTTCTGACCTTTTTTTGTGTTTACTTTCCAGATAATACTCCTGCAAGTGACAGACTGAACAATTAAAATGTAGATTACTTCACAATTTTATTCATATGCATTAGAATTCTGAAGGCTTTGCACCATTGTGCCCCAGGTAAACAGGTGTCCCCTTGCACATAAAGCAGCATTAGTTGGCTTTTACCTCTCTTTCAGTGACCTGCACCCTCTTGAATGTACCTGGTATGATGAGAATTAAGCTGAAAGAAAATTGATAAGAAAGCATTGTTTGAATGGTATTTCATGTTAATGTATCAGATGCAGCATCAGGAGCAAGTTACTGCCATGGCTGCTACCTGAAACTTTATATGGTGTTAGCTTTAAGTACCAATCCATATAAATTTGTGTAGGTGAGTTAGGTGTTGATCAAAGTCTCTGTTGGCATCAATGACACATTCGTATTTCAGTGCCTTTCGGATTTCACACTTTCACTGCTGAAATTTAGTTTTGGAAACTCAAGACTCTTCCCACTCCCTGGCTACACAATGGCCCACACCCTGTTGGCCCATTCCCTCCTCTGAGGTTACTGGTGGATGGTGGATGCTCAGCCAGCCCTAAGGGCAGGCAAAGCCCTGGGCAGCGGGTCCCACGTCTGTTTGGCATCTTCTGTTCATTTTGTTTTGGTGTGGTGGTGGTCTTGGTTGAGAAGCATTGACAATGTTCGCACGCCAGCTTGCTGGCGAGGATAACATCCTATTTGAGGTTGGCAACACCTATAACATTCTGAATTTTCCTGGAGATGGGCTGTATTTACATCTAGACACGTATATCTCTTCCCTCTCCTAATCGGGCACACGCAGGCGCTCACACATCTCTTACAGAGAAAGGGTGAGCTATTCACGGCAGCCCAGCTGGGGTGGGTGCTGGGGTTTTTTGTTGGTGCTCCACAGGGTGCCTCGTCCCTCAGCAGGGGTGGGCATCCACTCAGCCACACAACCACAGAGCACAGTGTCACCTAAAAGAGAGCATTAATTAAAGGGTGTCAGGAGAGGAGAAAAAGAAAGGGTATATTTTGCAGGGAGGAGGAAAGCAAGGACAATATATTTTCTTTAAAGAGGAGAAAATAAAGAGATATTTTGCTGCTATCTCTAATTTCTGGAGGGAATTTTTCCTCTAGTATTGCATATCAAACCTTCTGCCCATTCCCATGCAATTTGGCAGGGCAATGTTTGCAGACAACACTGGAAATTAAACTGCTTCTTTTGGTTTATTTTCTATACTTGATACAGCACAAATCCCACTATGTGCTTTCAGATCCAACCTGATGCTCTCTAAAAATGTCACACACCAGCAGTAGGGAAATCCTGCAGTATTTAGGTAAAATTATGTTAGTTTTCAGTAGAATTGATGGATTTTTATTAATTAGATGCTATAAGGCGAAACCTGCATATATGTGCAATATATATACATATATACATCTTTAAGAGAAAAAAAAAGAATCAAACTAAACAAGTGCTTTGTTTTTGTGAAGGGCCAGGACCTGGATTGTTACACAGCACAGCAAGTTTGCTAAAGAATACTATCAATTCTATAAATTAGATTATCTACTACTAAATCAGAAAGTCAAAACTACTGGGGTTAATGACCCCTCTGAACAGCGGCAAACACAAGTGCTCTCTGCACAAAATTACTTCACTGAGGCTGTGCTCATCTCATCCAAGCAAGCTGTAAGGACAGCCCTCTGGATGCCCTTCCCCTGCCTTTGGAGAAGGCGGGTAACAGTGAAAGAGTGTTTGTTTTCCTCTTCCAGGTCATTCTTTTCCTTCCCCATCTTTGTGGTGACACCTCTCACGCCTCCCTGAAGCAGCAGGTTTTTGCAAAGTGGTTTCAAGATGTTCTGTGGGAGTGCCTCAGGTTCACAACTAGTTCTGCATTTTTTTCAGAACTTTTCAGATTAGTTTCTCATTCCTGCTTCCAAGACTTTCATTCTAATAAAATGCTTACAGTGCTGACTACTGGGGTTAAAGCTAGGCAGCAGAGCTACCTTTTGCCTGCAGTTTCTGCATAGAACATGGTTTCCTTAGTAAATGTGACTGCAAATGCCAGTGATGCCAAGAAGTCTAAAGTTAGGTTTCCATTAGCAAAATTCAATTTTTTAAAATAAATTTCACTTCTTTCCATTTCTCCTCAGCTCACCATTATAAAACCAATAAGTTGCTGAATACTAATTTCTTTGTTAAACGTTTTGTTCTGTGAACAGTGAAATTTATGAAAACTGGTTTTCAGTTAATTAAATTGGCAATTTCCATGTTAATTTCTCTACCGTCAATCCTTTCATGTCCACTACAACAGAGCCTGTATCTTTCCCCCATGTCCCATTTTATTCTCAACTTCCCTCTCTGTCCTTGGCCTTGATTCTCCCCATGCCAGCCTTCCCCAGGGCTCAGCACCCTCAGATCATCAGGCTATGTCCATCCTGACATCCCTAGGTGGGCACAGGCTGGCCAGGTTGTCTGGTTTGACTCTGGCTAGGAAAAGCCCACTGGAAAATAGGTGGATTTCACTCAACAGATTTCTAGGGGAAGAGGGAAGATGATAACCTGGGACTGTTCATTCTCTCCAGCTGCAACTTTTCAGAAAATGTATGATAAATTTATTTTATATATATATATGTTTTCAAATTTAATTGCAGTTGGTTGTAGAACTCCTGAGATAAAACTGGGTGATTGAGCAGTAACTGAATGTTACAATTGCATCAGTCTTCCTGCTTTAGAAAACTAGGCTAAAATGGCTTGGGAACCCTCAGCCCCAAGGATACCCGAGTATGAGAAGAGCATTTTGAGTTCTGCTGGTGCCATAATGACTGAAGAAAATAGATGAGTAAACCAGGAGGCATTGCCAATGTCAGACATTGGTAACAAGGAAAACTTAAGGGAAACAGGTATCTTGAAAAAAGCCTGATGAGAGTGAAAAGTAGCATCATAAGGAATGGGAGAGGAACTCAGTCTATTTTCATCTGTTCAGAAATGTACATCTTTTCTACATGCATTTCAAGTTGTATTTAAGATTGAAATGACCCCCAACACACTTTAAGTCTTAGTACTTTCCCAATGGTAGTGCAAACCAGGAGGCACTTTCTAGGAGAGATAACAAATACACCTGCATTTGCAAATGAATTTTTATAGATTTCTAAAAGTGTTTGGAACCTTTCAAATTTCATGTAGTGCTGCACAAGGAAACTGTGAATGGATGAAACTCCACATAACCTTCAGGGAAGTTGGGGTAGTCAGACTGAAGAAGAGAAGGCTCTGGGGAGACTTTGTAGAAGCTTTTCTTTACGTATAGAAAGGTGGAGAGGGATTTTTTACAAGAGCCTGAAGTGATAGCACAAGGAGTAATGGCTTCAAACTGAAACAGGGAAGGTTTAGATACCAGGAGGAAATTTTTCACTGTGAGAGTGATGAGGCACTGGAACAGGTTGCTCAGAGAAGCTGTGGATGCCCCATCCCTGTCAGTATTCAAAGCCAGGTTGGATGGGGCTTTGAGCAACCTGGTCTAGTGAAAAATGCCCCTGCTCATTGCAAGGGGTTTGGAACCAGGCAATCTTTAAGGTCCCTTCCAACCCAAACAATTCTAGAATTCTATGATTCTATATGTGCATTTGGGGAGCCGTATTTTTCTCCTCAAATGGCAACCCTGATGAAAGCATTTCTCTGGGGTATAGCACTGAACTTTTTGTTAGTAGTTTGGAAATACAACAGTGAGACACCTGGCGCAGCAAGAGAGTGGAAAAATTGTGTGAGCTGCACATCAAATAGGGACAGGGTCTTCCTGGTATTTATGTCTGTGCTAAAATATTTCTACTTTTCCCTTTTGTTGTCTCCCCTGTGAAGTACTTGGGCTCAGGGGATGCTCCTTGGGTGGGAATTTGGGTCGTGATGGCTGGCTGAGCTGTGTTCAAACAAATATCTGGTCCTTCTGAGCTCTGGGATATAAAAAATGTGCATCATTTCTGTATGGGTGATATAGCCCCAAATGTGTGAGCAGAGCAGAATTCATGGTGCTCTCATGGGGGGAAAAGTAAATAAATGAAGAGGGGCTGTGTTGGATAGTGACAGACATGCAAGTGCTGCTTGAAACCAGTTTCCTTTGTAGGAACCTAGGCTGTTTCCTATGCACCCTGTGATCAAAGTGGGCAATCAGGTAAAAATAAATCAGGTTTTCATCTCTGTTTCCACTGACAATTTGAGGGCATTTTCGTAAAATCCTTCTTAGCAATGCTAACAAGTCCTGTCTCTAAAGATTTCAGGAAAGATGCCTTTTCATCCAGCAATTTTTTGGCTGTCTAGAGGAGGCATATGCCCTGTTCAACACTCCCTCTGAACACACCCTAAGAGGAGGATGTCTTCTGTGTTGATGGGCTAACTTTCATCCTTGAACCTCCTGGCACAGATAGACAGCACACACTGAGAGGAGAATCAAATAACCTGTTACTTCCTCTCTTATCTGTTTGCAGGATTAGTGCAGTAGTAACTCT
Source organism: Cnemophilus loriae (assembly GCA_013397755.1). Lineage (NCBI taxonomy): Eukaryota > Metazoa > Chordata > Aves > Passeriformes > Corvidae > Cnemophilus > Cnemophilus loriae. The sequence continues at coordinate 2,075,055 of VZTF01005662.1, forward strand.
ATGACAAACTGTACCATAGCAGCTCTGCATTCAAACGCTCCTAAAAAACTCTGTGGGGACTGAAAGGTTTCATAACAGTTAGGAACAAGCAATGTGACATTCCTAGTCCTGGGTGTACGGTCTGATTTGTTCCTTTTACAAGCTTCTTGCTCATGACCTCAGTTTTGTGCAGCACACTCCAGGGATGCTTGTACAAAACCAGCCATAAGTAAAGACAGCTGTATATTTCATTAAAGTAGATTAAAGGGCTGAAGGTGTAATGCCAAATGGACAGGAGCAGCGGGACTGAAAAGCGAAAAGCTTTTCTACTAAAGCAGCAATTTATCACTTGCTTTATACAACTTGATGTTAGTAAGGCTTTTGCTGAAAATATTTCTTTAAATCCTAAAACCGCCAAATGTTTCATATTATATGTGTTTTTTAGTAATTAAAAAAACCTAAGAAAGTGTGGCAGACCTCTTTATGCACTTAATTATGTAGCTAATGCAAGTTTCCTTAATTTCCAAATCTCATCTGCATAGATACAAAGATCACAGAACAATTTGGAGGCTTGTTCTTTAACCAAGAGAAAAATAACAACAAAGGGAATAATTAAACCACAAAAAGTATTTACAAATAAGATAGCATCTGACAGAAAGCCACAGGGGGCATCTTCCATTGTAATTCTTCTTTTTAATGGCAGTATTTAAAAGAAAATAGAGAAAGAAACAAAAGTCACCAGGAAATATCTGAGCATTGATTTTTAGTTTGCAGCGCTGGTTTTAAAGGTTTTAAAAATTGTTTTTGCCTCGTGTTGTCCCATTTTATCATTCTATAAAAGATTTAAAAGGTTATTCGGAGATGCAAGATGCAAGATGTGTAAAAGGTACATCATTGTGTCCCACAATATTCTGTTGCAATCTGTACTAGATAGCAATAAATAGGTGGAAAAAACGTATACGCAGATAAGCACTAAATTATGTTGAATGGCATGTAGCCCTCTATGAATTCCCATATTTGTTGCAATTAAGATATTCATGCCTTTATTTTCTCTGAAGAAAAAGGATCTGAATGAGACATCCTGTGTCAGAAGCTTCTGGACATGATAAAGAAAAAATGCATTAGAAACAGGCGAAAGGTATTATGCCTCCCTCTTGCAATGACTTAAACAATAAACAGCAACTCTGGGAAAACAAACAAATGAAAACCAAAAAAAACTGTTGCAGAAATGTTTGATTCCTGAAAGGCATCTTTACAAACTGTAGCACTAGCTAGATACCGTATGGAAACTGTAGAACCAGAGCGACATCAATAAATAGAACCAAGGCAGTATGTCTTTAGCTTGTGTGGAGACTTCTGAGGTTATAAAGGCTCGTTGCCTAAACAGCCCTTTGAAGTAGAGTAGGTTTTTGCAGATATTTGTCAAATTGATTTAAGACTCGTTAGCGGTCCACAAACTTCATTGCAACACTGCAATTTTTAGTTATTCCAAGTGCAAAATCCATACCTTAAATATGTTGAGCTTCCATTACCAGCTTTTACATCTTATTATTGTCTTTGCTACTTTGTTGCTACTATTCTACAGGGCACTGAACATATTCATGAGAGAGAAATCCATGTCTGATCGTTAAATGCAGAGAAACATGAGGCACTAAAAAGTCCCTGAACTAAAAATGGGTTTGGGGCAGGGAAATATAGAGAGAAGTATAAATTTGCTCTGTTTTTATAATCTCTTTTCCAGATGTCCGTGTCTGGTACTTTTGGAGAGAAGATATTTATCTGAACTGATGTTTGTTTTGATCTGTTCTGGCTGTCCTTATAGTTCTCCTGTAGATATTTTCACAGCTTGTTAAGGAACACATTAGGTTTTTATATGCTCTGTGAATACGTGGATTGTGCTGTCTGGCAGATTCGACTGCAGGGCACTTGTTTGGTCATTACAAATGCATCAACATGGGTCTTAAATTGTAAAAGAGTTGTAAGTAGTGTGTCAGTAAGAAAAAAAAAAATCTAACTTCTCTAGAGCTCTGTGACAGCTCTTTCTTGGAATACACACAGGTCACATTAGCCTTCTGCCAATGGTAGTATGCTGAGAAGACATCTACATTTTCACTGTCCACCAGGACTCCAAGGTTTTACTGTAAGTTAGTGTTTTGCTGGACCATATCTCTATTCATAAAGATATGCTGCATGTTTAATTTCCAGATTTATAAATACAGATGCATATATTCCTTGCTTGTGCCTGTTTCACAAACCACCCAAAGTGCCCTGACTCCATGGTCTCAACTTTGTACTCTCTGTCTCAGAAGGATGCTGTGGAAGGTGGTCATCCACTGGGATGTGCAAAAACTGCCACCTGATCACATTGTGTGTTCTTACTGTTGGAGGATGGATCTGTGAGCATTCCATCTCTTCAGCCTCTGAACTGTCAATGACTCAGAAACCTACAAAGCTACTTTGACAAAGAAGGTCAAAAGGGGGTACCCATTGACTCTTCGATCCTCGTTAAGAATTGGCTTTGCATTCTAATTATGCAAATATTTCCATGAGGTTTGAGAAATACCTGTGGGGTGACATATATGCTGGAAGATGAATGAGTCCAGTTCTTTCTTATCTAGGCTCCTGTCAGTGGTACATGAGCAACTCAAGAAATTTCTCTTGTGTCTTCTCATTAATTATGATTGTGACTCCTCAAAGCCTTGATTTGGGTTAAGTGAATGTATCTATATTCTACCTTTTATCATGCTCTTGGATTTTCTTGGTTTATTTGCCTTAAAAAAAAATAGATTGGTTTGAGTTCTTTTTATTCTTGGGGTTTTTTTTAGCTCTGAAAAGTAGTTTTGAGTAAAGGATGGGAATAACATACTTAGGACAGACAGCTCTTCATGTTCATGCTCAAGAAGTTAATAATAAGCTCAAAATTATTTTTTGTTACCTTCTCAGTGAGATGTGGACAGCATGTAACTCTGAACTAGCATATAACCACAACAAAAATAAAACAGTTCAACTAGCCACTTAGGAAATGGCTTTAGCTACTCAGGGCCTTCATTTAACATTAGCAAAATTTTAATGATAGCAGATGGCATTAGTTTTGTACATTTGACTTTACTGGGGTTAATTTCTATACTTTTTTTTTCTAATGTAAGTGTTGAATACATTCAATATTAAATTTTTTAATTCTGGTGTTGCTGGGAAAAGTATCTCATTAAAATCAGTGAAAGGCATTTTGGGCACGGAGGAAAAAATATGTAAGTTCTACTTTTGCACATGTATGTCTTCCCACTATACCTATCAGAGATAATTTTGCTTAGATCCGCATAAAATATGCATCTTTGGGGAACTTTTAGTTAAAGGGCTGTGTATTCTGTCTTGATAAGCACTGGCTATGTTATGTATGTTTTGGGTTTGGTAATCCAGTAGTCATTTCTGTGATCCATACAAACAAAATACCCAAACCAATAAGGTAACTAAACCTTTAATTACTGTAATGTATGTACAGAGCATTTCTCCTCCTCCCTACTTCCCTTCGCCCAAACCATCCCTCGTTCCCCTGGGCATCGTCTGGTTGCTAAAGCATTGAATCCGTCACAGTGCACTTAAACGGCTGCGGGAAATTTGTTTTACAAGGCTGGTTTTAACTGAACTACCTGCTGTGCACCACATTGCTACTGTTTGTGAAATGAATGATGGGAAAAGCAAGTCTGTGATTTCATTTGTTCAGACCGATTAGTCACACGTTGCATATGGTATCATTTGCTTGTCACTTAATGACTGACCAGCCTGCCTGAATCATTAGTGCGGCAGTGCAATGAAAGGAAGACATAAACATAATGATGAGCTCAAGGAAGTGGAGTGCTGTTTTACCTAAAAGAAATGGTGCGCAGAAATCCAGCACAGCTGCAGGTGCTCCGACGACAATGTGGGAAGCAGTTAGCTTCCAATTTAGCAGAAAATTAAGAGCGAAAAAACTGTTATTTGTGAGAGAAGATACTCATGGCAAGCAATCATCCATGCTCTATACCCACAAGATGAGCATTCAGCTGTCTTTGTCGTGACTTAAAACAATTGGTATCTTGGGCAGCATTCAACACCAGATTGGTGCTTATTATCTGCAGTTTATTCTTTCTTGGTATATTTTGTAAACCCCCCCCTTTATTTTATGGTTAATTTGCTTGCTTGAATGTAAAGCCATTTAAGCTGAAAAATCTGGATTGGGGTTCATCATTGTGCCAGTGCTCTGAGCTGTGTGATGCAACATAATTGGCAATTTTAAAATTCATAATCCATTTTGTTTCATGCATACACACACACACACACACACACACCCTGCCACCCCCTCTCTGCAAACTGGTAAAAAAGCATGATTGGAGCATGTGGATTCCTTCAGTCAAATAACAGGAATCAACAAGAGGCGAGTTTTTATAAAGTTAAATAATGGATTTCCACTAGTCAGGAGAATATAATTCCCAGAGAAGAACTATGGAAGTATTAATGGATCTGAAATATCCTCATTCTTAGCTAGGCAAGGCTTCTGCCAGCTTTAGCAGAGCCTCACATTGCACAAAAATACTGGAAATTCTGAAATTTTTATGTATACCATTTTTAGTGATTTTGGTAGCAGGCTACTGAGAGAAAACATTGTAGGGCGGGAGGGACTGGAACTTGGCATTAAAAAGGAAAATGCAATAATTTCTTAAATACATGGCTGTTTATACCAATGCACATTGCTATTTGTTCAGAAGAACTTAAAATTTACTTTTTCTAATTGATGATAAAAGGCAAACCAGGGAAAATTCAGGCCCTGAGTCCTTCTGTAAAAGCATTTTGTTTTTTCTCTCCTGCTTTATGTCTGGTCTTTGTTCCTGGAAAAGCTTTCACTTCTCTGGACTTGCTTACAGGCCTTGGAGGCCAAGGGATTTTCGATGTCTCACCCACTTACCGTAACGTATGGCTCTGGCAGGGTTGGTGATTTTTTTTTAAGGTTTATTGCTTCAAGAGTAACTTGACTTTCTACATCAAATTCTGTCTTGTCCGAGCTTGTGATTTTAGTACTTCCTTGTGCTCCATTTTTGTTTTCACCAGCTGGCCACAGCCAACACTCAGCTCCACTCTATTTCCCTCTGGCTAATGGCCAGCCGCCTTGCCTGCCAACTCTGCCTTTGATCTGCTGGTTCCTCTCTACCCATTTCCAACATTCCTGTCGGCTTGCGTCCTCTACTTCATTAAGCATATCTTCTGGTTTTTCAGAAATGAAGGATTCTTTATTATTCTGGGACAGAAATGGTCTGAGTTCACCAACCCCAGCGTACCAGAACTGCAGGATTTGCCACGTTGCACCTACATAGGAGGAAATGATGCTGAACCGTTCTCCTAGTAGGATTCTGTTCACCCTAGAGTGAAAACCTTTATATCTGAGGAAGTTAATTTCATCAGCAACTGATAATGGCATTATCAACTTTGAGGGAAAATTTTTCACTGGGTATTGTAAAACTCTTGTTTGAAGACTTAAAGTATGTCTCTGTTCTATTCAGTTCAAATTCACTAGGCCTATATGCTGTGAATTTCTCTGTTTTCTGGCAATCCACCAATCTGTTCTTCAATGAGAAGGTGCTACAGCCTTAAGCCAAGTGACCTCATGTGAAAGATGGCTACAGTCACTAGTTCATAGAAACACAGAATCATGGAATAAGCTGAGTTGGAAAGAACTCACAAGGATCATCAAGTCCAATTCCTGGCCCTGCACAGGACCATCCCCAAGAGTCACACCATGTGCCTGAGAGTGTTGTCCAAACACTTCTTGAGCTCTGTCAGGCTTGGTTCCGTGACCACTTCCCTGCGGAAACTGTTCTAGTGCTCAACCACCCTCTGGGTGAGGAAACTTTTCCTGATATCCAATCTAAACCTCTCCTGACTCAGCTTCATGCTATTTCTTTGAGTCCTTTCACTGGTCATGAGAGTGAAAATATCAGTACTTGCCCCTCTGCTTCCCCTCACAAGGAAGTTATAGGTTACAATGAGGTCTCCCCTCAGTCTCCTCCAGGCTGAACAGCCCAAGTGTCCTCAGCTACTCCTCACAAGGCTTCCCCTCTCCACACCCTTCACTATTCTTGTGGCCCTCCTTTGGATGCTCTCTAACAGCTTCATGTCTTTTTTATATTGTGGCACCCAAAACTGCAGACAGAACTTTAGGTGAGGCAACTGCAGTGGAGGGCAGAGCAGGACAATCCCCTCCCTTGCCCCACTGGTGATGCTGTGCCTGATACACCCCAGGACAGGGTTGGCCCTTCTGGCTGCCAGGGCACTGCTGACCCAAATTCAACTTGCCATTGACTAGGACCCCCAGGTCCCTTTTCTGCTTCTCTGGAAGCTCTGCTCTCCAGCTTCTCATTCCCCAGTCTGTACACACAACCAGGATTGCCTCATTCCAGGTGCAGAGTCCAGAACTTTCCCTTGTTGAACTTCATGTGGTTGGTGATTGCCCAGGCCCATCATTTGTTGAGGTCTCTCTGCAGGGCCTCCCTGCCTTGGAGGGAGTGAACAGCTCCTCCCAGTTTTGTATCATCTGTGAACTTGCTAAGTATCCCTTCCAGTCCCAGGTCCAAGTCATTTACGAAGATGTTGAAGAGCATGAGGCCTGAGGATGGGGCACAGTGGAACCCCACTAGTGACAGGTTGCCAGTCTGATGTCGCCCCATTCCCAATAGTTCTTTCTGCCCGACCCATAAGCCAGTTGCTCACCCATCTCCTGATGTCCTTATTCAGCTGTGTACTGGACATTTTGTCCAAAAGATGCTGTGAGAGACAGTATCGAAAGTTTTGCTGAAGTCCAGAAGAGATTACATATCTTTCAACAGCTGAGCACTTGGAAGGTAAACAGAAAGTTGGCAATTACTAGGAAAGGAGCTATAAACAAGACAGAAACCATCATTTTGCTCCTCTTTAAACTGTAGATGTGCTCATACCCTGGACACCATTTGTCTTCATAGTTGGTCCACCATAGACAGGGCAACAGAAGGTGTAGAGAAGGGCAGCAGAAATACCAGAGACCAGGATTTCCATATGGAGAAGTGACACCAGGGTGGAAAATAAGAGAGTCATATATGATCATAAACTGCAATTACTCTGAATTTCTCACCATGCAGGAGCAATGTCAGCACTTTTGAAACAAATAAAAGGTAATAGTACATTTTTACCTGGCACATGGAATTCTTCTCCAGTAGATGCTGTGGAATTCAAAAGAGGAATATTAATGAAAGGAGATTCTTTTTTTCTTGTATGTACATTTGGTTTTGGAGAACATGAAGGATGTGGGTAATCACGGCCCTCCTAGAGAATTTCTGCTTGTTGCTTTAAGAAGTTCTGTAACCCTTAACGTGTGCTTATGATTGGTTTGATCTCCAACTGGCAGTGGAGAAGCATCTCACCAGAACAGTACTGAGACAAGAAAATTTCAGCTATCCAAATTTAACAAAAAATTTACAATAATGCTGAAAATCTGTCTTTGAGACAGGCATTCATAAGTACTGCAAGGTGAACTCTATAAAGTCTGGGTAACTGAACAGTCATTTAACCCAAATGTTAGAATTGTGGAAGTTATATTTAATAGATGCTGGCTCATGTTGACTTGCAACTTTCATGCATTCAGATGGTGAGGTGCAGTCTCTGCATCCTAATTGATGGCAACAGCCTCACATTGACAGCTGCCTATGTATAATGACTCATATTTAAGAAATGTGTTTAGAGTTGATTTATTTACTCATTGAAATGAGTATATCTTTGGTGGCAGAGTTCCTTTTTAAAAAAACAGTTTCTTTTAAAAAGTAAAGCAAAAGAAACATTGGAGAATTTCCAGAGCATCATTGAAATCCTCATGAGAGATCTGTCTGGCTTGCTCCATCACTTTTTCTGGTCACCAAAATTCATGTAGGAATCAACCAAAGCTACTTGCAAACCTTCCCTTAGGAAAATAAAGAAAAAAGAAAAAAAAAAGAAGTCATGGAGAAAAAAAGTTCAAGGAAAATTATTTTTATATTCTTGTTTCAAACTTTATTTGCAAAGAAATCTGAATTTAATTCAAAATAAGTCAGTGCACCATCGCCATCTTTCCAGTCTAATGGTATTAAATGCTCAACAGATTTCAAAATACTTCTGTTTAATTTCTTTTTACTTTTCTAACCAAGGAACTATGAATGACATTATTTTCCCCTAACACCAAGTAGAAGCAAAACAGCTTCAGACCAACTTTAAGTATATTACGTATCACCTCATAATCCATCCTCCTCTTGCATTTACACAAGTAAAACCAGTGTGTACCTTCAGAGCCTTGTTTTTCTTTTATTTACTTGATTTCAGAAACAAAAAAGTCCTATGGAGATTAACACTATGAGCCAGCATGGGGAGCAAACAAAAACTAGAAAAAAAGCAATTATGCTGCTGCTGCTGGCATTCCTGTACAATGCTCAAATTGCAAGGCTGTCAGTACTTCCTGCCACATTTTGGTTTTTTATAAGCCACTTTTGTCTTCAGCTAAAAGCATTAGAGTACTTTGCATCTATTCCATATTCTGTACCCTTGTAATTCAAATATTTGGAAAAAAAGTCAGGTATTTGAATAAACCTCTTGACCATTGAAAGTACTATACAATATGAAATCATTACAGACATTATTTCTATATCCAGCACAATTTTATAGCTACATGGATATATCCTACTGGGGGTAACCCAGGGAGTCCACCAGACACTGGATGAATGTCAGCATCACTGAAGCCATTCCCTGCACAACTCCATAAGATTGCCCAGAGAAGTTGTGGAGGCCCCATTCCTGGCAGTGTTCAAGGCTGGGCTGGATGGGGCTCTGAGCAACCTGGTCTAATGGAAGGTTTCCATGCCCATGGCAGGGGGTTGGAACTAATGATTCTTAAGGTCTCTCCCATCCCAAACAGTTCTATGATTCTGTGATAACGTAGGAAAGTCCTTATTAACTGTGCAGTCTGGTCAGTAGCGAACTTGTATGGCACAAACTGCGATTGAGGTGTTGGGAGGCAAATGAGCGACCCTACTCTTGGAGCTCAGATGTCCATCCAGTACCATCCAGAGGACTGAGGTAGTCAGCAAGGCCACAGTGGTAATTAATTGTGTCTCTTATTAGTTCAGGAAGCTAAATGAAGAATAAGAAAAAGCTGAGAGGTGCAGAAGGGTTGTCTAGAAGAGTGTGACTCTCTATCCATATGGCTGGAACCAAAACTGGAAGAAATGCCAGATTTGTCTGGGACACTGGAATACTCTTTTAGATACCTGAAGGAAGTTCTCTGAGTCTGATAAAACACCCGTTATTGATGTTCTTCCTTTGACCACACCAATGTAAAGGTCACAGCCACTCACTCATTTCTTTTGTGAATCCAGTCTTTCTTTTCTTTTAGGAGACCACAAGGAATTTTGTGAAGAGCTGAAAGGAATGTTTACGGTCAGGCGAATTTTTGGTTTATTTAAGTGAGAGGAAAATAAAAAGTTTGATCCAAGCAAAGGTAATTTATTTTCACATTCCCAGTTCTGCATGTTTTCAGCTGAATTAGTTTCCCTTTCTTCTATCTAGGATGTCTCCAAGACTTCCCCTATACATCCACTGTGATGAAAACTAAATTGGTGTAGTGGCAGAAAAGTAAGGATGGCAATCCTCTCTGTGCTACAGAGTGAGAGCATCCATAGCCTCCTTTGCAGCGAGTCTCTCCATTTTCACAGGCAGAGTTTCAGTGGAGGAATTGAGAGGAAAAAATTGCCCCTGCTGTGGCAATGAAAAGTCAAGCAAGTCTCCGGGAAGGAATAGTAGCTCCAAGAGGGGATTTTCCAGCCGAGTAAATTGTTTGTAGGAATCCCATGGTTTCATTGTAATGGTCCCTGAGGCAGTAGTCTTCCTGGTGGATTGCTGTTGTGAGTCAGCCTAGCAGGAAAGCAAGCCTTGCAAGGAGGCAAGCAGTCATTAAACTCCTTAACTCTCACTCATAATTCAGAACTATGCTGATTTAACAAGTCTTTCTTCTGTAGCTGTCTAAATTCTCACCTTTAAGAGTTTATTGAAAGAAAATGTTCCTCCCTCCTCCTCCTTAAGGTAATTTTTAAGTCACCAAATATCAGAGAAAAAAGCCTTTATTCTGCTCTCATGTAGCTGACTTGTGCCATGTCAATTCTGATCTTGATTCAGAAATCAGATTATGCAGGTGTTGCTAAAATATTTGAATTTAGGTGAATAATGTAAATTTTGTTAGTGAGAAATTCAGTGTAAATTTTGATTTTCTCTCTGTTTTCAACTTTCATGCCAGGTGCCAAAGTGTAAAAAGAAAAGCAAATTAACTAATGTCTTTTATGAACTTAATTTACTTTACCTACTTGTTCAGTTATAGTTACATATCTATCCCATATAATCATATTATTTTATCTATTGGTGAGTCTGTCTATCTATCTATCTATCTATCTATCTATCTATCTATCTATCTATCTATCACGTACTTGTATACCTACCATTACACTACCTCTGTGGTTGAGCTCAGCAAAAATCAATGCTGTTTCAGCTTGCTGTCAACAGGCAGGCTGCGTGGCTTCCTATGGAAAAACAAATCTGACAGCAATTACACGAAAGAAACCATGTGTAAAGTCCTTACCTAGAGACTTTGGTTACAAAAATGTATACAGCGGAAATATAAAGGATTGGACATGACTGATGAATTAAATAATTGAAAAGTGAGTTGCCTTCCATCTGACTAGATGAAAACACCTGAAAATTGCATTGAACTGAATGAAGAATTAGTAAAGCTGCTAAAACTTCTGAGGACAGTAAAGGGAGAAAATGCCTGTGAAGTAATAGTGCAAGTGATTACTTGAAACTGATATTGTCACATCAAACACTATGTGTGTTGTAACTGATGGCACACCAACTGTATTTGATGTGAATGTAGGGTTAATTACAGTATTTGAAAAAGCATTTGGACACCCATTTTTTGGCATTTCAATATGATGGGCATCAACAAACACGAAGGATGAAAATAATTGAGCAAAGCTTGAAGAAATGAGAAAATTGCAACAAAACCAGTAAACTTCAATATCTCATGTGCACTGAGCAATCACAATTTCCAAATATGCTGGAAATACTAAATTTATTCTGGTTGGCAAAGCATAACAATACATGGCTGTTTAGCTACTGGTGGGCAGCTTGATTTGTCATCTATCCTTTGGAGAAGGAGAGCTTGAACCTGGCCTCCAAAGACTGGAATAATTCACATCTGACTCATGGTAAAGGCTTGTGACCTAATGGTTTTGTTTATTTTGATTTGCATTTGAAACACAGTCTGAACTTCTTGAGGACAAAGGGATTTCTGGGTACGGATGTACTTTCCAATACCCAACTGCATTTAAGAAGCATGGAGTATTCCAGGACAGTGTCATCCTTAAAGAAAAAATTCAAAAGACAGGAGATTCTTTAATTCAGCCTCTTACCATACACTTAATTATTTTTGAAAGCAAATAATCTAGCTTACTACAAATCTAAACACAACTGATCCAAAACATTTCAGAGCTCCTTTCTACTGAACACCTACAAGATATAGATATATTCAATTTTAAGTCAAATTCATTTTGACAAACAAAATAAGCAAATTCAGTAAACAAAAATGAGTGATCTGAGAACTTGGTTAGGAATTCTTAAATTTGGAGATACAGTAGTTAATAGGGTCAATCTTGAAAATAGAATTCAGGGCCCAAAACACTTGACTACTTGCTCAAAGACAATAAGGTGCTATAATTACATATTTCATTATTTGCATAGCAACACATCCCCAATTTCTTTTTACCTATGCAGTATATGAAATTTGACACAAGAAACTTCCACAACTGAAATGTGTGCTGTATATGCTGCACCAAAAACAAGTCAAGACCAAACGAACAATTGCATTGCTTCCCACGGTAATGTGAAATGGAAAAATATTCTTGTCCAGGGGGGTATTACTGGTCTCACAGCATCTCTGGATGAGTGCACAAACTGCGAAAGTGAAGCAGTTGCCAGTTGTCAGGAACAAAACCAGTTACAGCAATAGCATCTGTAGGGGAACCTGCACTTCTGAGAGACACCCTGAGCCCTGATGTGTGGTTCAGAGATGTACCAGTGCCATATGTTCTCCTGCCACACACTGTCCCTGTTGGCCAGGCTAGGTTGTTCTCCCAGCTGGTTGGTGGTTGGCTCCAGCCCATTGCCCAGCTCTCACCCAGTAATCATGAGGGAGAAAGATCTTTCAACTGAAGCTATGTTCACTGAAGTCCCCTGAAATGAGTCACCCATCTCCGGAAGGATTTCCAGATCCTACAGTGCAGCAGAGAAAGCCAGGATGCTGCAGAGAACAGACACGGGGAAGCCAACGCCAATTCACCTACACTATACAGCTGAGCACAGTAATTACAGACATGGTGTGCAGCATGCTTGTTTATTTGCTGCTTTATATCACACACTGTGTAACAGCCTGCAGGAATTCATTCTGCCCCTAATTCAGTCTTAATTAAGATTATGCCTTTATCTGGGTAAACAGCCAAAAAAGTTGAGAAGGGTGGGTGGAATAAATAAGTAACGCAGTACATTAAGCCATTGCCTCAGCTAGTATCAGTTAAACTCCCTTGTGCATCTAAAACTTTTGAATGGCAGTGAGAAAAAATTGATTTTAGTAGGAGTTTGCTTTGAGTATAGTGTTAAATCAGTCTGACTCTCATCTTAATTAAACTAATGCTCATGACAACAGAGCACGGGTAGGCAAAGGTGCGAGTGCATGGACCTCTTGGTGTCTTGTGACCAAGTCTCACTCCAAGCAATCGGTTGTTTCTTAAAGATGCTACTATTCATTTTTCAGATCATATAGAAAATGCATTTACAGAAAAAATCAGGCAGTGAAGAAGAATTCACAGACGTTGAACATACCCGCTGATCTCTTCCTGGTAGGTGACAATGAATAAATCAGGTAAAGGAGTCCAGATTTGGACCGACAAGCTGGAGCAATCTCTAATGTCACATTCATTCATGGCCCTGAAGTCAACCATGGCTTTATCTCGGATAGTGTTTCTGTTCTTAAATTACAAAATATATCCAAATTATATGATTGCTTAGAAAGAAAAAGAGGATAGGTCTTTTACAGCCCCAGCTCTTCCAGATTAGGGAAAAAAAACAAAAAAGAAAATACCTAGTACATGTTCAAGCAAATGTTTTTATATAATTGGTGGTGCAGCATAGGCTACTTTGTATCTGAGCAGGAGGTTTGGCTTCTAAGCAAGGAAATAGAGGACGCCAACACTTCTTTAACATGGTGGGGCAATGACGAAAAGATACTTTGGAGAGACACTTGACTAGATTTTTTTTTTTTTTTCTGGAAAAGTGAGTGACCACAAAATATTCTTTTTTATTCTGAAGTCCCTACTTTATTTGGAATGATAGTCTGTAGTTACAGGTAGAAGAAAGTGTTGTATCATGGAAAGAGCATTGTGCCATGCAGTCTGCTCTGCAGCTCTTGGGACAATAGTGTAGCCCAGTCCCAGCTATGGGACAATGCAGCTTTGCTGTAACTGGTGACCACATACATGTGGCTTTGTGACTCTAACTAATGCTGGGGACATGGGCAGCACTGGCCAGCTAGACAATTCTGACAATGGAAGCCTGCATAAAGCAAGAGATCTTGGAAAATCTCTATATGCAAGTATTTTGCTTTTCCAGTGGTCTTTATCTTATTTTCTTTCTGTCACTGTTTTCTTTCCAGTAACAGTCAGAGGCACACAACCTGTCATCATGTTTTGAGGCCATTAAAGCATTTTCAGCAGTACTAAGTAAATCTACCTATGATCAGTGACTTTAATGACCAGAAAAACGGTTTCTAGGGAAACGTCTATTCAAAAGAGACAAGAAAAACATGCAGCTCATTAGAAAGATTCACAGCATACCTGCAGAAGGTAAGGGTCTCCTGTGCATTTCCCTAACCAACTTCCTCCTCCTGTGGGGAAGAGGAAGCCTTTCCAAAGTCTGTGCATGGTTTGAGGGTCTAACCCTCAGCTGAGGCATCTTTCATGGTGGATGTTTAAAGATGTGCCATCCTGAACATAACCCTCTCTGAAATTTTTTTTAATACAGGTCTTTTGAACAGTTATGAAATAGAGAGAAAAACAGATAGCATATGCACCCCATTTACAAAGTATTTGACAGTGGATTCAATAACTAAATTCAGAATTTTTTATAAGTTCCTATTTGGAAAGGTAAGCAACTTTTCAAAAGTTTTCAAAATAGGACAACATCTTTTCTGTTTGCTTCCTTCTCAGGTTACTCACCACCCTTTTCCCCAGTCAAACAGCTTTCACTGTGTATCACTGTGTCACCAAGGGAAGGTAAGAAGACTCTGTCTAAAACTCTGCTGGCTAAAAGTAAGCAGAGCATTACCTTCCCCCTGCAATCGACTTTTTGTAGCAGTGATGTAGCCTATATGTGGGGCAAATATACAGCCCCTGTAATACCTTCTCCTGCCCACGTTGTACCAACAGCGTTCCTCAGGAGCTTTTACTACTGAGTGGAAACAGTAGCTGAGGATGGACTTGTGGCTGAGAAAGTGGAGTCTACCAAGAAGCTGAGGTCAGTCCCTAGCAATGTCACTGCTTTTCTGATTATTTCTCACAAGTTCCACTTCAAGTGCTCAGCTCAGCTGAGCAGGACAGGAATTGCAGCAAATCCTGGGCTTCAGCACAAGGCTCTCCCCAGACCTGCCTCAACAGCAATGGAGAGGCAGCCCCCCCAGCCAGAAGCATGATCATAACATCTCCTGGCTTCTGGATTTGAAGATCAAGGAGACCTTCAGCTATGTGGGCAGTGACACTCCGGGGCAGCCCCCACAGGGACTGTGGTGCTGCACAGCCAGGCCTAGATAAGGGCAGAGCTTGAACTGACTGAAAGCCAGAAGGGCTGCAGGTTTGCTAGAGGGTGGCAGAAATCTGTGACCCACCAAGTCAGTGACCAACAGCGTGTGCCTCTCCCCCCATTCCAGAACGCTGAGAGCCCTCAGACTCTTCAGTCAAGTTTAGACGCCAGAGTTAAGGATTGATAAGCAATCCCCACTCTATTTGGCTCGAGAGAGATTAAATTATGTTTCTCAATTTACTTTAATGTATTTAATGTTTATTTCTATATGTGCATGAGTACTTAATTTAGCATAATTATTGAGATGAATTGAAGCTAACATTACAAGAAAATTGTAACTTGTCCTAAAACAAGTGGGCCATATTATAATAGAGCTGCTACCACACAGAAATGCTCTGCTACAATAGCTTAATAACACAAATAAATCCACACTCCCCAACATGATACTTCTTTGGGGAGCTGATTAATTATTAGGAAATAAAATGGCTAACAAAGTAGTATATGTAAAAATATCTTCTCATATCAATAAGACTGTAAATTTTAAATCTATTCCATGACAGCAAGTGTAAGCAAGAATTACACACAATGCAATGAGCTGAATGAATTAATATGCCTAGGGCTTTTGTTGCTAGAAGTACTTTGCTCTGTATTATAATCAGTCATTGTAACAGTTCTCAGCTGCAATTTAGGTTTCTTCTTGCAGTTTATAAGTGACAGACAAGTGTTTGTGCCAAACAATGTTCATCTTCACAATCTTTCCTACATGTCTGAGGCCTGACCTTCAGGATGCAGCATCTTTTCAATACATTAGAAAGATAGAGTTGCTGCTTTCACCTCTTTTCCCATTCTTTCCCATCTGCTGCAACCCAGTCCTTGTCATCCTTAGCCCCTGTGGTCCTCCCAAGTACAGTGTAGCCACCCAGGTACGTCTTCTCACAGAGCTGAGAAACCAAGAATATTGAAGATAGAGGCAAAGAGCACGTTAAGCATCTCCGCCTTGTTCATGTCCCTGTTTGTGAGGTGACCATCCTCATCCTGTAATGCTATATTTACACTGCCTATTGCTATTAATATATTTGAAAAAAAATCTTTTTATTGTCCCTCACAGCTCTGTCCGGCTTCAACACCAGTTGAGCTTTGGCCGTATGAATTTTCTCCCTACAACAGCAAGCAGCAACTCTGTATTCTATGTCACCTGACCTTGCTTCCAATGGGCATACGCCTTCCTTTCTTGCCTTTTTCCGAGAGAAGATTCTTTTTCAGCCAAGCTGGCCTTTTGCCTCCGCTGCTTGACATCTGACATTTGGGAATTGCCTGCTCCCGTGCCCTTAGGAAGTGATGTTTAAAAATTTACCAGCACTGATGGACCCCAGCACCTCCAGGGGACCTTACCTACTAATTACCTGAGCAGCCTCAAGTCAGCTGTCCTCATGTCCAGAGCTGAGGGTTTGCTGGCACTTTTCCTCTTATCAACAGAGATTTTAAACTCTATCGCTTCCTGACTCTGAAGACAAGTTTTGTCATCAAATGTTAAAAAAATATTTCTCAGCCACCAAAAATCTTGTACTTGGCTTTAAAGCCATGAATTTAGAAACAAAGTATATTTTGAGCTCTTGTATTTTCTTTCTGCTTGAAAAATGTGTGTTTAATTTACTCACAGCTTCAGTCTTTTCTACCCAGAAAGGAGAGCTGAAGGTTTACTTTTTTATTTAAGCGTTTTGCAGTGCAATCACATTAATAGCTTGAGACAACATATGAAGAGGTTTTCTGTTATGGAGTAAACACTGAAATCCCCAAAAAGACAAAATACAAATTAATGGAACATGCACAAGTCACATATCATAACTTCTTTGCTGTCACCATTACAACTGTAGTCATACTTCTACTTTCGATTTCTTTTCTTTTGTGAGCTGATTTTCACCGTTAGTGAGAGAGACAAGCACACCAAAACTGCGCTTTTTGCCAGGACACTTACAAAGTTTCCAACATTTTTACCAGCAAAATGGTTGCATGATATAGAGCAGCCACCCAAATTTGCAACCCGAGGCTTTGCTGCTGGGTGCAGCTCTCTGTCTACTATGATTGTGCCCCTGAACTCTCTGCAGACGGGGCTGCCATGGAGTCATTAGACCTAGACATTTATCCAAGCCGTGAAGGATGCCAGCGCTCTGCTTTGGCACTCTATTGCATGGGCATCTGGTCCTAGTGTTGCTAAGTGGCTGATTTCAACGAGCCAGTCATGTGTCTCCACATCACTCATTTATTCCAGGAGTGGAGAAAGATAAAAAAAGCATTTTATGACAAAAAAAAAACCTACTACTACTGGAAACACAATCTCCTCATTCAGATGCCTTTGTGTTAATGTATGAAAGCCAGCAATGCTATTAAAAAGATATTTTAAATTAGCTACATTTTATTTCCTGCACCTCCGGAGTTAGCTTTTTTGTCCCTGTATATCTAGCCAAAGTTGCCGGAAATCCCATTTTATGGATGCATCTCCACCTTCATTTTGTTACTGCTTGATTTTGTACCCAGGGTGAAAAACACACTCTGAGATATGTACTTAATTTCACCTTTATGTTGTGGATGCATATACAAGCTTAATTCTGTGTGTATCAATCTTCTACCAGGTTTAATGAACCTGGCTGCTTGGGCTGACTATTTCTCCCACAACTGTGCTTTCCGTTCCACCGAGCCTTGGGACACAACGATGCCCAGTAAAGCAGGACTTGCCCCAAAGTGTTTTCAGGCTTAATAGACAAGGCAGGGGAGTTGCAACATGGTCCCTGTTTTCAATGTCAGGGCTGATTTTCATTAGGCAAAACTGGAGCTTAAACCACACCTCCTACCTCTTAGGCTGGATCTCTGATTTTATTCTACCATACTAACTAGATCTCTAAAAATATCAGTCCATTGCTGATCACATGTCTCGGGTAACTCATGCTCAAAGAAACGGATTATACTTTTTGGGACATTTGTGGACTTGAAGAAACTTCGGATGAGAATTCAGGCCTGGTAAAATAAGGTACAGTATGGTACAATCTGCTCTGTACCATCAATCATGAAAAAGAATGCAGGTTAGATCAAGACAACTGCACTGTGAGAGCATCCAAAGTAAATATTTTGGTCATATTCTCTGAGCTAGAAGGATACCAAACCAACTTTTGCTAAAGCAGCAGCTTTGGCTATGATAAGGGACACAGAACTGTCTTAAGCTAAAAGAAAATTTGTGGTAAAGTGATATGATTTGAGGAGTTTATGTTTGAGGAGTTATGTAATTTGTGGTAATGTGATGTGATTTGAGGAGAATACATCATACCTATAAACTAGGTGAGCTTTTGCCAGAAAGATCCTGCCCTGCTAAAAATCAACAACTCATTTCTAATGCAAGAATACTGGTGTATGCACATAACTATAGCTGGTGAGGTGAGGTAACCATAAGTGTCCACAGCTTTTCTGGTGCAAGGAGAGAAGTTTCACATGCCAGAATTCCCACCCAAGCGAAGAGTTTCGGTAATACACAAGTATGTGCAAGCCAAGCCTGAACTAACTGAACTAATGATTTTGCTGGACAAAATCAAACCCCAAACCTTTACCTAGCTTTTGCCTCTGGCTCTCTACACTACTGTTTTCTCCCTGCCATTACACTGAGCTGCCTTTTCCTTGTACCACAACACTGGTATGCATCAAAAAGATGAGCTGATTACCCTCCACTGAAATTTCATAGCTCCAGGTGTCTGTCAGACACGCTCTGGCTGCAGCTGAGCAGAGTAAAGAGGCCTGAGCTTAAGAAAAAAAAACCCAAGAGTCCTTTGAAGCCCTCTGCTCTTAGACGCAGTTAAACTGAAACAGGATGGCTGGTCTCAGAGCATGCCAGCAGTACTGATTGCTGTCTGGTTTTCAAAGCTTACCCTAAAACTGTGCTGAGATATGCTGGGCCAAAGGCAGGAGAACACTCTGTCCCCAGTAATGAAAAACCGAATGGCAGAAAAGTGAGAGATGCTTTCCATGGTGAGGAGAGAAGGATGAAAGAAAAGCTCAACCCTGATTTTAAAAGCCCTTCTGACTCCAAATGATTTTTATTCATGCTAACTAATGCATGTCTGACCTACACTTTTATTCCTTTTAGTTGGCAAAAGCTTACTCATGGGTGCAGAAATGCTTATGATAACTTGAGGGAAATCCAGCCTAGGTCCAACCAGACCCATCAGCTTATGTCTGAAACTGCTGTGCAAATGCCATGGTGCTACTGCTGAAGCCAGTAGTCACCTGCAGCTGTGTGGCATCAAGCCCAAGGTAAGAAGCTTTGGCAGTGCCTGAGCCAGGCAGGGCAGCTCAATGTAGCCTCAGCACCAGCTGGGCTGAAGCCACATGTCTGTCACTAATCTGTCACCACTCTTCAGTCCTGCTTCTCAGAATGTCCTTTAGCCTGGGGTCAGTGCAGAGGGCACACAGCTCAGCAGGTCCTGGACTGGTGCTCATGCTGTGCCTCTACCTGAGCAAAAAAGCATGAGCTGTATAGGAAAGGATGACGGGCATCATCCAAGCTGCCAGAGCAGTGGCTCAGTTCTGTTGTGTTATCCAGGTTACTTGATTTTTCCCACTCCCACACTTTCCCAGAGAGGCAGCAGAATCTATACCCAAGCAAGCTAACATGCTGCTCTCTGGGATGCTTAGATGGATTCCTGATTTGCCCCAGTCCTCCTACCATTCTTTTTCCTCCTTCTGCTTATTGGTTGCTCAAAGAACTGAGTTTTTGCTGAAGCCAGGTTTGAAAAGTTAGCGCCAACCTGTTTTTGCTTTGAGCATCAATGAACAAATGTATAATATAGTTACTTAAGACTGGCTAGCTGCTATTAGTTACACACAGTAGCATGGTTGTCTGGCACCCTGAAGAACTGGCAATGGTGATTGGAAAAAAATAATAAGGACATTTATATTTTCATTAAGGAAAGATCAGCTGAATAACATCCTGGTGATATAAGACAATGCCTTGACTGTCAGAGAAACTCAGAAAGGTCTAGATTCTAATGAAAAAGAGTTAAAGCACATTAACATTCAGCAACTGTGATGATATTGAAGCAAGGAAACAAAAGTTGTCTAGACCTTTACGATATGAACCTTTCTCTCCCTCTCTTTTCTCAATATTTGTTCCTTGCTTGTCCCAGATGCTACCTGCAGCAATAGTGTAGCCTTCCAGGTTTTACTTTGGTCACTTACAGCGCTGAATTCTTCATCACATTCCAATATCTAACGCAGTATACAGCACACAAAGCACAAAGCTAAGGACTGTTCTGAGTCATGGTATTCTAGCTGGAGATATTCAGAGCATTCTGGATCAGGTTTTTTAAAACAATTCTCGCTTAAGGTAAAATTAATTCAAAATGCCACTCCAAGGCTTGTCGGAGTGGAATGATGTGTAGTCTGAGATGAGTTGCAATTACCCTCAGCAGAGTCAAGAGTCAGATTTATGAATCCTTTATCAGAAAGAGTCTCCTGGGTTTTCCAGGTTGAAGAGTCAGAGCTTCAGATGCTTTCCCCAAACAGGGCACTGCTTGCATCTGGACCCATGTTAGCTGTTGGCTACCTCACCTCTCCCTTCCTAGGGAAGAGAGGAATGGCGACACTGGTGGGTTCCACTTTATACCACTGAAGCTTCATCTTTTTCCCAAAGTCTTTGTGTGTGTGTGTGTGTGTGTGTGTGTGTCTGTGCATCTGTGTGAGCTTCTTTGGCATCTCTTCCCAAGGAGATGCATCCTGCCTTGCACTTTCTTCCTAAAGGCCCCAGTCTTGGTATACACCTTAGTATTCAGAGATCCTATGGTTTTGGCAGTGTATGGGCTGGGGCATCACCTCCCTGAATCCATTATTCCTCTCAATAAGGTGGCTGTAAGGCATGTAGTGGGATAAAAGGTCAGGCTGAGGCAATGAAATGAAGGGAAAGTAGGGAGTGGTAACCAACAAGCTTTGTATTTTTGTTATGTTGCGCAGCTGTTCTCTTTGTCTTCCTAATGCTGTTGATCTTTCTAAGCTGTAAATTCTTTAATAAGCAGGGCTTATTTTCATTCTCTGTGTGTAAAGGGGATACATATTGTATCTAAATAGCATGTATGATAGAGGAACATGAAAAGTCTTTAAGAGTATACAGTCTTCCCTGCCTTGAGATTATCCACATTTATGTAAAACAGGATGATCTCCATTCCCTGTCTTAAACCATAGATTTTCCTACACATTTGTTCCAGCATTCATGTTAGACATCCCTGCATTTGTATGTACAAACATTTTGCAGATTACAAAATGACAACTTTCGCCTTTTTAAAATCTCTCATGGGAAATAAAAGTTCCCTATGCTACCTATCAGTGCACAGAGTCCTATGCCTTGGACGTCAAAAAATAAAATCAATCTTGATATTTAAAATCTGAAAAGTGCATGAGGAAAATGTAAATCAGAACAGATAGGAAGAAAGGGTTAATCGACATGAAGACCAGCACAATCTTGACCATACTGATTGTAGTAAGGTTTTCATTAGCAAACAATTAGCAACACCCACACCAAATAAAATGAATTTCTAAACAACAGGTAGTAATAACAAAATACGTTCCTTAGCTGAGAGTCATTAGAAGGTAGAGAAAGATTATCCATAAAGAGAGGATTAGTAAAAAGAGAAACCCCCGACGTAGCAAAGGGAGCCCCAGCAGGTCAGCTGGCTAGATTGAGGCAATAATCCCACATTTTCTTCAAAGAAATAATAAAAGTAAAAAGAAAGATCAGAACCAATAAAAGAACCCCTTTGCATGATACAGTGTGCTAAGGATAAATGCATGTGCCTTTTAAACAATCATTTCTAACAGGCAAACAAAGAAGAATCAGCAGTAGTGTTCAGTAATATTTAAAGAGACCCAGGAACTGATAATGCCACTTTTATACCTGTGTAACTCCACTGGCTTCTTGATTTATAGCAATCCAAGTAGGAGGAGAATCTGGATGCACACAGTACAGTACAGTGTGCTACAGGACAAATTGTTGTTCACTGTTGTTTTTCTGACTGCTGGGGGGCAAACAGAATGAACTAATAGGTCTCTTCAGGGGTTTTTTACTCTTATTTTTTTTTCTTAGGAATGTTTTAGATCCCGGTTATTTTCTTGCCTTAGTATTAATCATTGTTCCATCTGGCTGGCGCAGGGAAGAGCAGAGTGAAAGTTTGCCTAGTTTGAGCAGTTTCCCATCCCCTCTGAGCAGCATTGCGATGGCAACAGGTAACTCGGAGAGGGGGGGAGAAGTGGTTCAAGGGCCAGAGCCCAGGTACAAAGGACTCTTCTATCGGTCGGTCCCACTGGGATGGCTCAGCCAGGTTTTCAGTGTCATGAATTCGGCTCCAGCGGTCCGCTCCCCTCTCAGCTTCACAGGACCTGTTCTAGCAAAGCCCAGGGAGCTACAGCAGCACGCAGCAGAGGCGTCCAGATCCGTGTGCCTTTCACCTGGGCACCTCGGATCCCAGGCTTCCCCATGGAAATTCCAGTGAAGATTCAGGCTGGGTTCTCACCCCTAGGATCTGCCTTGGCTGACATTTGCCCTGTGCCCGCCGGCCAGGCGGTGCCCGGGCCCCTCGCAGGCCGGGCGCTGTGGCGGCGGGGACATGGCGGCTCCCGCGCCGCTCTCCAGCCCCGGGCGGGCCCTGCTGCGCGCGCCGCCTCCATCAGGTGGCGCCATTGACCCGGCCCCGGCCCCGGCCCGGCCTAGCCCCGGCGGCCACAGCTGAGGGCGGGAGATCCGCCGTGAATCTGCCTTATCTTGTCTCTGCTCCCGGGACGTTTTGTTCAGGTGAGTCTGAGGACATAAGCGGTGAAGCATAAACCCGCAGCAGGAGCCAGGAAACGCCTGAGGATGCCTTTATTTGGGTGTACCTGCGCGGGAGGATTTATAAGGAAAAGCAGTTGAGGTTTGGGCTACGTGGCGTTGACCTGGAAGACCGGGTTTGCATCTGACATAGGTCACTCGAAAGGGTGCGAGAAGGATTATCTCCAGCCCCATGATATCTTCCAGATAACCCCCAGCCACTCCATCGGCTGTGGTGTCTCGCAGGAGCTGTAGCTACTGCAGCATCTCATCTGTGGAGAAACAACTTCTGGGCCAAAGGTGGAAAATGAAGAGCCACCAACAAAGCCTCTCGAAGCACTCACCTGCATGCCAGTGCTGCACTGCACTCTGTGACTTCTGCTCGCAGCGCTAACTCTGCACAAGCATATGGTCGGATTTAGGAGAACATCTGTCAGATTGCTTCAGATTCTACCACACTGAAATTTCAGGAGACTTGGAGCTTTATGTGCTCTCACAGCTCTAGTTTACAGTGAGGGACTAAATTAAGAAAAGGTGCTAGTGAGGAAAAGTCACTTAGATACACTGGGTCAATCCATGGCATACAGAATCAGAAAACTATGCTCTAGAAATGGGGAATTACTCACAATTGTAGGTCAAAAAAGGTCCCTGTCCTACCACAGAGCTTTGGCCATGGCCCAAAAGAATGCACTGCACAGCCATCAACCTCCATAGCCCCTCTAAAGAGGAACAGATACTGGTGTTGTAGTGATGCTGTGCTTCAGGACTGTCCTTTTTGCACACCCAGTGAACCACAAACTTGGCGTGCCAAGAAGAGCCCGGATCCGACCTGCCTGAGATGCTCACCAAAATCTCCTCCAGGTGAAGGGTCTTTTTACACCCCCATTCAAATGCATGGGAGGCGAGGGCATGAGCAACTCCACCCTCAGGCAAAAGCTTATGCACAAGGCAAAATCTCCTGGAGATTTCCTCCCACTCTGCTCCCTCCTATGGTTCCTCTTGGAGGAGGGGGCAACGAGGCCCATTATTTATTTAACACCAGATTGCTCAAAAAGAGGTTTGAGCTGACTGTATAAAGAAAAGTAGGTTTCATTACCTATAGCGCTTCACATTTCAGAGGAGCTTGTATTGTTACACAGTTTGAATTGTTTGACAATATAATTATTATTATTAGTCCATAATGTACACTAACAGGTCTGGCGGTGAAAGGCTGTATATTAACGCACGGTAACTATGTTTCTCTGGAGGGGGTTAAACAAAACTGTAGCTAGGGTCAAAGCTATGCCTTTGCCTCCATCTGCTAGAAACCAGGCATAGTTGCTTAAATTTTAATTACAAATTAATAAAACAAAAATATGGTACATTTTGCACTGGAGGGCTAAATGCTAATTTTGCAGCTAACCATGAAATATCTAATATTGGAAGGCTCTAATGTTAAAGGTTACTGTAGTTTGCCTTTGAAAATATACCTGATAAGATCCTCGAATTGGAACTGAACTAATAATCAGAAAAGAACAGCATAGCCCAGTGAACTAATTTTTACACCTTCTCTCTTTCCACAGGTTCAGATAATCTCCTGGCAAGGGCTGTTAAACCAATATTTTTTTTTTGGTAAAGACTGACAAGTTTCTGGAGCTCTTCTATAGCTACACTAGTTTCTGGGAAGAAGAGATAAGCCCTTTCCTATTTGCCAAACAATGATGGCAAACAAAGCAGCGTTCTACAGGAAGCAAAAGGCTTTTTAAAAAATGAGGTTTATTGGCTTGGCTCAAGGTAGTTGCCTGCTAGACTGAACAAGCAAATACCTTTTATTCATATTTCTCTATAACCCATGTTTCAGTACAAAGTACAGGCGTTAAGGTGCAGGTACAGAGCTGGTTTCAGGGTGACTGGTCTGTTTTTTTCACAGTAAAGCTTTTGTATGGTTAATAGTGCTGGAGACACAGCACGTGCCCTGAAGGTATTCTTCCTACCTAGCCTCCAGTCAGGGAAGCAGCTTACAAGATGTTTAACTCTTGGGCTACAGAACAACTGGTGGCTGTGACTGCAATGCACCATCCCTTCTTCTGGGTCTCAAAAGCATATAAAACATCATAATTCCTGGAAAGAAGTTGTACCCTTCAACAAACTAGTGAAACTCAGTGAGAAATGTGCAGGAGGAGGAAGATGGTGGCTAGAACACAGGAGCTCAAGAGATGGTGAGTCAGATAGACTCTTGAAGGATGTCTGTCAAAATACTAGTGAAACTTCACTTTTAGCAACATGCTTCTGTTTAGGCCAATTCAGATCTTAATCCCTCCTAGTCTGTTCAACATCCTGCTACAAATAATCTTTTGCTTCCCTACATTTGTCAGGTCCACACACACAACCCAGTTCCTTTGCTCTGGCAGAGCTGGAACTCGTGCTGCTTTGGACTGTACTGAACATCTTAGGCAGCCATGATATTCTTTGCCATTTGAGACCACCTTGTGCCCTCACTGCTCAACAAGTTTTGCTGTAAAAAATTAGTAGGTTTAGTAGTAGTAGAACCTTAGCTCTGCAAAGGCCAGAGGGAAAATGTATGCAGTAGTGATGTTGCTCCATCACCCAAGTTATCTTGAAGATATCTTCCTTTCTGACAGGCTCTCCTGTGAGCACTGACAACCTCAAATCACAGTTTTGCCGATGCCAAGCCATTTTGAGGAGATACAGGACTTCTGCTGTGCCTGTCATCACCTTGTCTTTGCTGGGATGTGAGAACACTTCTCACAAAGTCCTACCTTCCCAGTCCAGCTGTTACATTTCAGATGCTGGAAGGAGAATTGCTGCCAAGAACCCATGAGAGAAGAAGGGAAAGGGGCACTAGGCTGGTGAGTTACTGCAGGAAAGGAAGTGATCAGTGAAGAGAGGAAGGTAAAAACAGCCAGCCACCACTTCCTTCACATTCTGCCATGGGAGAGAGTTAGTGTCCTGCCAGCTGTGCAAAGAAAGCAAGCCAATCTGGAATCAGACCAAAACTGCATAAGGAAAGAAGGGTAAGTCAGAGAGCTAGTGCTCGTGCAAACCTGTCCCTATTGCTTGCATTCTCTATGTGTCTACAGGGAAATAGTCTTTCTTTGTGTTCCTGCCTGTTTCCAAGGGAAGTAGCATTTGAGAATAAATATTTAATGTCAGCCAAGAGTTTGAGTTCCACAAAGGCAGTTAAGTGTTTATTCCTCAGTCTGGGTCCTTGCTTTCTTGGAGCAGAGTAGGTACAGAGCCTACTCTGGAGATCAGCCAAGCCAGGCATTACCACCTTTTTGTGGCATGCTTCCCCATGGAAAAATTTCAGGCTCTTGTTGCTGTTTGCTGTGGCATGTGAACAAAGGGCTCGTCTGCTGTCCTGAGGGATTTAGTGAACTTGGTGACTGATTTGCCACTTTGTAACAGGAGCTTCCAGAAAGAAATCCAAGCACAGCGATCTGTCTCTCCATGTTCTGTCATTTAACCTGGATATATGGCTTTTAACAGTGTTGCCAGTTGCCTTGAGGCCTTATTTTGTGAAGCTCTGTTTAAACATGCATGAGGTTTTGCCACCTTCAGGCGAAGCTCTGTAACTAACCTGAAATATGTAATGACAGAACATACCATCCACCAAGGGTGCATAACTGTTCTCTTCGGATTTTTGCTTGTGTTTTAACCTCTCTCGAACTGTCTGTTTGAACTTCCACTCCGTTCCTCTCTATCCTAGATTCCACCAGTACCTGCTGCCTTATGAACTGCTCAGAAACACAGTCAGTGTAAAGTGTGTGCATACAGGAGAGTGGTTACTGGGGACAGCTGAGCATTATTAATGTTGCAAAGATAGACAGGATCAAAAGACTTCTCCTGTTCTGACCAACCAGCCTTTGTTCCTACGGGGGACAACTTTAGAAGCATAACCTGTCATGAACCTGCAAATCTCGCAGATTGCATCCCTTACTGCATCTCTTCTGGAGAAGAGGATGTGTTCTTTTTGAAAACTGGGTGATAGCTACTTAGCAGGAGACACAAGGAAGGGAAGATGCTAGAACATGCAAAGGGAGTCCTAGGACTGAGATTTTGTCCCGCAGGAGTATGCAGAAGCTTCTGTGTGTTTGTGGGAAATGTGGTCTTTCCCTGACCAATTCTTTTGAACTCTACTTTTGGTAAGGGCAGGTAGAGGTGAGTGCAGTTCACTTAATTACTATCTTACCCTCCTTGGAAGCATTGAGCAAGCTTTATTTATAATGAGTTCACTCCTTCAATAACAGCAACAGAAAAAAAAGAGATCTATCTTAACAAATGACAGAAAGACCTTAAATATAGAGTACTTTCCTAATTATATGGTAGCATAAACCTAACTCTCTCTAATAGATATGCACATTACTCTTGGGAGTGATAGATTACCTTTATTAAAGGTAGGGTCTGATCTGGAGAGTCTTTGCACTGATACAGTGGAGGGGATAATTCTAGTTATCAATACAAAAAATAAAAGGAAAGAAGAGAGGCTATTCCTACACTAGGTTCTATTTCTATATTCTTGACTTCCTTGAGCCACAGTACAACACAACTGACTAGGAAAATATTTTTAAACCAGAACTAATTACAGTGAGTTCAGTTTTGTGCTTTGTAAGACCAGATGGAGAATTCTACTGTGCTCCGTTGTTTTGGTCAAAGAATGCACCCACAAATTTTTCAATAAGATTCTGCCTGCTAGTAAAGCCAGCGGCATGAACAGCAGCTGTGTCTCAGGTTAGGTAGCTAGGGCTCAAGACTAAAAGAAAGTCAGATGCAACATGATAGACTCATCAGACGATTCCCTCTGGGCCACATATCCTCTCCTTGCCCCAAAAAGGAAATCATGGTGGTTTGGGAGCACAGATGCAAGCAGGACATCTCTTGAAACTGTGACTCTTCCTAGGTTTCCCACTCAGTGAGTATTGCATCTACATATTCCCCTAGAATCCAGCACCAGGTACTGATAAGTTACCATGTAGGCCTTTGCAGGGGTTTGAGCTTATTACACTCAGTGCTGTTAGTACCTTTTAAAACTTACTCCTAAAACATTGTTAGAATCACAAAGAACTTTGATATATTTTTAAAAGAGCTTTTTGATTTCACTTTAAAGTGATTTGAAGTGATCACTGGAAGCATTAACAGTCCTATGGACTGGATTTAAGCTACATCTAAATTAATTTGCATAGTAGACAATATTTCCAAGTTTTCTGTAGTAGAATATAAATTCTCTTGACTTGTGCAACTTTTAAATGCAAAGGATAAAATTCTTTAGCATGCTTCTGGGAGGCAGACAGTCCTCATGAAAACTGTGAGGTTTTGAAACTATTCTAGGAAGACAGTGTTGAAAATCCTTTTATGGTGGAGTTCACTCAGCGTATTACAAGAAGGAGTAAGACACAGTTGACTATAAAACAGGGAACAGAACACCTACTTCCCAAACACTGCATTTCTAGTGAAATACATTATTTCTTGATAATTCTTCCCATCCGTTGTGAGAAGATGAAGAGAGAGGTGCTCTTTTAGAAGATGAAGAACAGATAAAGCCCAGGAAAAAAAGTTCATTCAAATAAGCTAACTCCACTGGGGCAATGTCCAGCTCTGTGTTTGCAATTTGTGCTCCAGCCAGTGACGAAACAGACAGATCCAACACAGGCAGTCCTGTCTGCCGGACATTGAGCACTGGCACAAGTCTCATTCTCTCCACTGGTAAGGCACAAGAGATGGTGGCAAATATTTTTTCAGAAGTATGCTCCAGATAGCTTTTCCTGAGGGAGAGTGTATGGTTCCTTCCTGAGCTGGAGACATTGGCAACACTCCTTGCTGGTGGGAAAGCCCATCACACCACAGTCACACAATGCACCCTCAGCCAGACACGGGATACCTGGCAATGACCTTAGACATTTTTGCGTAAGAATGTGAGACTTCTGGAGCTGTATGATGAAGTTGTTTTGGCACACATAGTTCTAACAGACTCAGGTGGAAAGGGACAGAAGTAAAAGATGCCTGGACAGATTGCTACAGATCCTTGGCTATTCAGTTTGGAAGTGTCGAGTCACCACTAAACGTGCAGTTATGGTCGCTGGCTGGGGGGAGTTATTGTTTCAGTTCACTTGCAGGTGGCAAAAGAGGGACAGAGTTCCTGAAATAACTGCAGGCTTTCAGTGAGCTGCAGTAGGGCCATTGAGGGCACACAGGAACCCATTATCTGCTTCGCTCTGGACTATCCCAGCAGGAAAAGACTTCGCTCATATGCTGTACAGGTGCTGGCAGAGGGTTGAGAGAAGTCTTTGGGCACTTACCCATTAGCAGCTTCCAAGAAATAATATTTAGTTTCACCAAATAATACTGGAGATGCACCTACTTTGCATACTGGTAGTCTTCCACCATCTGACTCTTTGGGGCATGATGATCAGCTTGAATTGCAGACATCTGGCTGAAGGTTTTATGATGCCCTCAGCAGATGTTTGGTGATGGCAGAATATCATTTGACAATTCTGTCCAATCTATGAGACAAATAGGGGAAAGTGTTAGTGATACTGCTTTCTTCTAGAACAGTGCCTGCAGGCTGTGAGTACACTTCGAGATTTTAGACTATGTCCAGGAGAACTGGAGAAACAAGGCTGTTCCCACAAGACTGGGCTGCAAGGAGAAGGTGCCTCAGTGTAAGTACTACTTTGTGCTCTGTGTAAATTAATTTAGGAGCTTTTTGAAAAGTGGGGTGAGGGACAGAGGTTCTTAATACTAAGGATAGCCACCTTATTCCCAGATGCTAGAATTGAATGTGAGCCAGAAAAAAACCAATTTCCCTAAGAGACTATCTCTCACACAGAGAGAGAGGCATTTGTCAAGGGATAGCCCAGCTACCAGAAAATAAAGCGCAGGCAAATGGGCAAGAGCAAATGCATTACCTAAATCATCTGAGACCTGAGACAATAGAGTGCCATGGCTGTCAGTAGGGTCACCCTTTTCTCCCAGTGGCAAGGGAGCTGGGGGTCTTGGGAACCTCTCGTGTCATGTCATCCCCTCTGGGACAGGGCAGCTGGCTTCTACTCCGAGTTTCTGGCTGACTGTCACAGCAAGGCAGAGTGGTGGTAGCATGGTCAGGACTAGGCTTGAATCCCATTTAGCTATCCCAAGAGATGTTTTGTTTTGGCTACCAGAGAGGAAAAGAGGCAAAAGGAGAAGGAGCTTATTCTCTACTTCTGTGTTTTTGTCTAACAGTTCTCCCCACCTTCAGATCCATGCTGCTTTGACTCAATTTTCCAGCTTCTGTTTGCATTTTATCCAATCCACTCTGGCATGTTGTCTTGGCTCGTTCTCCTTCTGTTGCAAAGATTTAGTACTATTAGCAACTCCTGGTAATAAGTTAATTCCACTTTCAGTTTAGTGGCTGTGGAGAGATGTAAGACACCTATAATTTGGCCAGGAGAACCCAGGTGGCACAACACTCTGGGTCATAGAAAGGCAAATCCTGACACTTTCACCTCATAATGCATTATGCTTTGTCTTTGCATCCTCTAGCCTTGTGGCTCCAGACATGAATGATACACCTGTTCATTATGTTATTTAAGGTGCAGTGCCATTAATAATAGTACACTGCAAACTTTACGTATTTTTCGTGTGAACTCCCCAAAGGCAGTCAGGCAAAAGAAAGAGGTAGATTACAGAATGGAGACACAGCTTCCTTCACCTGAAATTGAAACTACATAGACAGCAAAAAAATTCTTCCTTTCTCTTTTCACTATATTTTCAGTACTGGAGTAGAGATGGGGTATTCATAGTCAAACCCACATGGCAAGTGACACCATATGTGATCCTGAAACATACTGTTAGCTGCTAATAAGTGTGTCTAATACAGGTTGAAGCTGCTGGGTGCCCTAGCTGGATTCTGGGCGTGCTATGCAAAAGAAGTGATTAAGCTTTTTATGGATTAAACGAGCTAACACAATAGAGGCCACCTGCCAAAGTGTTTGCCATATGAAACACCAGTGAAAAAATTATTTCAGAGGAAAGAAGGGAAGGCTTTCCCAGGAATTTGAATACAAACACAGGACTCAAGAGTGGTTTCAGAGGCAGAAAGCAGTGAGGACACATGGCCTGAATGTAAGCTAAAAGTGAACTCTGTTTGGATAAACAACTATATGGGATGTATGAAGTGTAACCATGCAGAATAAAGTAGTCTGGTTTTTCTTTTATCTGTTTCATTGCAGAAAAACGTCTTTAAGTGCATTGTCAGTAAACTGGAATGAACCAAAGAAATACCTAGCCCATTATTTTCATTTTCTGCTTCTAAATGAGACAAGCTGTATTTTCCTGTGCTTTCAGCTCGTGGCTTGAAGCATGCAGGTGATTTCTAAGGGAGATCCAGAAATCCAGGAGAAAAACCTATTGAGTCGGGATGTAATTGAGTTGAAGAAATTCTTATGTAAGGTGATAGCAATACTTGCAAAACTCAAATATTGACTAATATATCTGAAATTGAAACTGAACTTTGCAAAGGCAATGAAAAGAGCAGCCTGGAGCACCCTGAGAAGTCCTAAAGAATGACCTTTCATGCAAACGAATAGCTTTGATGCAAAGACTTTGTTGGGTATGAGAAGTCAGAGCAGATTTCTCTCCCAGCCTTAGTTGTCAGAGTGGATTGGCAATCGGACCAATTTCTGAGGAATTTTGTGCTGGGCAAACTTTGATGAGCCTGGAGTTTCTTAATGATGGTGATCTTCAGCAGGATTTATGGAACTGACAAATAAACATCAGAAAGAAATTAAAAGGATGACAAAGGAGAAAGAATTGGGAAGTGAATGACTAGAGAATGTGGATTAAATGGGGCTTTGTCATATATTCCTAGCTTTTTTTTAAACCACGGAAAGCAAGAGGAGAAAGGTCAGATAATCCTAGCTCACAGGATACAAAAAGCCCCATTTCTTCTGAAGGAAAAATCCAAAGGTCATTTCTCTGAAACAATAAGACTCATTTGTCCCATGTGAATGGCTGGGAAGGTAGGGGAGAGAAGGGCATTTCCCATGTCCAGCTGAAATGTTCCAGCCCTGCTGACCCTGCAGAATTTACTCAAGGAGGAATGAGCTACAACTAACACAGCCCCCTCACTGGCAGTTTAGAAGCAGCCATCCATCAGAGTAGGCTGAAATACAACTAAGAATTAATAAAAACACGTCAGACACCTCCAAATATCAACAAAGGATTTTAGGATGAATTAGCAAAGGACATATCTGTTCACCTTGACCTATGATTTGCATGATTAGATCAAGGAAAGTATGTGAAAGACGTTCTCATAAATTTGGAGTCTGGATTTTTTGCTGCAGCAGTATAGTACTGGAAAGGAAAACTCATGGGAGGAAGACTGAAGCTGGTGTTCATCCAGCTTGTGAGTATAGCTGGCCATCTAATAAGTGGATGGAAAGAGGGAGTGGACACTAATCCTGGTTCATCTACTTTGTGAATGACTGGCAACAAAATACTGTTTTGCAATATGAAACAACAAAATTAAATTTTCAGCAATACAAGCTTTATTGGCAAACTGCCCTCTCCTTTTGCAGGAATTTTAAGGGAATAATGGGAGAGCATGGGGAAGGCTCTCTTAGGCAGCATTCAGGTGACTACTGCAAAAGAATAACCTGTGGCTTCATTTTCTGTTGGTAGTGTAAGATCACCCAAGCCCTCAGCCTCACCCACAAGCCAATTTGTTGCATCAACTACCATGTATGAGGAAATGTTTTGAGATGAGTGGGTGGAAATCAAGGTAGCAGAAACATTTGTGCTTTTGTTTTTCTGTCAGATACCACCCACAACCCACTGTTGGAGCACAAATCTTCACCACCACCACAATCCTCCGTGCCAGCTTTTGAAAATATTCTGCTAATTGACCTTAGGCAGTTTGAAAAAAAACAGTAGTTTTTGTATATAAGTTAAAGTATATTTCTGGGTTTTGTTAACAGGATACATAATATTAAAAACTGGGTTCAAGTTAAGGCAATTCTGTGTATCTACCTTTTTGTAGACAACTTCGAGAGAAATGTTTTGTCCTGAGCACCATTCATGGTAGCAATTGTGTGTGTATTCATACAGCTGTTAGAAACTAACCCAGAAAATATCAAAGCAGCAGAAATAGTGATGGAAGATGCCAATGAGTTAATAGTCATGGACACAGCTCCTGGACAAGCGTGACCACAAGTAAATCTTAGATTTGTTGTTTTATTCTATACCTTCTGCAATGGTGATTTGCCCTGCACAGCAGAACAGATCTTGGCCTTTCTTTTCCACTTACTAGAGGATTTGCAGAGCAGGAAAAGAAGATTACAATTCCTCTCAGCAGAAAGTAATCCTTTTAAGCTAGGTATGTCAGCATTCATTGAGAAGTGTGGGAAAGTGCATGCTACTTAAAATGCTTGACAGGTCTCAGAGAAGCGTGGTGGCAGGAAGATGGGAGCAAAGCCCCCAGTTGTGATTACAATGGCCCCCAAATTAGAGACTGTTAGAGGCAGCAGTGAAAACAGAGTTCAGGAGCAAGGATTGATTTTAATGTTTATCCAGCTTGGTAAATTCACAGCAGTAAAGTCCAAAATTATAACCTAGAGTGGTATTTGTTAATTAGAAACTCCTGGCAAACAAATTTTCTGTTTACATGGCCACTTTAGAGAGGTGGTGGTGCTGTCCTGTAATTTTACTGTGCATCATGTTGTTACTGAGTATCCCATAAACTGACGGACATGCTATACCTGATACATATTTTGAGCAGCTTCATAATTCCACATTTGTTCTGTTTGGAAATTAAAGTCTGATTATAATAGTCATACTGAGCCCAAGACAGAGCTCATTGTTACAAGTTTCATTGTATAGTTTTGAGTGCAAAGAGTTGGACTGAGACATTATGAGCAATGCTCTCATGAGATGATGAGCAAGGTCAGAAACTATTCTGGATCCAATCACTGCAAAATAATTTAGGCTTAATATATAAGGCTGATGTTGAAGAGTACCCGGAATTCAGCTGAACCTCATCTGAGCAGATGATGAGATCCTACTGACAAGGCAATAAGACAAAAACTGTTGTGGATTAGAAAAAAGAACTTTGAAATAATATGACAAGAGGTAAAGAAAATGGGCAGGAATTCAGGGATGGAAAGTCCACACTGAGAAGTATTTGAGGTACAGCTGCAGAAAAATTAAGCTAACAAAATTTAAAAATCCCTCACACTTCTGATAGAGCAACATAAAGAGCAATAACTGACAAGAACGGCTTGAAATGCTGAGAAGGAGAATGACTATGAAAGTACAAAATGAAGTGGAAAGTTAAGAGGAAAAAAAGAGAAACAAAGCCAAAGCAACAAATTGCATAAAATAGCTGAAGATATCAGGAAGTTCATAATGTATTTGTAACAGCATAATAGCTGCACATCTCTATTGTAAGAGAATTCAATTTTATTCACTCTAATTTAGCACAGGACAGTCAACACAGCCATTTCAAATCTGTCATTCACAATCCAAGATAGCCTCTTGACAGCTTTTAACAAACGAAGTGCTTCATAATGTAGACTGTTGGGGACAAGGGAAAGAACCAAGCCCAGGGTCAGCAGTAGAATACATAACATACAAGTCTTTCAGGAATGTATTGCACAAGGGATCTTTATTCTTTTGTATTTTAAGAAGTCTGCATTTCAATTTTGCTGATATTATACATAATTCCCACATTTTGTCTGCTACTGAATTCCCTCCTCCCCACCTCATGCCCAAAGCTTCTTATTTCCGCACCCTGAGTGACAACCACAGGTGCCTCAATAGTGGATATTGCAATGCAAACCAGTGTTTAAATGGCCTGCTTTGGCTAAACGCTTCTTTGTTTGCATGTAACTACTTCCCTCACATTCTCTGCTAACAAATACCTTCCATATGGTTGGAATATAAAGGCTTGGAAGTACTTAAATGGGTAGTCCGCCATGTGTTACACTGAGGATCAGATGCAATGGTACATGGAGGCTCTTCCGCGTTTTAGAGTGGCTGTGTAGAGAGAGGGGAAAAACTCATCTCATCTGTCCTTCGCTTTCCAGAAAAATGTTACTTTTCTCTAACTTTTATTTTAAGTCAATATTTACAGTGGAGTGTTTAAAATACCTAGTCAGATCTGGGAACTCATCATAGAAGGCAGACTGCACAGTGCATTTTGAAGCGCTTCCCTAAATGAAAAAATAAATAAAGCTTTTAAGTCTATGTCATCCATAAGGTACTGAAATAGTTAAAAAAATCGGAATTTATTTTTAGGGTGGCAATTCACAATTGTGTTTGAAGGTAAGCTACAGAGTAACACACTTGTTCTTCTGATTTGCTTTTATCAATTCAAAAACTATAGCGGTAATTATTATGGGCTTATTTCAGCCCAACTACATGGGCAAGTGAATTTCTTGCTGTTCTACTCCAACTATCCAGACTAGAGGGCTTGTGGAAGACACCAGACAGAAACCTGGGTGTGAAACATACCCTCAGACCTTATCCTGAGATCCTCCAGTTCAGAAGTAGGCATCAATTGTTCTCCTGTTTTCTCAACTCTCATATGGAGAATGGCAAAGACACACTTTTATTTTATGGTACTGCAAACACTGAGGTACTTCACTGCTGATCCCAAGAGAGCTCTTTCCCTCTGAGCCACCTACAGAGGCCGTCATTTTGAGATGGATGGTGAACAGCTGGCAATACCCCCACCAGAGGATGTGTGAGGGTGCCATGCTGGGAAGATAGAGAACGCTTCTCAGAGAGCCCTTCAAGAGAGAAATATTCAGATGCAAGGATGGGAAAAGGGAAGAGAACTATAAAATGTGCCCTAATTAGGGGAGTTAACGTAATTGCAACCATACTGGAAAGTGTACCTTTCTATTACCAAAGTTGCATCAGGAAAACACCATCTCGACAGTTTTCTACTGGACCTACTTCACATTACATTGGGCAAGGGAATATTCACAGTGCCAATGGGACAGGGGGAAGCTGAGTATGGACCTCCACCCCACCCAATCAGACATCTTTGGGAGCACCTCTCTGCTCAAAGGGTAGC
Organism: Cnemophilus loriae; assembly: GCA_013397755.1. Classification (NCBI taxonomy): domain Eukaryota; kingdom Metazoa; phylum Chordata; class Aves; order Passeriformes; family Corvidae; genus Cnemophilus; species Cnemophilus loriae. The sequence goes on from VZTF01005662.1 coordinate 2,110,847, forward strand.
TTTTTTCACTGAATTATGGGCTAATCATAACACAAAGTACCTAATCTAATAACAATCCCCTTGATTAAAAAGGGACTCATAAAATGTTTTAAAGTTTTTAATAAAAATTAAACCTCTTAATTGAGGAATACAGGTTATTCAAAGGAAACTAGAAAAAATAGTTTGCCTGGTTTTGTGTTCATCTTTCTTTCTACTAGCTGCACAGTGGAAAATATGATGAAATAGGAACTTGCTTGGAGGAAAAGTGGTTTAAAATTTGATATATTCCCTTTTTTTTTCCAATTAAATTTCTCTGATTAAATTTACTTTCCATCATTTGTGATATTTTGAAATTTGAACAGTTGACTTGCTGTCCGAAGGAACAGCTCTGCTTCCCATCCCTTTCACCTTTAGATTTCACTTTCACAGTGAAGTTACAGGCTGTTGACGTGGGAAGCTGGGGAATGCATTTAAAGTTCGCCTGTACATGGCACTGGTGATGTCCACCTAGAGTCCTGTTTTCAGTTTTGGGCTCCTCACTACAAGAAAGACTGAGGTGCTGGAGAGTGTCCAGCGAAGGGCAACTGAGCTGGTGAAGGGTCTGGTGAAGGACCAGGAGCACAAGTCTGATGAGGAGCAGCTGAAGGAGCTGGCGTTGTTTAGTCTGAAGAAAAGATGGCTCAGGGGACACCTTATTACTCTCTACAACTGCTTGAAAGGAGGTTGTAAGGAGAGAGAGGAGCCAGTCTCTTTTCCCGAGGAACAAGCGATAGGACAAGAGGAAGTGGCCTGAGATTCTGCCAGGGAAGGTTTCTTTACTTAAAGGGTGGTCAGGCATTGGAACAGGCTACCCAGGGAAGTGGTGGAATCACCATCCCTCAAAGCGTTCAGAAATCATATGGATGTGGCACTTGGGGACGTGGCTTAGTGGTGAACATGCAGTGTTGAGTTAATGGCTGGACTTAACGATGGTATGATTCGAAAGTGACATCATCTGCATTCCCCTCCCACTCCCATTTTTTTTTCCAGAGGCTTTCAAGAGGCTTACACTTCTCGCCTGTATTGCGTAAATAAACATTTTAAGTTATTTGGAGGATGAAACCTATTCCCCCAAGGCAAAGCCTTTTCCTTTCAGACGAACAGCTGCCGCTCAGCGAGCAGCGTTCACGAAAAAACGGAGGATGCTCGGTGCCCCGGGGATCCGCAGCAGCACCCAGACAGCTGTGGCCCATCCCCAGGCAGGCCACACGGGGTGCCCCGTCCCCCCCCCCGCTTTCCCGCCGCTGCCGGGCGGCTC
>VZTF01005662.1:2112177-2223163 GCA_013397755.1 Cnemophilus loriae
CACCGCCCCCGCCAGCAGCGCGCCGTGCGGGTCAGCGGGCGGCCCGCGGTTCCGCCGGGCGCCATCCACGTGGCGCGGAGGCTCCGCGGTTGTAAAAGGCCGGGAATGGGGTGGAAGCCGCCCTCGGGGCGGCCCTGAGACGCTCAGCAGCAGCGTGGGGCAACTGAAGTTGCGCTGGGACTTGTAGCGGCTCCAATAAAGGCTGATGGGGAGGAGCATTGTTACTTAATTAGTTGTGAGCCTGGGGATGCTACTCTAGAAATAGCTAATGCATTTATTTATTTTTAATTCTGGTCACCTTTTGGTTTTTGGTTTTTTGGCGTTTTTTTTTAATTGTTGAAACGCCGCGATGCCAACGCAGACACATATTTGAGTCGCCTGAGAAGTATGCTTCCATCAGCTGTGGTCTGGTCGAAGCCTGGTGGCGCATGCTTGGATGCATCAGGCTGATTGTGTGCTTCAAATCTTAAGAAGTGGTATGGCTATAGAATCATAGAATACTTTGCTTTGGAAGGGACCTCATCTAGTCAACCACCCTGAATGAGCAGTGCCATCTTAAACTAGATCAGGCTGCTTAGAGCCCCATCCAACCTGACCTTGAATGTTTCCAGGGATGGAGCATCCACCAGCTCTCTAGACAGCCTGTTCCAGTGTTTTACCATTCTCCTTATATGTAGTCTAAATTGACTCTCTTTAAGTCATGGTGAGCTTCCCAGGTGGTGGGAAGGAGCCAGGAGAAATTCAGCATCTCATTCAGCTCTTGCCGATGGAAGGTTAGAGCTTTACACGAGTTTCTGTGGAACTGGAGTGTAATAGAGACACTGGAATATTTAGTAGAACCTCTGTCCTCTCAGAGACTTTGTAAACCTTCCACCTCTGTATGACCTCAGGCCCTCCATTGGCAGTGTGAAGATAAGGGCACTATAAAACACTTTGGGAGAACCCTGTTTGACAGTAGACATAAATGGTGCGTACGTCTCACCTCTGGTGCTGTAACACAAGACTGTTACCATCTACTGGTTCTCTTTCTGGTGCACAGCTAAAAGGCTGCACATCATGTTTCTTTTAAGGCTCAGCAAAGGGGAGAAGGACACGGTCTGTCCTTGGTGCTTTCTTGTTTCTCATGAGAGTTTGTTTTTGTCTGAGCACAGCCTTCTGCTGGCTCTGCCTTGTCTTTATGATACATGGGTGAGCAGTGAGTTCAGTCCTGGCTGGGCCAGGAGGATATGGTGGCAAAGGTTTCTTTGCCTCTGAAGTCACGGATCGTCACTGCTGATGGACAGATTGGCTTGTGAGTACATGCCCCCATTTGAAAACAATTGCCAAAGAAGTCAGCAGTACAAAACTGTTTTGAATCACAAGACCTGCAGTTCCATTTCCTGTCCCAGGGTCTCATTTACCAGGTCCTGGCACAGCAGTTTCAGTACGCAGAGCTTATTAAAGGAGTGCCAGCTGTGACAAAGTGCTTGCACCCAGAAGGCCTGAAATCTAGTCCTAGACTCGAGCAGTCCAGGCGCAAGGTGAGGATGCATTGCATTCCTGTAGTATTGTACAAAAGTGTTTTCCTTGGAAGGCCAGGGCTTGGACAGTAATTAGGCATCACCATAGATGAAAAGGATGCTCTTGAATTATGCAGAATTAATTCAGAAATAGTTGTTACAACTGTTTGGATTGTTGAGAGGTTAGATGGTACAAAAGAAGAAATAGTAGCAGTTGACAGTGTTTGGATTGTGTTCATATGCTGGCATGCTGGTATTCACAGTATTACCAGCATTTTTGAAGAGTAGGAAATAGTTTCCAGAAAGGTATTGCCTATGGAAGGCAATATTTTAAATGACTTGCCATGTGATTATGATACTTGGGCATTCCTTATTTTGGGATAAAGTATCTTTATGGGCGTTAGCTTATTATCAGTCTAAATAAGGCAATATAGAAACTGTATTCTACCGTTCTGAAAATAGCAGAATTTACCAAAATTTCATGGAGTTATTTGGATTTAGCAGTAGGTTTACTGGTGTGAAAGTTACCAGAACTTTTTGAGGGGGCACCCCGAAAGTCCCAGGAGTTGTTGCTGTGACAGATTAAAGACTCAGGCATAATCCATCTTCACTTTAGAATGAAATTATTCCTGCAAAGATTGTAAGAGTGGGTGATGACTGCTCGTTCTATCAGTTGTTACTTCTTTTTTCAGAATACTCACTTGCCTTTCAATCTCCTGCTGCATATGCCAGGAATACACTGTCCAGGGGATTTCAGGTTCTTGTACTTTAATGCTGTTGAGAAATTCTAGAGGTTATCTGGGATCTTCCTTGCCTTCCTAGGTTTCGTTGATGCCCATGAGTCTCAGGCTGGTTGTGTGGTTGAAAGTCCTCTTGACCGTGCATCCAGTCTGTGTGATTCTTTTGCATTGCAGAATGGGACTTTGCAACTCTATGCCTTCCATGTCTTTCACACGTTTGTATGATGCTTAATTTTAAGCTTTTAGAGTGCTGTTCGCCTTTATGACTCCAGTGGAAAAACCAGGGTCTAGACTTCTAAATAGTTTTGGTTTATTGGTTTGGCACCTATTGACATTCTGGCTAGGCCCCTCTATTCTTGTAGTGCTGCCCACAATTGTGGGCACTCCTCAGAGTGCTTCCTTGTTCGGTTGTTCCTTTGAGGTATGAGCCAAATGCAGTTCCTGTAACCCTTGCATGGTGTGCCTTAGGCTTGCTTCTGGACTGAACCTTGGACAAATCAAGAGGCTTTCCAGCATGTGGTGAAGGAATGACTTTGCACAGGTTTGGGTTGTGTGCGTATCTGCTTGGGATTAAACTTCGGTTATTTCAGTTGGACTGAGTTTGAACGTGACTGAACTTGTCTGTCCTCTGCTTTGAGCAGGAATGCCTATACATTGTGCTAAATCGAATTAAGGGAACACAGCCCAACTGATTTTTTTTTTTTCCCGTGGTAGGAGCAAAAATAGAGAATTACATCTAGCCCTGCTTTCTCATGCTGTAGGTTCTCCTGATACATCACTGTTGGAGAAGAATGCGCTAATGTGACAATTGGCAGGGAAAGTGATGTGTGCAAATAACTCTTAAAAAAATTAAACATGGTAGTCGTGTAGAAATAACATGCTTCCCATAAAATCCATGGGTGTGCATGCAGGCAAGTGTTCTCTCCTCACAGCCTACAGGGTGAGTTGCATCTTTTCTGGCTTTGGTGTCAGGAAAGTTGCTTTTTCAATTGAACCATGAAAATTCTTCCTGTTGATGTGGATAGGAAAACAGCTGCTTTCAGGCTTGTCTTTTTTTCCTTGCCTAACAAGGTGGACTTCATGGGGATAGTTCTTTGAAAGATGTTCTTGTGGCTGCTGGGGACCTTGGGTGCCTTACTTTTCTAATAACTCATGTAACTGAAACAGTTTTGACAACCCTACCAGCCTCTGTCACCCTCAGCCCTTGGTGACAGACCTGCCAGCCTCCACAGACACATGCAAGCTGCCTGCTCCTGGTTCTGTGTGAACGGGATCTCCATGCAGTGGAGTAAATGGGTTCAATAGATACAAAATTTGCTACCAGAAATAAGACTGACTTTTTCAACAGCTGTGAGTTATTTCCGGCTTTTACTAGACTTTTGGTATTTAGCCTTTGTAACAGGTATCTTTAAAAGACAGTATTTCTCACATATGCAGGATTTCAGCAGTCCATTGTGGTATATTCATGTTGAAATATGTTCCCTGAGCAAGCTTGCAATATTCATCACCTTCATGACTTCAAGCCTTCATGACTTTTTTAGGGGTTTAATAGCAAAAAGATCCTCTCCTGGAGTGCCTGTGTCTTCCAGGTATTTTGAATAGATTAACATTTTGACATTTCCATTTAGACAAATATGTATTTTCTTTCTTGGTGTATATTAATTTGTTGACAAGAGTTGAAATCCTTGGCTCTGATGCTGATTGTAAATCAGTTTCAGAATGTATTTTAATTGAAAGTTGAAGATGGAAATGTCTGTGGCTTCCAGGACCACACAATAAATGACAGGAATGAACCCATCACAACTGATGTTTGCTGCAAGCTTGTCTTTAATGTCAGTGGACTTTTCTTGGAAATAAACTTGGCTTACGATTTCAGGTGTAGAAATAGTGTTGTTGATCAAGATTCATTGTGAGGCTTCCCTTTCTAAACTTCTGGAGCATGTCCACCTTGTCAGGTGTTGTCTGTTACTAACATAAGCCGTTCTGGTAAAACGAGGACTCATCAGTGACATTCTTCGTAGTCAGGCTATGGGGAGCAAGTCACAAACAAAAAATCCTTGAAGCTTCGCAGTAAGTTACTTAAATCAATACCAGTACCTTAGAATTTGGGAATGCAAAAAAATAAAAGTCTTCTACTGGGAAGGAATTTTTTTATTGTTGTTCAAAATCGTTAATTATAGCCTCATAATGACTCCTCTGGTGCAGATGCAGAAGCAATAGATGAAGAAGAAGAAATCAGGCATACAGTAATCACAGCAGTGGCTAATTCAGCTGTACATTAGCACAAGAACTAATGCAGTGGCTCCTGGAAGCAATTTATTCATAGCAGTGAGGCTCTCAGCTCCTTGTATGTTTTTCCATTAAAATGCATAATGCTTCATTTTTAACGCTGCTCTGTACTGAGTGAATTCTGTCACAGCAACGGAAGTGGATTCTGGATGTTCACTGTAGGAGGTGGGAGTGAGGGAGTATCCCTCACCCTCATATTGGATATGGACAGCATGGCTTTAGCAGCCGTACTTTGGGTCATGGTATTATAGGCCTGAGAAGGTCAGTTTTTCAGAGGTGAATTCTACCTTTGCTCGAGCAACAGTAAGTTGGTTTTGCATCAGCCTACATCAGCTTTATAAGAGCAGAACAAGAATAAAATTAGGCTCATGTTCACCCTTTACTGTAGCTTATTTCAGAGAGTGATGCTTCAGTGAAGGTACTGCTTGCTCTTTTAATGGAAGTGGAACTTTTTTCAGCAACACTGCTTTTGGAGAATGAGCCTCCTTTGGGTTACTTGACTTGGCACAAGTAAACTGAAAAAAATAAAATCATTATATTGGGCCCTGTATGAGCAACCTTGGTTTTCTATGACAGTGGAAAAGGGCAGTCTGCTCTCTGTTCTGAACCTCATCTCTGAGATGTACTGTTGAGTATTCAGGGCTGGAAAATAGCTTTTTCGGATGAGGAATTGGCCTCTGACCAGGCAGTCATTGATCTCACGTTCCTGAGAGTTAATGAGAGGAGTGGGAAGTCTGCGTGCGGCTTCAGCAAACAGCAGAGAGGCTTGTTTCAAGTTAAAGTGGTGTATGTGAGGTGTATATGTGGTCCAGGGGATGTAGGAGATGAGTGTCCAGATGCTGGTGAAGAATGCAGACGTTTTTCTCCCCAAGCATTTGTGTGACTAGCAGAATGGTTTTGCAGGTGATACTGGGATGTGTAAAAATGTATACTGAAACTTGGCAAAATGCCTGCTTCCTTTGTTTTTAAGGCTTGATCTGTTCATCCCATCCTTACACACACCAGATCCTAGAGCAGCCCACGTGGGAAATGTCTGAAGGCTTCCTTACTATCCTGGTACATGCAGAAGCTTATCTGAAGTGTTCAGTATGAAGTATGTGGCCCAGTGGAATGGTTGGATGTGGTGCTGTGAGTCTCCTAGGCTGGGACTGGACTTGGACTCTGAAACTGTGACCTTGGTCACCTCAGGAAGGCTGCTGCCTGCCCTTGGCTATGCTTCCTCCTCTCCTGGTGGACCACATCATGGGCTTCTAGCAAAGGAGAAATGCTCTTGGTTAACACATTTTCACTTTCTTACCAATTGTCGCAGGAGGAGCTCTGTGACAGTACTGACCAAGGGGAATGAGTTGCATTGGTTTTATTTTTGGAGTTAGCTAAGTGTCTGCTAAAATCCGTAATGGTATTGTGGGATCTGAGGGTAAGGTTTCTTTGTACTTTAGCATTGTGTTATGTTTGAAGTTGTGCTCCTCATCTCTGAGCCATCATTGCTCTGAAAGAGCAGGAAGGCTGATGGGTTTCCCCATGGATAAAGGTGCCCTGAGCTCCTGCTAGCAAAGATGAGGCACACGTGTATTTTTATGTCTCTGAGGTACTTTCCTGTGGAGTTGAACACCCTGTGTATCTCATCCCCTTCCTAATGCCACATCCTGAGTCTGTATTCAAGGATTAAAAACAGTCTATACAGAATTTTCCTGGAGTTTAGCTAAATAAGGTACAATTTACACATAGCATATTTTGTGGTACAGATTTGTACTTGCATAGGAATATAAGAATAAGTTGTACTGTTGCCAGTTTGAGTTTTCCTGTTAAGTTGGTGTGTGTGTGACTCATATTTTCTGTCTTGTTTTGAATCAGAAACAGATACCCAAGGATGTGGCCAACATTTTCAATGCCTCCAGTGACAGTGAAGATTTTCCAGGGTTCCAAGATGATGCTTCCAAACAGAGCTTCTTGTCAGAGAACAAATATACTAGTTTTGATTCCCTGGAGTCTGGAAAAGAGGTAGGAACAGATTGCCATAGACCAGTTATGCTCTTGGGATGCAGTAGTACTCTGAGTCTGTGTCAAAACTATATGAATTATAGCTCGCACCATAACCCATAATTTGCAGTCCCCATATTAAAAATAAATGTAAACAAACTTGGTATCCTTTTTAGGGTTTAATAGTTGCTTTTGAAAACTCCTTCATAATATAAAAAAGAAAATGGGTTTCACTGGAAGGTGAGTTTAAGTGAAATAGGTAAGTGTAGCAAACAGGAAAGAGACAATTACTATACTGGAAATATGTTGCTGGATACATAAGACAGTGCAAATACATTATATTATATGGGCATTTGTGAGTATGTAGACTTCAAGGTATTTCTTCCAGAAATTTCTCTGTGCTGTCTCTGCACTAAAATAATGTTTTAATTATTTTGGTGACCCAGAGAAACCATCAGCTCCTGCTGCGATAGTGTGATTGGCTGGTTCTTTGCTCTCTTGATGGTGAAGTAGCTTGGATCCAGCATAAGGATTTGATATTTTTTCTTCTCTGATTTGGTAGCTTGAGATACCAGCTGAATTAACGAGAAAAGAATAGAATCAGTGTGCCATCTTGGGTGGCAAAAATTTAGTTTTTAGTAGTTTAGAAACTTGTAATTACATGCTTGATAGTGATGGGCTAATGTGTTACAAAATAGCTTTGTCATTTGTGCTCTTGCAAAGGTCTCTCTGTTTCATTAATAAGAAAATTGAATTTTTTTTTTCTTATATTTTCCTAGTCCATCAGGTCAGCACCTGGTTAAGAGGTGCTAATGACGTGAAAGATGATTAGTGGTAGCCAAAGAAAGAGACAGAATAAGGTTTGTACAAGTGTGTACTGTTTCTGAGCCTTTATAGGCAAGTGACCCCAGGAGAGTGCTGAAACCTTTTGAGGGTAGAGCCACAGTCTGTGCTATGGAGAAAGATTGTGTCTAAAATATAGTGAAATGTACTAGGCTCTAAATTGGTTTGTAATCTTGTTGCTAGACAGCAGTACTGGTAACTTCAGAAAACCGGGAGGTAGCTTGCTCTTGCATTTGTGTCTTTGTGGGGAGCATCAAGAAGGGTCGGTGGGGAGAGGTGGTGGTGGAGGGGAAGTCTTGTGTGGGAGCTTCTGCTTCTGCCTGCTTGGAGCCTGCAGACACCTGACTGTACTTTTGTCTCCCTTGATTTCCCAACTTGTGAAATAGAATTTATGATAATGATCTCTTCTGCAAAGCATTTTAAAATTCTCTGATGAAAAATGCTGTGGAAGAGCTAGGTACTGTTAGTTTGACATGCATTACTGAGAATCCCAGTGAGACTTGTTCCAGATTTACAGCTGGCACTGCAACCTTCCTTACCATTGCTGTGTTTCCCTTGGGACGAGAATTATTTTAAATCTCTATCACTATTGAATTTAATTTCCTTACCAGTAAATGGTACAATAAAAATACCCTCAATTCCATCCAACTGCAGCATAATCTGCAGTCCTTGCACATCAGGGCCCTGCATCAGGATGGGCGTCATCCAGCGTTCATGATGCCGAACACAGCTATTGCTGCAGAACCGCTGGTACTTGTGCAGGAAACAAAAAGGTTTTGGTGTGAAAGGCAAAATGATGGGAAGTTCCGAAAAATTCAGCAGTTCTTGAGAAAGGAGGCGAGGTAGCTGCCCTGCTGGGGTGGCAAATGGACTGTTAGTGCATCAGGTGTTCCCTTGGATGCTGAGGTGCAAATGAGTTAACAAGTGGTGACCTCTGTGTGCCTGCTTTTCCTCAGGGCTTTCTGCAGCCCTGCTCCCATAATCTCTGTGCTTCTGCTGAGTTCCCACAATTTCTCCAACAGGTATCTCTGATGTGTATTTTACCTGGTGTAGACTGTTCTTCATAGATGAACAGCATAGCTCTAGGTGTGTTATTTTTAGTTACTTTTGCTAACAAATAGCATATTTCCCCCCTCAACCTTCATTGTGGAATTTCATAAAAACGCAGAATACATAAAAACTTCAGTTTCCTCCAAGAAATGCAATTTAACTTTAAAGTAACTTCCCTGTAGTGTTTGTTCCTTTCTCAAGCAGCTGCGCTGCAGCTATCAACAAAAGAATAAAGTAATTTTCCTCAGAGAAAACTCATTACAATTACCCATAATAATTTGTAGATGTTTAAGTGTAAAGAAACACTATTTGCAGTGGCTCCCCCCTCCCATTCCCCTCTAAGTTTTTCCACTCATCTATTATATCTTTTTTTCACCAGATATTATCTTAAAACAGAGAAGTGTGTAATTAAAGTCAGGGAAGGGAGGGAATTGAAAGGAAGAATAAAGATATTTAGCAAATGCATTGTATTAAAGGTCATTTTTGTTTCTTGTGTGGGAGGAAGAAATAACAGAGGAAAATTAGGGAAACAAGCTTATATGTTTCTGACTTTCAGGAGGCAGGTGTGATACGAGCATGGGTTATATTCCTACCAGGAACAAGTCTTTCAAGAGTTTAACAGGAACTGGTTGTCTAAATGGTTTTCTACTTGTTCTTATTGGAAGTATGGAAATACATTTCTATTTAGTAAAAGCCTTGTGTTTAATTGGGTTGTAATGTACGTATCATGAAGAGTGTTCTAATGAGATCTTTGTACTTCCTGGTCTATAGGCTAAAACTGAGGAGCTGTCTACCCTAGAACACATGTGACTGATAAACTGCACCAAAAAACCAGAGAGCTGAGAAGATGCAAGGTGGAGGGATGTTAGTCAGGCTGTTCAAAGCTCTGTACATTTGTGTTGGTGTTGGTCAGTTTGGTGATGGTGTAACAGCATGAGGAGCAGACCCCATCTCTTGTTTGTATTTTCTTCTATTCAAGGCTTGTTTTTTTATATCCAGAAGAAAATATATAAAACAACATGATAATTTACATACAAGAAAACTGATAGTTTATTTTTATTGGGTAGTAATGAAGAAGAGGAGGAAGAGGTGAAGAAGAAAGCTTCCCCCACAAGAAGTAGCTCAGTTAAAGCCCTGTCCTCAGAACGAAGAAAAAAAATCTTGCAAAGTCAAAATAACTCAGTGTTGAAACTCTGAATGTTGTCTTCTTGTTGTTTGTTTCTTTTGACAGGCTTTGCCTGCAAAGTGCTTTCACAGTATGCTATCTAGTTGGCACTGTCTTGACCCTCAAAACCTGTTTATTGTGGCTGTGTGAATACTCTATATCTGACTGTCTCTCACAGCTACCGAGTGGTATTTTTGCAGGGGCTCCAGTTTCAATCCAGATACCTCACTGAAGAGCTGCGGAGGATTTTCACTGAGGACACTGACTCTGAAACGGAAGTGTTTGAGGGCTTCGCTTCAAACGAGGTGCATGTGAACAAGAAAGAAGTTCTGGTAAAGGCAGTCACACCTACATGAGAATGTATATGTTGGCTTCTTTTTTTTCTGTCTCTTCTGTGTAAACCTCGTTCTTGTAGGAATTTTTCTGATACACTGTGATGCTCTTTCTTCATGCTGAATTAAAACGTGTTGTCTTAAAAGAGAAAGAATGCTTTGTTTCATGTAGCATCACATATTAGAAATGAGAACTTCTTCCACTGCTTGCAGACTGTATTGGGCAAGATTGTTCCTCTGGAGGCAGCCATGTCTGTATCCCAGAAAATACTAATATGTAGATGTTTTCTTGATCTCTGCACAGGAAGAAGTTGCATACTGTGAACTTCTAAAAATTTGTTAATTTAGGTGAATTAATGATGGTGCCTTTGGGTGGAGAGACTGCTGTCTAGAACTAGCGATTTAAAAATGACCTCTCTCATGTCAAAGCCAGTAATGTAACATGGGATTTTTCCTGCCTCTAGATGGTGGAGTCAGACTTGAGTGATGAAGAACGCGATAATTTATTGGGTAATGAGAAAGAAGAGGAGGAAGAGGTGAAAAAGAAGGTTTCCCCCAAGAGGAGAAGCTTTGGCCTTCGTGTTGCTTTGCAGTTTCCCACCAGGAAGTCATCTGAGAAAAAAGTGCCTGAACAGGCTTTGTCTGACTTACCTCTAAAGGACAGTGAATCCCTCACACCTCTTTCAAAAGAAATAAGCATCAAGCGGTCGGACAAAGTAGAGGGCTCTGCTTCAGAGTCTGAAGAAGACATTAAAGAAACGCAGGAGGAAAGTTCCAGTGCACTGCTTAAAAGAGCCATAAATATTAAAGAAAATAAAGCCATGGTAAGACTTAAGAGCAGTGTTTTGTTCTCTTGACATCTGCATCCAAATACTTAGCTTTAGCGTACTTGAATTTTAGGGTCCCTGCTGGTGCTGTGCTGGAACTTTGGGAAAATCTTTGGGTGAATTCTACCTGGGAAAACCCTAGAGGACCCTCAGCACTCAGACATTTACCCCGAAAATAAATTCAAGTAGGGACTAGCCTGGTCAAGTTTAAAACCAGAGTAGAACTAAGCATTTTTAATGTGGATGTAAACAAAGTTACAAATGACCAAGTTTTGCAGCCGTATATTCAGAACGTCAGAAAACCAGCTGGTCCTTTCAGGTGATTTATGGTGTTGTTTGCACAACAGTGTTTCTACTTTTTGTTTATCTGTGACAGATCTGCTGCAGTTACTGTTTGGAAAGCCAGCTAAAAACTGCTGAGGATGATAAATGTAATTTTTCAGTTGTGTGGGATGTGATTTTTACAGTAATGCTTTACTGTATAACTGCTGAACATGTATGTATGTGTGTGTAGGTCAGGAAAAGAGTGACTGATCATTTCCTAATGTTTTGTCCTCTATTATCCAACATGCCACCAGCTCTCTCTGATTATCGTGCTGCTATGTAATCTGAACTGATGTTCAGTCTTCAGCAGCTCCTTCAGTTTTGCTGTGTTTCAGGAAAAGTTGCAGCTTCCAAGCAGTCCTGGAGCTCAAGCAATACCTCTTGGTGTGGGCCTGCAGCTCCTGTGTAAAAACTTGCTTCAGCTTTGTACCTGCGCTTCTAATCTGTCATGGGTGCCCACTGCTGTTGTGTTGGTCTTGCTGCTCATTGGTCCTTCTCACCTTCCACTCTTCCTTGCAGTTCAACCACTGTGAAATTCAGTGGCATCCTAGGAGCAGTACTGTAATGGCATTAAATAGCTCTTAATAAATGCCACACTGAAGTATTTACTGAGAAATACTGTATTCAGCTTTTAATCTCTTGATGGCTGTGGCAATCTCAGAGAGCTAGCGGCTTGGCTCATCCCCACTACCACTGTCTTTTCGGAAATTAACCTCATTCTGGAATTCCAGAACAGGTCAGTGGTTTTTTTGTACCTATCAGACACTGCTTCTGTGGAAATGTACCTCCAAGACATCTTGTACACGATGCAGGAAATGATCGTCCTGCATGCTGAAGTGCTTCTGATGCTCTACATGCATCAGAACATGCATGCATTGGGGGAACTGCCAGTGGGGCTTAGTTACTCTCTGACTTTGTAATGAGCGTGTACTCAGTATCTGCACTGCTTAAGGGGACACTGAGCTCCCTGGCAAAGAGCACAGATGTATATGCAGTCAGTAGAAGCTCACTGGGAACATCTTACTGTCTTCTGGCACCCTGTCTTTCTTTTCTCCCTCCTGTCATATGAACTTCATTTCTCGTTATCAACCGTTACCATGTTGTAATGCACTCCTTTGGTGCTGTTTTGACGAGATACTATATAAATCTGGCTAGTTCTAATTGCAGTAAGAATTATTGGGAGCTGTGAAGGTAGTATTGTTGGCAGAGTTTTTGCTCATTCAGAGTAGATAAACCCCTTTTATGAGCCCCACTTTATTTAAGCGCTTCTAGAAAGGTTTCATGCACATGTTTAGCTATAATTTGAAGTGCATGTGGAGAGTGGATGGTAGGTGGTGTTGCTTTTTTTGCAAGTTGCAGTGAGTTTTCAGTGTGACATCCCTTGATTCCAGCTTGCCCAGCTGCTGGCAGAACTGAATTCCATACCGGACCTGTTCCCAGTGAAAACGCCTGCCTCGACTCCTTCAGTAAGTTCCTGGTACTGGTTGGTGGTGACAGTAATTTTTGTTAGACTTAGCATTAACATGTTTCATCAGAAACTTTCAGCAGGTTTGTTCTGGTTTTCTTTGGGTTTGGTCACTTCATTTGAATAGATTTGCTATTGGTTGGGAAGTAGCAGAGATTATGTGAGGAAATGGAATTTTATAAGATAATTTATGAAGAAATACAAAGACCAAGATGAGATGCTACTTTTATCATTTTTGCTCCAGAAATACTGTTGAGATCTTACACAAATGTCTGTGTATGTGGGAATAAGGAAGAGTAGTTGCATTCCTTTGGGTTTAGATCCTGTTGATTTCCCTCATGGAGGCTTTTCTTCTAAAATCCACACTTCCTAGTAGAGCTATGCTCGTGAACTTGAACCATTCAACACAAACTGGAATGATACAGTAGTTATTTCAATTAACTTTTCTCAGCTTTCAGCAGAGGAGTGTCACCCCTTCTTTCTCTGTAAAGTAGCATTTTTCCACATGTATTATAAACTGAAAAGATCTGAGGAAATGTTGAAGGGCCATGTCTTTGGTAGATGTCCATGCAGGACTTCTGTTGCATGAATTCAATCACACAGTAATTGGCAGGTGTGACAGTGTGAAGAGGGTATCTTATGCCTCTGAAGAAACTCCAAAATCAGAAATCTTGAACTAAATGAAGCAGCTTCTTAATGCCCTTTCAGTTTAAAATGCTTAAAAGAAAATTAACTAAAATTCAGTTTGTTCCTCAAATTCTGTATTCCTCAATGTTCCTCAATTGTGTATTCAGATTGTGGGAAAATCTGAATATTTAGCTACCAAAGAACAGTGAGAACTAGCTTCCACCTTTGTATGCCATGTGCTAAATTTTAGTATAGTTCTATGATGTTAATTGGAATGGAATTTGACGTGAATGTGTAGTGTTTTAAAAGTAGCAAAAAAGTGTAGTGTGTAGGGAGTATAATTGGTGGGATTTGGCTAAACAAATAAGGAGTAGGAGAACAGCAGATCAATTCATGATAGTACGAGTGTGATACAGACATTTTCAGGTTGGTTCTAGTGTTTAACGCTACAAACATAACTGAAAAGAGAGTTACTGGAATTTTCTTCTCTTTGTAGAAACAGAAGAAAACCCCAAGGAGGACATTTTCTGAAGGCCAGATAGCACGTCGAATGAACCCAACCAGAAATGCTCGTCCACCAGAAAAATTTGCCTTGGAAAAATTTACTGTGTCGGCTGTCAAATTTGCAGAACACATCCGTAGCTATAGACAACAAAACCTCTTGAAGAGACTCAGTGTGGTATTTGCCAAATTTTGATATCCCTTGTAGTCAGGAACTAGGAAACACTTAAATTGTTGGCCAGTATTTAGACTAGACATCACATCCTACACAAAGTTATTGAAAATCTTTGGTTGGGATTAGCTACAGAAGGAGTTACCTCCAGGCCTTTCTGTCTTGTCTTTCACCTGTTAAGTGGGCTCTGTTTGTGACCAGTGTTATTCAGGCATAACAAAGCAGTTTACTTATGATCTGTTATTAATTCTTTATCTGAAAATTACTAGAGCCCGAAATGTACAGGGCCTTGGAGTGTACAAGGCCTTGGGTGGTAAAGGTGGCAAAGCAGATCTTCTCTATTACCAGACTCAGAAAAAAAGGGTAAAAGTCCTTCTCTGGAAATAGCAGAGAGAAGATATGGCTGAACTGAGAATGAATTAAGAGAATTGGGACTAGCAAACTGCTGATATATAGGCTAGCCATTGAAAATGGCAGGTTTTACTCTTCCCTATTTTTAAAAATCTTATTTTTAAAAAACTCTTCCCTATTTAAAAAAAAATTTCCTCCTCTAGCTTATGGTGGTCATTTGTCTTGCTTATATTTTCTGTATAACCCTTATGAGGAAGACCCTTTAAGTTTGAAGCCTTACAGGCTGGATCCCAGTTCTGCTTGTAGGAACAAGTGCTGGGCATAGTTGAAGCATTATAGAGGGAACTTGGCTATTAGAAGAAGAGCAGTAGCACCAAATGAGAACCTGGGCTGGTAAATGCCTGTTTTGGACAGAACAGAACTGAGCTAGAGTGAAGGACAAATGAGGTCTTCAGACACAGGTATGGGAAAGGCTAAGAGTCAGATGAGATTTATTCATGAATAGGGATCCAAGAGAATCATATTTAGAAGGAAAAAAAGATCACTTAATCAGGAGTGGAGTACTATCTGCCAAATAACAGGATAATAAGAAAGGGCTGGATATGGCAGGACTAACCTAAAACTTCAGTAGAGGTTTCTTTTGCAGGACATTAGAGATTGTCATTGGAGAAAGCAACTAGAGAACGTACAAGGAGATTGAAGGAGGAAATAATGGAAAGGCAGATGATCACAGTTTCTTACTTTGAGAGGGAAGAAATGGAGTATGAAGAGTTACAGGGGAGGAGTACAGGGAATGCAAAGAAAAGTTAGCAGTAAAACATGTCAGGGATTTGTGCGAATCAAAGTAGTAATGATGGAAAGGAATTAAATAAAATGAATAAAAAGTGTAGTAGAGAAAAGATTATGGAGGAGGGTGAGAGAAGGAGACAGTGATGATTTGGAAACTATTCCTTGTTCTTCCAGTAGTGCATGAGCCTGTAGTCTGCCAGCTTTGGACTGCGTACACATTGTAAATGAAGGAATTTGTCACCAAGTGTGGTGACAGAGGCTTCATGACCTCAGACAAAAGGTACTGAGATGAGTTTGTTTAGCAGGGGGATTGTGGAGTTCGCAAAAGAAGGAGATCATCAAAGTATTCATCTCATCGTCCAGTAGAAGATATAACTGACGAGGACTTGGACAACATTGCAGTCACTGTTAGAGACAAAATCTATGACAAAGTTCTAGTAAGTGGTTACCATATTCTTCAGTGTGTCTGTGTGCTTGAAATGAAAAGTCTCGCACTATTTCACTGGCGTTTGCTAAAAGGTGTCCTTTCCTGAGGCTCTGGGGAGTACAGCTCATCATTATTATATCACACACATACAGCTTTGAAAGCTTTGTCAGATTTCTGTAGGCTTGGTTGTGGTGGTTGATACTCCCCACTGGCTTCTTGCCTCTGAAAAAATAAGTGTTTTTGTGCCACAGAGCTTTTAAGTTTGCTATAGCTATTACTTGCCGTTGGTAAGAGTAATTCTTTTTGCATTCTTTTTATCTCTCGCACTAATAAAAATGTTCTCTTGTTGTACCATTAAATAATAGTGATCCCTGCTGTTCTTTGTACCCCTGGAAATGACGTTTCCAATGCAGGTTGTGTAGTTTCCAGAGTTCTTAATGGAACTCCTCCTTCCTTGCTTTCACTGGGTTTGGCTATTATTATCATAAAGATCAGCTTACCATGTATGTCACACTTCAGGGTATTGGCAGAGATGAGTCACAAGATCATTTTCTCAGTAGTTTTAGGTGTTTCCTAGAGAGAAGAAAGGACCAGAACTGTGACATGAGGTTCATGTAATTTGAGACTTCCAATGCAACTGAAATTTGGCACTGTCTCTGCAAAATTCCTAGCATTGCTATATGATTTATCATCATAACAGAACTTGCTGTTCATTGTTTAATTTGACTTTGATTTGAAGTTTGTCCTTATTATTAGGAAAGTTCATCAATGAGCATTTAAGATGTCCTTCATACATATGTTTTTCTCTTCCTTTCCACCTTTAGGGTAGTACTTGCCACCAGTGTCGACAAAAGACAACTGATACAAAGACAATCTGTCGCAACCAGGGCTGTGGAGGGGTAAGGGGGCAGTTCTGTGGACCATGTCTTCGAAATCGATACGGTGAAGATGTGAAGTCAGCTCTGCTTGATCCAGTAAGTATCATTCTTGAGCCTGGAATGAAAGTGTAATGAATAGTTTTGTTAGTAATCTGTGATGAGAATATGCTCATGGTAACATAGTGTTCAAACATTTTTGCCAAGAGCAGATCTGTAGTTCGAACTAATGGCTCTGGTGTGCTGGCCCAGTGTGGCAGTGGCTGCTCTATTAGCACCTGTACTTTTATGTGCAGTTGCTGAGCAGCTTGGAGATGCCTAACTTCATGTACCAGGTGGTTAATTCAGTCCCAGGAATTGTGCTGGACCAGCAGAGAGAAGCAAAGGAACTTGTCACAGTGGGTACCCATCTCGTTCTAGGGAGTCAACTAAGTCAGTCTAACATAGAATGAATTATCATTAGGCATTACAGATGACTTCAGTCTATTTGAAAATTAATACTGAGCACATCAGAGAACCTGAGGCTTCAGAGTAAGAAGTATTCAAGCACTTAATAATTTCTCTAATCCTGCAGAATTTAGGAAGTCTTAATAAGGTTGGCTGGCTGGCTGATAGAGGCTTTTAAAACCTTGCCCTGAACAATTCCAGGGTGAGGAAGCCATACTCATGTTTCTCTGAGCAACAGGAAGGCCAATATAGCATTTTTCATAATTTGCTTTTACCCCCCTCCCACGTTCACGCCCCTGCAGGCCTGGATCTGTCCTCCTTGTCGTGGGGTGTGCAACTGCAGCTACTGCCGCCGGCGGGACGGGCGCTGTGCCACCGGCATGCTCATCCACCTGGCCAAGTTCTACGGCTACAACAATGTCAAGGAGTACCTGGAAAGGTGAGAGTTCTGCCCTGTGGTCATTTCTTTTTAGACTGTTACAGCCCTTCCTTTAAATAACATTTGTCTTCTTGTGCCCTGGGGCAAATACTGCACCTATGCAAAAGAATTTTCTTGGGTTTCAGATTTTTTCCTAGGCTGAAATCAGCTTGTTTAAAGTGAGGTATATTGTCTATGTAAACAACTAATTTGCTTAAAAAACTGAGACTTTTGCCTATTTTGAAATCCCTGTTGGTTGGTTGAAGTGTATAGAAGTGCTGTTTTGGAAGTTAACATCTTCAGCAATGGAAATTTATGGGGGAGATGAGTTTCCTAAAAAGCACTAACACTGTTTTCTCCCATCTTCTAGTTTACAAAAACAACTGGCGGATGACAATTGAGAACACTGAACTCAAGCTGTGCCTGCAACTGGTTAATATGTTAACAATTTTGACTTCAGAAGTTTATTACTATGTTTTATATAAAATAGAATTGTAGTGTATAGCATATTCATTTCTGTATTGGGAACTTTTTGATTAATATGGTCTTATGCAAAAGATCTCTCAGGAAAATGTTTTGGTAGAGAAATCTACATGCACAGACCTATATGTTAAGTGAAATGGCACTCTTGAACCTTCAGTGGTTAATTTTTAATAAAGCTACACAACCACATGATGGAGAGCTTGGTCAATTTGAGCAATATTTTTATTTATATAATTGTGCAAGTTTGCAGAAAGGGTGTTTAACAACTACCTTCAAAGCATCCCCGTCTTTAAAGAAACAAAACACCCTTGTCTACTAACTCGACCATAAAGATCCATTTTTCCAGCTCTGCTTTCTGAACCTGTTCCACCACCTGTAGTTTATAGAACTTGTCCTTGCAAAGAAGGAAAAGGTACTTTCATCTGAATGCCATTATATTCCAGCCAAAGCTGATGCAATCGACCAGTGGGAGGATGATTTTTAAAAATTTTATTCCAAAGTGCAATTATTCACCGAAACATGAAAGTAGAGAAGTGGTGGGGTTTTTTTTTTGTTTTTGTTTTGTTTTTTTTTAATTAAAAATCATCCCCATTAAAAAAACCAACAAAACTTCTCACCAGCAGTTTTTGTGTAGTGCACCTGCTGCCTGGAGCATCTACCCACCGGTTATAACTGGTCTATATCAGAGTTCAGGATTAATGTTTTTTTACTTCCAGTTCATACGTAGATATTTTTTCATTTGTACAACCAGGCTTTCAAACAACTTTGTTTAAATGCAACATATTTGTATTGCATGTTAAAGTATGTTAAAATTCTTGTAAGATACACATTTCATTTTATGTAGAGAGAATAAAGATTGATCTAAAGAGGAGTATTTTGTGATTCAAACTATACCCTGATGCTGATGTTTCCCATTTACTTTCTCATAGCAGGTGTAATGGTGCTTGATCAATAATCATTATGTGGAGAAACACATGAACACAACATTGATGGATGAGGAAATAACAACATAGACCACCTAAGTGTTACATTAAGGACTGTGTTTTTGTGAGGCAAATCTCCTGCTCCAGCTGACTGTGAAAAATACTTATCTCCTTTTGCTTTTACTATCAGGCAGATTGAGAAAGCAGCACGTTTTATTGAAAGCTTAGTACGAAACTGCCACAAGTAAAGCTACTCCTGCCAGAACCCATTTACCTGACTTCTTGATTTTCAGCTTGAAAGTCAAAACATAAGCTGTCCTCCTGCTTTTGCTTTTATAAGCTGGACATTCACAAACATTCTTAGTTTTCCTGTGATCCACTGGAATAGGCTTTAAAAAAATGTCTGGCGTTGCTGAAGTCAGTTCCTGAACAGTGCTTCTTCTATGGGCCCTACTGGATGTCCTGTGTGGTGCCCGCAGTAATTTGAGTTGGAGCTTTCCATGGTGTCCTGTAGTTCAAGACCAGAATCATTTGTGTTTAAACAGTTGCTAAATAGTTAAGCCTACATTTGAACATACAGATGTAGTGTAGATTTTAGATTTGGTTGATTTAGATTTAGATTTTGTTGGCCTGCTGTGCATCATCTCTTTGTATGAATGCAGAGATGAGTACATAGCATCTGCCTGGACTCTACTTGTGGATTCATCAACGTGCTCTTTTACTAAAAGCAGAGATTGTAGTTACAGGAAATTTTATATATGCAAATGTCAACACAAGCCCAAACTTCACTCACGAGGTTCCTTGGTACTTTCCTCATCTCCAGAGGAGGAGTGAACTGTATTGCCCTTGGACTGACAGATGTCTAAAAAAAAACCTCTGAAAAGTTGATGGCCCCATTTCAAAAAGCAACATTCAAATGACGTCCTTGCCATTTCTCCATTCCCCCACCCTAACTTTCCCCTTGGGTTTACCTGCTGTAGTAGCAACTCCTTTCCAAAATGGTGGCTTTCCTTTTATTCTGTTTGGGTCTGGTGAGGAGTATGAGTAATAATGGTGTTTCTCTAATTGCCACTGGGAGTCACTCACCTTTCTCTAATGAGCTGTAACTTTGTTGATGGCTTTTCTAAGTTAAAACTAAAATCTCATGTTGACAGCAGGCCTGAAGTGTCATTCCTGAACTAGATGCTTCAGTCTCAGGAAAATACAGATTCAAAAGAATGAAGTAAAATGTTTATCATGTGAAAGTTGTTAAAAGAGGGGTTGCAGCTCAAAAGGTGAACACGGTTTCCATTCAGGGCCACCCTACAACCATATTACAGCTACTGCAATAACTGACTGCTTGAAAATCTAGGTGAAAAAATCTCTTAATTCTTACACTTTTCCCACCTAATTGTCTCGTTATACCTCATGCTAATCACAGAATCACCGAATATTCTGAGTTGGAAGGAACCCCCAATACAGGTGTTCTCAAGTACTTCCTTTATCCTTGGTATGTCTGCCCATAAGCTTTATAAGCATTATGACACAGCAAATAAAACATTCAGAATTCTTTATATCTGTTCATTTAGAACTGGCAACTTTCAGTCAAGGTGGAAGAAGAAAAACAAGATGAAGATAATTTTTATGGTGTTTTTTGTTTGTTGGTTTGTGGGTTGCTTGGTTGGTTGGTGGTTTTCTGTGGGGGTTGGGTTATGGGGTTTTTTTCAAATTGCGGTTGTGTAGATTACTTGATACAAGTTGCCAACATATGGTAACTACTAACCCTATTTTGCACCTCTGAGAGCTGCAAAAAAATTCTAGAAGTTCATTACTGTGAAATTTATAGTTTCTGGAATAGTCTTTAAGCTTCTGTTCAGAGCTGCTGCTTTACTTCAATGCAGACCTTGTTCAGACACACTTAACAGTTAATTAAATGCAGGAAGCATATTTAATGATAAGGACACCAAGCTGGTATGAAATTTAAAGTCACAGTGACAAATGCCAGCAATCCACCACCATTCCTAAACTTTTTGGTGCTGTTCGTAGGATCGCAATGCTTTAGTGCAACTCTTGATGCAACTTAACTACCTAATAGAGTCCCTGAACTAGGAGATCAAGCAATTTAAGTTTATTTCTTACCTTGCATGGAAAGCACAGAGATACAGGCTCTTTCCTTTGCTGGGTGGTCATACTCTTCTTCGGTCTTTTTGGTAATACCTGCAGTCAAGCACACATTATCCAAAGGCCTGTTGTTCCTGCTCTGCATTACAGCTTTAAAAAACCAGTTCTTTCAATAATTCAGTATCCAGACAGAAATTTAAATGTCAGAACTGTCAACCTACCCCTCTTGGGCCATCATGCTCAAGCCTGAGACTGTGTGGGGTCTGCCCTTGTCCAGAGAATGATGGTAGCCCAGCCAGTGCCCTGTGAGGAGCTCCTGGCCACCTTTCTGCTAGGCAAGTGAAGCAGTTATCTCAGTGCCCTTGGTGACCATGCAGAATTTGAGCTACACTGTTACCAAGCACTCCTGTGGCTTCGCTGTGGTGTTCAGAATAAATACAAGCATACATTCACAGATTCACAGAATATTCTGAGTGGGAAGGGACCAACAAGGATCATCGAGTCCAACTCCTAAATGAATGATCCATACGAGGATTGAACCCACAAACTTTGGTGTTACTAGCACTGTGCTCTAACCAACTCAGTTAATATGCTGTGATCGTGACAAGAAATGAGATATACTGCTTATTCACTACACTGCTGAAGGTTTTCCATCCTCTACTGTGGCAACAGCTACATAAAGAGGATTGGAGAATGATTTATTTTTCTCCTTAGCCTCATAACTCTGTTATGGAAGAACACAGAATGGTACCATGACATATGCACGGAATTGGTTAAAAAATAATGGTACAAAAACTCGTACTCTTAAACCTTTGTCAAACTATAAAATTCAAGCTTTTGTTTCCTTAGCTGCTTTTTTCTTCACACTTCTGAGTAGCCTGAAGACAAGTTTGGATTGTTCCCCTTTCAGGAAACGGTTATTCTGATCTTAAGGTGATTTTTATCTTTTTATTTAAACTGTGATTATTTACTCTCCAGACAGCATCACAAACATAGCTAACACTAATAGTGAAAGAAAAATGTCTGGCATTGAAACCATATGCTTGGTGCCCTACAACCATCGCTGCTGACCTGTCAGAAAGCGCTGAGGATGGAACAAGCCAGAAAGCCTCACCACTGCTGGCAGCACAAGGTCCTGTGTCCAGATGTCAAGTTCTTGGCACCACATGAGAAAATCAATAACCCTAAAAGAGAAGCATCAATAGCCCCTGCCTTAACTGTATGTGAACTGCTTTTTTAGACAAAATAAACTACAGATTTCAAGTGTAAAGAGTCCTTTTGTCTACAGAGAAAGGACATTGCTGAAGTCACCAGAAAGTATAAGGTTATGTAAGTATAAGGTAATTGTTTCAGTGGAATTTGTTGTTTCTGTGATGTTAGTATGTCTGAAATCAGTTGTAGAAAGTGATCAGCATGGGATGGGTTGCTGGCAGCAGAGAATGTGAATATGCTCAGTCCTGTTAAATCTGCTGTCCTGGGGAGAAACCTGAACATCACCACTGAACATCACTATGAGTCATGTTAACACACCTTCAGAAACTGCCAGAATTTGCTAACATCTGATGGCTTCTTAAATGCAGATTGTCTGATACCATCTTCATTGGTGCATTTAAACTTCCAAAAAGCCAGAGCAAAGTGCAAATCAGGAACATAACGGAGTCTGACAGAGGGTCTGAATAATGGCATAATGCAGCATACATTGCCATGAGGTATCAGAAGAATTTCCAAGAACAATGGCTGTTTCATCCCATGTCTAACCACTGCTGGTGGCAGGCTAAGGGAAAGGAATCCCACGACATGCTGAACACGCCCAGTACTTGGGACAAAGGGAGGTGACAGAGCCTTCACTTTAGCAAAGTGCTTGGTGCTTATACAAAACCCACTTCAGAGGAAAACTGACTTGCATTAGGACAAAATTTGGAAGAAAAATGAATGGAACAAGGCTGCTGGGCTTAAGTCACTGGAATAGCTCTGTGCATAGTAGCTAAACGCTGTCACTGTGGGGTACTTACCAGTGGGCAAAGCTGTGTGTGGACGGATGCGCTGGTTTAGTCCATGTGTCTGGCACAACATCACAGAAGAGTGTATTGCAGCACTTCCATGTGAAGAGAAAACATCAGCTCCCCCTTTGGAGAAAAATAAAAAGCATACGTAAAGAATAACTATTCTTTCATTTCCAAAAAATCCACAAAAAGCACTGAAATAAGTAATTTGCCTGCAGATTGAGGTCCAGCTGTTTAAAAGACCTATGGATCTCTGAAAGGAAGAGATCATCATCTTACACTCTTTGAGGCAAACAGGAGCATAGGGTCTCCAGGCAATAGTCTTCCTGCATGATTTCTGTTATGTTAAGCTTCTCAGGAAGCATCTCCAGAATATCATCCAGGACATTCTTAACCCGTCCAGGACAATACAACAGAGCCAATAGAAATCCCAGCAATCAACTCTTTCTGACTCATCTACTTTCAAGTCTGATTTCTTCAGAAGAGCACAAATATCTCATTTTCTTGGATAAAAACCAGAGATGCTGCTTCCCTCACCTTTGCTGTCTTTTGGCTACAGTATTGAGAGGAATGACTGCAAACCAATTAACACTTAGCAGCTTCTATTTAGCTTTACATTTTCAGGTAACATTGACCCTTGAAGCCTACCAACACATTGTCCCTGGACTTGGGATGACTGCTGTTACTAGGCTACACGCTGGAATTGTCTTGATTTTCAGTCAGCTGTGATCAGTAGTTTGTATTTCTCTCGTACCTAATAGCTTCCATCACCCCGTCCACCACCCACAGTCCTTGCTGTCTCAGGCGTTAGGCAGAACATAGCACAGGCACAGGCACACACGTGTCTCACCTCCAAAAAGAGCCTCTCTCCCTGCAGGCCTGCTCTGGAACTGAGACAGAACATAAATGAAGAACAATTCATAACAGTACTAATGAGCAGGAATTGAAATCACAGCATAAATGCAGCTCAGCCTCTGTTTCAGCTCTAGCTTTGACAGACTTAATGATGGATGCCATGTATTGTAGTCCAGACTCCCTAAAGTGGATGGGAACTGAGTGTGAAAAGCACAAGCTCCCCCCAGGAGATGAAGCAAAGTTTGGCTACTTGCAAGCAGAGCTGTCACATTTCCTCCTGCAAAACCTCCATGATCTGATAGTGATAAGAGGAATAAAAATAAAAAGAGTACTCAGAGGAAAAGGAGAGAGTAAAGAAAGGGATAGAAAAATGCAGAACCAGAGTGGCTGTCACAGGGGACTTTAATTAACTCTGGTAAGGATAAGGAGCTGAAGGCTCAGTCTCATCATATGCCAGGCTTTGGGGCATCTGGACATAGTTTCTCAGATCTACACTCAGAAAGGAAGATGCAGAAGATGGCAAGATCTGAAAACAGAACTGGCTGTCATTTGTGATTACATTTTCCTTCTCTGCCCCTTTATTCATTTAATCTCTTAAGCACAGCACCAGTGATGTTCCATGCTTAAAACCCATCTTTTTAAATTTTTCTGGAATGAGTTTGGCTATACTAATGTATCTCTGTGTCTGACGTATCTTGACTATGAACAGAACTACAATGTCCCAGTTAACTCCACATTAAGTGACAAAGCTTATCCTTGTGTTAGGGTTGGTCCCTTTAACCCAACATCTGATAGGTTATCAGTATTAATGTTATTGTTCTGCTAAACTCCAGGTTCTGTGGTGAGGTGCTGAGGCTAAGAGATGGTCAGACAGCCTCCTTGGCCAGGTTTCACCTCTTCAGACTACTGGAAAATAAAACTCCCTGAAAATCTCCTCTTCCTCTGCTGCTTGCAAGGGAAGTCTTGGAGCAGCCACAAGGCTCCTGCTCAGATCAAGTGCCCAGGAAGGGAAGCAGTGGGAGAGCCTGTGCTTGAGCTGCTCTTCTTGGCATGGAAAGCCTGCACACCACTGCTAGGCTGTGTTGTGAATGCAGCAGAAAAAGTCAGGACTGCAGGCTAGCAGGCACTTCCTATGCTTGGCACAAGTGGGAAGGCATAGGAAAGCTACCCTAGGGGGTTTTATCACTCAGGAGATGGGAACAGATGTCAGAGGTCAAGACTAGACCCGCCAATTCAACCAACCACGCCTTCTTTTTTAGTAGGTTATTGTTGCTGTACTTGTTTATAAAAATATATATTAAAAAAAAAATTTTGAGATAGATCCATACCTTGTTTCCTACCCTACATTAAATGCAATGGGAGAAAGAAATTGGTCCAAATGTCTTCCTAGTTCATTACCCCTTGGCCAGGCTGGTGCATTATCACAACCATTAACACTCATCTGATCTTTTCTAATTTGATGGCTTTTTTTCCTCCCCCAGAAATTAAGTCTATTACTGAAATAACACAGCAAGATGTGTATTTCACCTGTCATTAGCAGCACTGACAACACACTGGATGAAGAACTTTACCTCTTTCACTGCGGACTGGCCTGATCCCTCTCCCATATATACATGGGTTGCATTTCCAAAGGAGTTTTGAAGAGATTATCTGACGTCAAGAATCCCATCTCAGCAGTAGGGTGCAGTCCATGTAGTACAGGGCTTTCAGATGGAAGCATTTCATCTATGTATTTATAGTATCCATCATTATCCAGATTTGCTGGGGCTGAGAAACATGGTGTCAGTTCCCCTTCAAGCTGTGGGAAAAGAATCAATAATGTTATCAGTAATGCTGACACCAGTTCCTGAAACATTCTTCTGTATCTATGAAGTTTCAGAAATTTGTTTGAAGTCTGTGGACATGACACCTGCGTGTTCTGATACAATGGAACAGGGTTACCAAAGTATTCCCAGCATAGTTACTATTTGCATAATTTCCAGACCCTTTCATTTTCTGTGGGTTTGCTTGTTCCTTCAAGAGGATGCTTTGCATTTATTTTAAGGACTGTCACTGCTGAGGCAGGTGTATTTTAAGTACTGAAAGTCTCCATCACCCCAGCAGCCAAGCAAAGATTCTAATGTCATTTTGCTACTCCACTGCATCTCTCAAGTGTAGGAGCCTTGCATGGGGTTTTCTACTGCTGCTTTGGCCTCAATGAGATAGACAGTGGTGATAATTATAACAGGAGAAAAAATTAGGGACTCAATCAGCTCAATATTGAGCCAAGTACTATTATAACTGCATTGTTCCTGTAGAGCAGGAAGGTCCTAACTCTGTCAGGATATTTAAGATAAGACTTGGGAGCAGATCAAGATTTATGTAGACAGGACTTTGGTGAGATGTACTCTCAGTGGGCTGACCTCCTAAATAAAATAAAAATTAATAAATAAAATAGGAATAAAAGCTGTAGCTGTCGCATTTATTTTCCAGACTTCCCCATCTCCTCTCCTGTAAGAACTTCACTGAATTCAAAGAATTTCTCTGAACTTATTGTCATAGAGCTGTCTGCAATTTAAACGAGGCTTGAAGTTGTTTTTGCTGAAAAATATTTCTAGCTCTAAGTGGTACTTTTCACAAAAGCTATTTCTTCCTAATGCAGGGTCCACTCCACAAAATCACAATAACATTTAACAGCTTCTGGCATTTAGAACAGTCTACAACAAGCTACTGCTCAAAATAACACCAGTAAGCACTTATTTCTGAAGTCATTTTGGTTCTGCAACCAGCCATTTACCTGTGCCTGAACTTGCACCACTAACCTCACCCACAATAAGCTGTATCTTAAGATGCCACTTTGAAGTAGTGCTGAGGTTTTGAAAAAAGCCCTGTTATTTACCTCAAGCGGAAGATCAATTCTGTCAGACAATCTGTACTTATCGGTCTCTCTGCTGGCACTTAAATCAGGTTTTACTGCATCTATGGGAGTCATGTGCACGGAGGGAGGCTCTGGGTTACTGGGATATGTAGCAGGAACTTGCAGCACTTCTGTCTTTACGACTGTTTCTGGGTGAGGTCTATCAAAGCTGACACATATTTGGGTTATTCTAACGGACCTTGTGGAATGGATTTGCAGCTAAAAGAACTCATCATAAGGCATGAAGTTGAAAAGAGAAGGTAATCTCCCCAGTGAAGACAAAGCCTCACTGCTGATGAAGGGCCATCCTGTTTACATTCATTTGGCTGCCAGTCACTGAATAATTTTCTGGTTTTGCTGGTAATTCTGGGCTTTAACTTTTTCCAATTACAGCAAGAAGCATGGAAAGATACCTCACTCTTTGAAATACCAGTGGATCCACGCTCAGGGTTGGGTCCCTAAACTTTCCAAAGGCCATACAAATAGCAGTGATTCTGTTCAGGTTTCACCACCTATACTTATTTTGCAATTATTTGAATGAAAGTTCAGGCTTGTGAAGGTTAATGGACTACCTAAAGTAGTAAAGCAGTAATTCTTTACTTATCCATAGGCTAGAGGCAGAGCTGGAGCTGGCAGGATGAGCTTCCCACCATGCCCCCACGACCTCAGCTGTCATGTGGAGAAATCAGCCTCTTTCGGGGTCAGGAGTACAGTGGTGTTTAGCCTTTCCATCTCCATGGCAACTTACTCTTGGGCATCTTCTTCTGAGCAGTTACTTCCAATTGCCTTCATCTGAGTGTGGCTCTTTGACATATGAAATCCTGCATGTTCAGGACCAAGGAGACATCAGCCCTCTCCTCTTGCTCACAGCTGCCAGGGGTGAAAGGGGCACTTTTCCCAGCCTAGCCGGGCTCCACAAATGGCCGGCTCACATGTAACATGATAAGTTTAATTTTTTTTTCCTCACAAAATGAGCTTTTTACCTTTGGACAACAAAAAAATAACATGTCTGGAAAGGGTGCTTGAAGAACCTCTTGGCTGTTTTTAGCAAATTGTGTACAATCAGTTCTCTAATGTGACTTCTTCAGCAGCTTAGGAGAAGCAGACAGGGTTTTTTAATATTTAATGTTATAAATACATATATATATATAATACATATATTGTATATTATATATATGTGTGTACATATATACACACACCCCTGTATAAACATCCACATTTGATATAACTGTGTGTATATGAAAATAATTTAATAGAAAAAAGTCATTTCCATTCAAAACTCCTTTAACTAAACTTAAAGCAACATTTTCGTTCTATAGCCCTCAACAATTCTAGCATTTGTTGCTGATTAGAAGCAACTTTGGCAATCTGGCACTTTGCAGTCATGGATGCTCCACATACACTGCTGTCCAGGATGAAAACTCAATAATGAAATTTGAATAATTCAGTATATGTCAGCTGGTGATAACCTGACAAAGCTACAGAAACAGATGTGTGAGAGGGTAGGAAAATTAAAAACAGTGTTACAAGCTATTTCCCCTATTTTAAAAAGAGGGACATGCAAGGAAATGTACAACATTACCATTCTATTAGTTTTTTGGGGAAGAAACTGTGCAAAGAGTAAGTATAAGTTCTGAGGATAGTGCCATTCTGGACTGCTTAAACTGGTGAGTCTATCAGTTACATCAGTTAAAGTGCAGTTCCATAAGAGATGCTTTCCTACGTCTAGCCAAACCTTTCAAAATGGAAGCACCTTAAAATAGTTTTCCTAGGAAAATGGAAACCTAAGTGTATCCAATGTCATTGAGCTCACTATACAGGCAGTGTTATGAAGTACTGAATTCAAGTTACCAGTTAATGGTACTTGCAAAAGTAGACAAGCAGTATAC
Organism: Cnemophilus loriae; assembly: GCA_013397755.1. Lineage (NCBI taxonomy): Eukaryota > Metazoa > Chordata > Aves > Passeriformes > Corvidae > Cnemophilus > Cnemophilus loriae. The sequence goes on from VZTF01005662.1 coordinate 2,140,448, forward strand.
CAACTCACAAACCCTTTCAGCCAAAATCTGCTCATGATAAATCATTGTCAAATTTATTCCCCCACAGCCAGACAAGACTTTGCTACAGGTGGGGGTGCCTAGAAGACAAAGCATGTGGTCTTCTCTTTCCCTTAGGCCAAACATACTAGGTACGTGTTCAAGAGCTTTAGGTGTGTAAGAAACTTCTCACCAGGAGTGGGCTGAGAGGAATTCTTGCAGACAGATCCAGCAGAGCCTGCGGTGCCAGGCACCCGTGATGTGGCCACTTTACATGATCTCACTGAGGAGGTTATGCTCCTTCCAGTGGAACCCACCTGGGGAATAGAATGCATCACTGAATAAAACAAGTCAGCAGCTTAAAGGACAAACCAAAGCTGTTCAGAATAAATGCTGTTAAGAGACACAAAAGAAATCCTACTACTTCTTTGCAGAAAGCTGCATGGTTATACATTTGCATTGCTGGGTTTGGTTTGTTCAGCAAATAGCATTAAAACCAGACTTCTTTTATTTCAATCCAGTTAGAAGTATCTGAGCAAAAATAACAAGTTTGTGGGTAGAATTCAGTAATGGTGTAAAATGTGTTATCTGAGCTTTATGTTTTCTACCTTTGCCCCTATAAAAAAACTTCAGAGAAAACTACATTTTCAAAACACCACACAGTATGAGAGAACATAGCTTCATGAACAAGTGCATGTATTTTCCCATACAGGTCTTTAAAAGCATAATCCTCATGAGTGACGGGAAGGTAACCTACTGTGCCTTTCTTGGAGGAGAAATAAAAAACTTGTATCTGATTGCAGTCTTTTATATCTCCTCACTAGGGAACATTTAGTTACTGAAATTCTACATTATTTGAATTTGGGAAGTATTCAAGAACTTCGGTAAAAATTGAAATAATATTAAGCCCATTACTGCCACATCATATAAGCAGTAAGTTTATTGTAGAATTCTAGTCATAATGCCACAGAGAAAGCATGTGTTTAAGGGTGGTAAAACATTTTATTCAAGGAACCACTGTCTTCCTCTTTTATTTGGCTTCACAGCATTTGAAGCTTCTTTTTGCTCCCCTTTGGTTTGCAAAATATGCCAGTTTGTGATGAAACCTTTGCAGACAGGAACCTTTACGCCCCTGGGGGCAGTATTTGCCTCCCAACAGTTCGAGTAAAAACTTAATTATAGGCTTTAAATATTGCATGATGTGACAGAATAGAACAAGTAAAATAGCTGCAGCTATTTCAGCCTGCTTGCTACGTAAACTTGTATGCAGCAATTTGATTATGTGAAATGCTAATCCATCTTTATTTTAAACTGGTTCAAAGAAAATGAAATAAGATTTTTAAAAAAAGCCACTGGAATATAATATGCAGTGCTGCATGCTTGTGATGAGAAGGTTGAACAGAGAATCCCTGCGAAAAATGCCAGCAACTTGGATTTAGAACAAAACGTTCTTGCAGTTAGAATAAACCTGCTTTTCTCTTTGTCGGCAACAAAAACTCATTTAATGTTTTTCTAATTTCATATATATTTATCTCAAGAAATTGCTTTTTCCTTTGTCTTTTGGAAGAGTATATCAGTATTCTGATTCAGTACAAGCTCATTCAGCTGCACACTTCTGGGACATTGATTATACTGAAATAATCAAAGCTGGTGATATAAAAGGGACATTTTTGCGAGTGTGAGAAAACTGTGGAGTTTGCATTAGAAATATTTTGGGCTGTCAGGTTCACATAATTGCCATTGTACTCTATACAAAACTGGTCTGTTGTGCCCAAAAAACCCACAGAGCCATTGCTGGGTGGGTGGATAATGGAGAGGACAGAATCTACATCCCCCCTTCACAACATCCAATGACAACTTCATGGACACGTGCGTGGGGATCAGAAGGTGGAGGGCAAGTGTGGGACAGTGAGGCAGGATCAGGCATCTTGTACTTCACATGAAGAGATCTGAGCTACTGAACATGTGCTGGAGTTTGTCTTAGCAGCAGGAAAAACTGAGATACAAGATTAAATATTCACAGGAAAACACTATAAACTGGTGGAAGTTATAATAGAGTTATGGCAATTTCCACTAGCTGATGGGCTCACTCAAGTTGCCCAGTTTATGCTTTCTGCTTTCTGGTCAATGTCTAATTGTCTTCAGGAAGTTGCTCTCAAAGGAAAATAAGTTGGAATATTATATATATATATATGATCATATATATATATACACACACACACATATGTATGTATATATGTATATATGCACAAGGTCATAGACATGTATATACACATACAAACTCACATTTTAAAAAAACTATTGTCTTATGTCTCTCTCCAGTATCTATGTAAAAAAAATCCTTATGAAGCCACAGGGTAATGAATCACTAAGCAGTACAGTGAGAAAGGCTAATAAGCAATATTACCAGGAGGAGAGAAGAAATAATTCTTGCTCTTACCGACCTTTCTAGTATTCCCTGCCATCAGAATCCTCCCTCTCACTAATTAGCAAAATGACTTATCCAGCTTATGAACTGTGGTTTGAAAAGAACAGCTTAAAGCAGCAAGATTTATTAGCAAAGAAAACTAAGGGTTGGAATAAGCTGATTTTATAGACTTGTTTTCTAAATGGGAAATATTATTAAATCATCATAATAAAATTAAGCAATTATTTCACTATGACACCAAGTACCACAAAAAGGAAAAACAGCTTGATGTCCTACTAACTAAATAAAGGTTAGTAGGGGTATGAAGACAAAAAGAAAATTAATTTCTCAGAGTAAATACAAGCTGGGAGATATGGAGAAAACTGTATCATCAAGGGTTGATAATTCTGTCTCTTTTTTTTCTCTATAAATATCTCTGAAATTTATTTAAATTACTAAAATGGGAGGATCTATTCAATAATATCCTATATCATTCGGTAACAAATAATTACTGCCTTTTATTTAGGCATTTCACATTTTCGCATACAGAACTTACACAAATGACCTCAACTCAGTATTTAAACTATACGAGTATGAAATATGCTGTAGCTCAGAAAAAAAATCACTCATGTATCCTTAACTTTGACTCAAGGGGAACATTACTGAGAAAGTCACAACAAGGTGGCATCCTTAATACATAATAATGACACATTCAGGAAATGCACCATTATTTATACATGTGACGTGCTGTAAATTGCTTCCATCATCAGAACTAATTGTAGTGATTATTAATGCAGTGTTATGAACTGTCAGAATTGCTGTTTGTAATTACATTTGTGCAAATGCTTCATTACCTGCCTAATGAATTTGGCATATATGCACATGTAAACCCCTGTTTTTGTTAACATAATGAAGGGCATTTTTTTCCCCGTTAGCTACTGATGTGGAACTGGTTTGACCTATATTACGAAGTTCAAGCGTCCACTGCCAGAAAAAGAACCACAACCCCCCACCCTCTTTGATCTGGTTTATTTTCGTACTCAGCAACAGCATCATACAACACCAGCTACTTAAATAACAGCTTCAGGGAAAGAACTGTGTCCCCCTTATTCAGTATAAACACGGGATTGAGTGGAAATGACCTTGGTGTGTGTTTACCTGACCACTTCTCACCTTCCTGTGGGCCTCCGAACAGTTGCTGAGGACAGTGACACAGACGGAGATCTCTGGTGTTGCTCGGGTACCTTCCCTTCCAGCCCCGAGGGCCAGACTTCAGTCTCCCAGCAATGCCAGTGTGGAAACTGCACAGAGGAAAGAGGATGCTTTTAAATTCCCCTTCTCTGGCACGCAGTTCTAGGGTATCCTGTCGAAGAAAAAAGGAGTAACTTAAGCACTAACAACCAGCAGTGTTACCGAGAGCTGTGCCGGCCTCAGCTGCCAAAAGGGAGCACTCACAGGGCTGGAATTGGAAGGAGAATGAGAAACAGGTTTCTAAAGCATCAGAGGCTATTGGGCAGTTTTTTGCAGTAATTCCCAGATGCAGAATTGTTGATAGTGACATTTTTATTCCTGAATGGCTCTTAGGAAAGGAGAATTATTGTGCTACTGAAACCAGGAAAAATAGAGTCTTTACCTAGAACCCTATAAATATTACTCAGATAACCACTATAATTTCGTAGCTAAATCATCCATAGACTTTGTCCCAAGTAGAAAATTTACTAGTTTAACACTTATTAAAAAGCCTTCAAACTTGTTGAAATTTTACACCATTTCCCAAAGATTCATATTTGATATTGAAGTTTAATATTTTTCTTTTTGCCTCCATTATTTACAGTGTCAGTAGAGAATCTCAGCAAGATAAGATTCAGCACAGAGCTTGAGCTGGTTTTTAAATTATTTGGAATTTGTCTGTAAAATCTGCAGAAATTAATCCTTATTTCTCTGACATTTTTCTTTTATCCTTTAGTTTAAGAAGTAATGAACTAAGAAGTAATAACGAAATTACTTTTGATACCCTTGAAAACAATGATGTGTGGAAGGAACATCAGAGGGATAAACTCTTGTCTTTCAAGAGACATGTTCCTGATCTGAACAACATGTAGCAGAATCTGGTCAAAGGTGAAGGATTTTATGTCTGATGAAGTAACCTCTTTAAATCAGAATGCTGAATTCAACCATGAAAAATACAACACAAGTTTCCACCCTAAATGAAACCACAAACCTATGAAATTTATTCCATCTGGATTAGGCATACTTTGATTTTCTTACTGTAATTTAAAAAAATTAAATACCTTAACTAGAAATATATTAAAGACAGTGTTTGCACAAGAATTTGTGGTAAGCCACAAACACCCATGGCTCAGAATAGGGGGTGAGAAAAGAGAGTTCTCTAAAGTACGAAGCTTAGAAATTGGTTAATTCAAATATATACATATATATTATTTCACTAAACACAGACTGAGCAGGACAACAATGTATATGAACCACCTTTATTAAAAACTTTTTCTAAGTTTTTCAGCTTTCCATTAAAATTATTATAACAATAAGTTATAGAAAAATTGATAAAAGAACAAAATGCTGTATTAATAGCCAGCTGCTCAGCTACAAGACCACAACTATTCTTCTTTTCTCACAAATATCTTTCCAAATAATCCCACACCATCAAAATCAATCCATTTGTAGCTCTGACACAGCTACACAGCTTTTGTCTTCTTTTTTCTTTTTTTTTCCCCCTCGGCAATGGCTAGTATTCCTTTTTAAAGGAACTCTTAACCTTTTCCCGTCCCAGCTCTGCCTTCGTGTGTGCTGTGCTCAAGTAGCTACATGTGAATACCTTGCTGGAAGGCAAAAGCGTGCAGTTAAGGCTGCCTTCATCAGGGTCTGCTTTGCTGACACGAACAAGCTGACTGCTCCAGCACTTCCACTGCTGCAGGGACGCTGACTCACACTGGGCTCGAAGATCTTTCTACAAGTTCCTGGAGTAGCAGACAGGGATAACCAGGGATCTGGAGGGAAGGGGGCTACGCACAACCTGTGATGCCCCTGTTCTCCACATTCTCGTGTCTTCTTTCTCCTCCTTCTTTCCACCCACCAAGCAGAACCTTACACAGGGAAAGAGCAGAAGACAAAACAACAAATGGCCCATAACCCTTGCTCTTTAATTCCTTTCTTTATGCCTGACTGCAGGGACCCATACACAGGGTACTGAGCCATTGCCTGAACACCCAGGTGTGTAAATCTGCTCTGGGGGAGAATGGTCCTGACCACGCATTTGGTCAACCCAAATTTAGAGCAGAGCAAGATATGTGAGTACCACTGAATGAAAGAGCTCTGACTTTAGAGTATGTACAGGTCTTTTTCATAAGTGCACCACTGGCTAAAGCTGGTGCAATAAATGCTCTTTCTATCTTTTTAAGCATACCTGTGCACGTCTATATTGAATAGTACAAATATTTGCATTATTGTCACGTCTTTTCTCCTGCCCAGCACTGATGGGAAACACAGAGGTTGTGCAGGGCACAGGTGTCTGGCACCCTGCAGCTGTCCGGTTAGTTTGGAATCCCAATGGTCCCAAGTTCTGGTCTCCCACAGAATGGTCGTCAATGCTACCACTTCTCCCCACAGGGGAAGGAGTAATTAAAGCAAACAAAAGGGAAAAAAAAATATAGCTTACCTTCACCTGGTCAAAACCACAGAGAGCAGCATGGAAATTAGACAGCGTCCCTGTAGGAGGTTCACCAGTAATTTTAATTGAATTTTCCAGCATTCCTTGGGGAATGATGTGCTCTTCTGGGGTTGGAGGTGGCTAAGCACTGATAAACACACAGAAATCAGGATGATATACTGTATTGCTCGAGGAGTTTGTCCAAGGTTCTGAACCACTCAGCTACTTAGATGAATATTCCGTTCAAAAACAGCCAATATGGTTATTGTACAAAACCAAATAAATTTATTATCCTTAAGACATTGTCATTGTGACTTTTTAATGGGAAAGAGTTAAGTCATTGTCATTTCTTGGTATGCATTGAGGTTTCACTGCTAGCTTCTAAAATTCAAGGCCTTGAATCTGAAGCTAATGAAAATATTATAAACTCATGGTTGTGTGATCTGTGGTTGTGGGTGTTAGCACATACAAAGACAAGCATAGCTCAGAAGACACGTGGACTCTCTTTAAGTTCCCTGTAGAACTGGGGACCTAGAAGAAAACATGTCCAAGACATATCAGGAGCAAGACAGAAGTGCTAGACAGAAAAATGGTTCCAGCTATCCTGCTGCTTAGGAAATATGTCTCAGACTACTTCAGAGTGTAACTGTCTTTAAAGTTCTAAATACATGAAGACAGTGGAAAGACACTGATAAATCAGAGAAGAGAGTTATAATGGAAAAGTATCTGCCTCCAAAACACCTACTGGTGAAAAACAGGAATATCGAGAAAAGTTTAAAATGTGGCTGGGATAAAGGTGTTCTAACCACACCATTAGCACACACTCCACCTTTCTTTGTTACAACATTAGCATTTCAACTCAAATTGCACCTCATCCATGAGCTTTTCTTTGGCACTTCACTGATGTGCCAGAACCTGCTGATTGCACTGGTAATCTCCATGGAGCTCAGCAGGAATTACAGCCAAAGAATACAAAATGTCAGTCACGCCCTGGCTGCTGCATCACTTTATTATGAGGTCTGCTGGGGGGAGTATTCCCAAATTGTCCCTTGCCATGTGGAAAAAGGGATAGGGGAATGGAAAGAGACGGAGAATTTCATATCACATTACATGATTGCAGCCTGGCAGCACCTGAATTTTCATATAGGCTGCATCCATCCAATGCAAAGTGGAAGTGATTCAAGCCTATATATAGTAACAGCAAAAACATTCAGTATATCAGATGTCTGAATTTGAGATATTAATTACAAGCGACAGAAGAATTAAAGCTGATATTAAAAAAATGAAATCAGTCTTTCTTCTGCCAGTTTGCCAACCACTGTGCCAAATGCTTTTGCTAGACCTGAAGCCAAAGTAATTTTTAAAGTATTTCCCAGGTCAGTCAGAATAGCAGGTGTGGGTTGGTTTGTTTTTTTCTTTTTAATATCTAATTATATACCCCCTAGCCTCCAATAAAATCCATAGTAAGATACTGCATCTTTTTGCTCCAAAGTTTTTTTGAAACATAAGCTTACAGGGTTTTTGGGCCCAAACCTGGAAGACTAAAGCTTGAGAAGCAGAGTGCATACAAATCTCAGTAGTTCTAGCTAGCTTAGTGCCGTTTCGGATTTGGTCCAACATCCTCATGAAGTTTCCTTTCAGATTTCCCACAGTCCTTCACTATCAGAAACCTTCACAGCAAAATTGTTGCCTCTCTCCTCCCTCAGAAGCCAGGCATAATGGGGTGGAAAATGGAGTATGTCTGTAACACCAGAAGGTTCTCAGAGGTTCCCCATCCATCTCTGTGGCTTCAGACACACAACACTGCTTCTGCCATCTCCCATTTTCTCATTCTGCCCCCAGAGCAGCTGAGAACTCTGAATTTCCCCTGAAAACCAACTTGACTCTTACCTTCACAACATTTCTATGCAGGGTTGTTTTCAAACTGGCATGATTAGCTCACTCACATGAAATATGGTTAAAGATTCTTGCAGCTTCATTGCTGTTGAAGGGGGCAGTTTGTGCATGCTCCCACAGTGCTCAGCACACCAGGGCCCCTCATTAATCCCATGGTGGTTTTGTTTGATCTGGCAGAAAACACTGACTAACCCATCTCTTCACTTGTTGTAGGCAACCTGGTTGGCAGACAAAGCAGGCTGCTGAGGTTAAAACCAGGAGAGGAGGGAATCACCCCATTCCTGTAACCACCTTAATATCAAGGCCCGTAACATGCATTTGTTGTTTGGCTTCAAAGCTGACAGGTTGTCACATACACACATTGGCTATTTAGTATAAAACACTGGGGAGGGAGCATCTTTTTCAGTAGCATGTACGGTTGCAGTGCTCCTATTCACTCTGTTACTGTGCTGGGAAACCACGCCTTGCCAGGGCATCCCACGGATCTCTTTGTCCACTGCAGAGTGGGTTCTTGGTCCATACAGTGCGGGCCAAAGCCGTGGCTGCTATCTCAGAAAAGCAGCACTCCAGGACTAATTACACAGCTTCCCCAGGGACAGTCAGACCCATTTCATTAAAGTCTCCATTATGGCCTGCTGAATGAAATAGGAGCTCTTAATTAGGCAGGGGAAGTGTGTGCCTGAGGGCAGTCCTACCCACCCCCCAGGGGCTTTCTGTTTTATCTCTCCTGTTCTTCCTGGGAGAGTGCACTGTTCAGCAAAACGTGACATACTAATATGATGTTTATCCTGTTAAAACCAAAAGCAAAAGCAAAAGGAACAAGATTATNCTGACATACACCCTACTAATATGATGTTTATCCCGTTAAAACCAAAAGCAAAAGGAACAAGATTATTAGCTGTTTAGAACTTTTGCTGTAATGCACCGCATATTTTGTGTTCTGGGAATATCCCTCCAGCTGAGGAGGTATGCCCCATCAGAGAGGCAGTTTGACACTCACTTGGAAAAGCACCCAATGGCCATGTGGGGCAGCTTTCTTGAGTGCCTCCTTTGCAGCCATCTCCTGCCTTTGTCCTAGAGAGATGTTATGAAATCTTCCAGAGTCTATAGTGAACCCAAGCTTTTTGCCTGCAACAAAAATAACTGAGGAAGGGTGAGTGACAGAGGGGGAGGAGATAGGAAAATTAGCAGAACAGAAAGGAAAAAGAATGATAATGCCCCCATTAATTTCACTATCACTTGTGCAATGCATATTACTTCCTCTGAAGCACTTCACTAAACCCTTACAATTTCAACAAGCAAAATTGCGAGCTCTCAACAGTGGCCTTATTGCTGGTATTAGAAAAAGCCTGCAGAAATCTGTTCCCTTGGTTTTAAGATAATGAACCTTTTGACATTTTGATAGATGCTCGGCATTGTTACTGAGCTTTAGAAACTCTTATGGGGGGTACAGAGCAATTCCCTCATGAAAAAGGGAGCAACATGTGGTAGATATCACATCAGTTTTTTAACTGATTGGTTCGGTGGGTAAATGCACAAGCCTCTCACCTTGTGAGGCCTGAGCTTAAATTGAGCACAGTGAGGTCACAGCTGTATTAACCTGGTATTCTCACTATTGTCTGTGGGGAATAGTAATCCTAAGTATAAAGCCACAGAGCCCTATACAATTGAATATAGTTTGTATAATGACCATTATTTAGTCACAGGGGGCACAAGATTACATGAGCATGGAGAAAATTGCCCTCTGGCCCTCATCTAGTCAAAAGGTAGAAAACAGTACAAAGGAAACCTACATTATGCCAAGCAGAGGAATGCTCTAAAAATTTCTTCATACTGTAGTGCTTATGGCCTTACACTTTTCATCCACCCCATTGCCATGAATGCAGTGGGGGTGGATGAAACTTCGGAACTTGAATCTTCCGCTGAAAAGAAACTGTGCCCAATTTTCCCACAGCAATGCATATTCCATCCCAGTGATAGATGAATCCAGAAGGCTTTGTTCTGTTCAGTGAAAAAAATGCCTCTACACATATATGTGTAGAAGCACATACACACAAGCATATAACCATCCATCGATTTTTCTACATTTCTAGCCCCACATGCCCCATTTCACTTTCAAGCCCAATTTTTCCTTCTTTAATGGGAGGACAGTTAAGGGATCCTTGAACCAGAAGCAAATAAGAGGCTTACCTGTTGTCTCATGATCTTCAAGTGGGTCTAGTCATGAAGACAGGATGAAAAACACAGGAGTGGCTGGACTGCTCTCTTCTTAGCATTTTGCTAAATCCATCCTTGTGCTTTTCACACACTTCAAGTGAAGATTTTCCTCCCCAAAGTTCCTATACATGACAAAACAGCCGCTAAACACAAAAGATGTGCCTTGATAGGTACTTCAGGACTGCACCATTCTCAGACTTGAGCATCTGACACCGATAGTCATTTCATCAGAGAAATCACCAGAAGAGTGAACTGAAGGCAAGAAGGGAAGAAGGTGGTGAAGCAAGAGAGAAGATGATCTTTTCCATTTCCCTGCAGGATAGTGGCCACATGACAGAAAACAGCATTCTGAATGAAAAGGACCTCATTACATGCAGGCAATACTGTCACATAAAGCCGGGGCAGTTGGGCAAAACAAACACCCAGGACCAAGATTGCATTCTCAGAAGTCATGTAAAAATGGGTAACACCGGTGGTGGTGGGGTGTGGAGCAACAGGTCTAGAAGACCATCACTTGGGATCAAAAGACAAAAACAGTACAAGTGGAAAACAACTGTGTCAGTATTCACAGCTGAATACACACAGAATCTTTCCTGGTATCACAGAATTTTCAAAAGGGAGACCTGAAAAATTGTCATCCTGTGAGGTTACCTACCAGCTATAATACCATAATGAGAACTAACACTGAAAAATACATTTTTAGCTATTAACAGGATAGCTTACTGCATGCCTATCAATGACTGTTCTCCTCAGGTACATACATTCAATCTGAAAGAAATCACAATCACAGCTCTCCAAACATGCTGTGGCTCATGTCTTACCACACTACCTCTTCATAAACTTTTCACCAGGAGAACAGGCTGTGAAGGGCCACAGTAATTGGTCTCAAATTCTGGTTGACCACCCAGTTCTAGAAGTTATTTGCTTGCTTTTTGAGATCTGAATTTGTCAGACACATGCAAGGCACCACCCTCACACGCACTTGCTGTGAAAATTGAACCCTCAGATTTCGTACCTCAGAGCATACAACATTCTGTCCTAGTGGACAGTACTATTAGTTTCTGAAAAGAGCGCTTTTTTTGCCTACTCCCAGGGTAACTTCTTTTCTGGATATTTTGAGTCTACCCACTTCTTTCATTTCTTGGTGGATCTTTAAATATGTTTATCTACCGCTCTGAGCACATCCATCACTGCCATAGCCTGGAAGTATGCCAGATACCGATGTTGTACCTTTTGCATGATGACTGAAACAGGATGACACTGATAGTTTTTGCGGTATGTAAAAAACCCTAGTGCAACCAAGAGACTCAGGACTTGCCTTAAAATACTAAATTACATATCTATACACACAAGCACACATACATAAAAAGAGTATTATTGGTAAGAGTTTACTTTGGTTGGTATTGCCATTGTGTGCTTACTGTTAAACATCTAGGTAAGACAAACTGGGAACCCTGTATGGGACATTTACTACTGTAAGGAGTGGCATGGAGTTAAAATTCTATTTTTAGGGGAGTGGACAAATTATGGTAAAACAGAATTTCCTCACAAGATACAGCATGTGATGCCCAAGGAAAAAGGCACTCAAATAGTACAGAAAACTCCACTTTGAAAACATCGCTAGTTCTATTAAAAAAATTATGGTAGAATGTATGACTTTATCTGAAATTGTCTAGTTGAGGTGTGTGTCCAGAAAAAATAACAAAAAACATTTAGAACTGAAAAGCAATTTTCCCAAACTACTCTAATGGTACTCCATGGCCGAGTAGTTAGAAAGTCAACAGGACTCTTTTGTGTTCAACTCTGAACTGAAAAAGGAAATCCAATTCAAGAAGCTTGACAGCACACAAAATTGAAAAAGGTCATCAGACTTGCTTCAGAGACACCTCTGCCTCCCAGTACACCTGATCCCTGACTTTTTCCAGGGCATACAGTTACTAAAATTAAAAGGAAAAGCAACAGCCTGAATACTATTTGGATATGTATTATCTACTTTTTACTTTAAATAACAGATCAATTTCAACCCTAATTATCCAACTGCAAGCACCTAAGTCATGCTGTTTATCCTGAACCTAGCTATCCTGAACCTAGTCATTGCAGCATTTTAAATAGAAAGAATTACATGGTAGCATCTCTGGAATTTCTGCAGTTATCATTGATACTGAAGCAGCAGTCACCCTGTGTAAGAAATTGCATAACCAGAGTTTGGGCACAGGCATTACCTTCCAGAGAAGAAACAGCAAATCCAGTAAATGTCAGCATGACCAGTATGAAAATTTTTCCTCACCTGAAAAGCCGTTTGGGCCAGGAAAATGAGCTTATCATCTTCAAAAAGTCCTTGGCTTGTGAAAAGGAAGGTCAAATCTGTGACAGCTTCTCCCAGGTTAGAGATACAACACTGAATATCCCCTGATTTTTCAACCTGTTTAATTGCTTTGTGGAAGATGCATTGACGACCTGAAAGTTAGTACAATTATTTTTATTTATTTGACTTTTGCTTTTTTTCGCTTTACTGCTCAGAGGATAACCAGTTTCTTACTGTAGGCTCCTATAAAGAGCTGACCTAAGCAGTGTAAAATGCAAGAGGCAGACAAGAGGCTTTTAAAGGAAGCTTTCGGCAAACCAGGGGTGAGGGCTGCAAACAGCAATACTCTTCTGCTTCCTTATTTAACTCAGCATGGAGACTCTCTCACTTGAGCAAGCTGGTAATTTTGCAGTGAGTGATCTCCCTTACTCACAGCATTAGATCATTTGGTAGATTTACGATGGGGAATTGTTTACATAGAATTCCTCCAAACTCTTCCTTCCTGGCCCTGTGGGATGGCTTGACAAGAGGAAGGTAAACTTTTGCAAGCACAGTCAGACAACACTGCCAGAATGGAGACAGCCAACAAAGAGACCCGTGGGGATGTACCGTGTTACAGACCAGCAGGAGATCACATCGTGTTCTCTTTCCTCAGACACGCAGCCCTGCCAATGTAAACATCTGGTACAAGTAATAACTAATGCATCAGGCATCACTGCTGGAGGCAGAATTCTGTTCCTTGCACTTTGAAACCAAGTCAGCAGGAGACATTTTTACCTTCAGTGAAAACTGGTAGATGGGGTTGACGCTGCCCGGGCTCATACTCCCAGAGTAAGGAACGGATGCTCTTCTGGCTGTCAGTCTGTAATGCTCTCTTGTGTTATCCTGAGCTTCATTTTCTTTGGCTTCAGCTATCTGAATCATGACAGTTGTCTCATTTATTTTTTAATGTGCCATGGTTATCCCATGCAATTACCAAAATATTTTTATCCATAGAGAAAAGAATATGGATATACTCTAGAAAACTGGCTTTATTTCAGACAGTAGCAAATATTTAAAGTAAGTAAGCTTCTTATCTTAGACAAACATGAGGGAATAACTGTCCTCTGCAGAAATATGCCTGTTTACCTGTGAAAACATGGCAATCATATATTAATACATTTGTTCAAGTTTCATGCTGATATTAATTAATTTTTTGAGTACTAATTCAAGCACCTAAAAAAAAAATCAAACATGTGACAACTGCATATTATAGATATGAAAATGTGAATATGGGGAGGTCAGTCCTTTCTGGACAGACAGCAATTTGACTATTCCTGTTCTGGCTCATAGAAATGTTACACCTGAAATAATAATAGTAGACATTTTACAGGTGACTTTAAATTGTTAGAATCAGTCCAATTGTTATTGCCTTGTGTTGTATTTCTGCTGCAGTTGACTTTCCTGATTTGATTTTCTTTACAAGTTTGCTGTCATCTAGGAGACTGCCCTGGGCAGCTGACAGGCTAAGGAGCCTGTCATCCTCCATCTGCCTGAGCTCAGTCATGAGACCATTCTGCTGCTTGGTGAGGACTGACTAGCAGAGGGAACACAAACACTGTGTTTAAACGACCACAGCAAGAAATAATGTTTTATAGCATTTGTGAGCTATATTTTCTGTTTAATTACATCAGTTGATTTGATTTAATTTAATTTCTGAAAGGCCAGTTTACTTTCTGTGCCAGTATACTAGATCTAAGGTTCTGGACACCCAAAGTGAGAAGGTTTAGGTCGTCACGGACGAGAACTTTATCTCTCTTCTAGTGTCCTTCCTCCTGAGACTACACAAAAGGACTGTGATCTTGCCAGGGACAGCAAGTGGTAATCTATGTGGCAGCTGAGAAAACCAGAGAACAGCACAAGGCTGGAGAACCACACTTTGGCAGCAAACAGAGTGGGAAAACTTTGTCATAGTCTGCTCTGCTGGACTGACCTTCTGACAGTGCAAGAGCTTAACTAGTCTAATGGGGAGCTCTCAGTCAGACTTCGACTGACACCAAAAACCTCGGGTGATACAGGCCTTGTAAGCATGCAGTCCCAGATGGGACAATGTGCAGATGCAGAGGTAAATGGACAGCTGTTTTCAGATTGCATTCCCAAGTATACGTCTTTCGCTCTTCAAGGGGTAATTAAACTCCCTGACCCAGTACCTCAAACAGGTGGAGCAAATCTTTGCGGATGAAGTTTGTTAATTACATGAGATAACTGGAAAGACACACTAGAGAAATAGGAGGTATTCTTGTTATTCATTTCACTCCCCTAAGTATTTTATTTTCATTTTTTATCTCATAGATTACAATCTGCCCAAAGTCCTTCCTATAGCCACATATAAAAGCATTTCTCCTCATAGGTTACTATGCATTGGTATGACAGCAGCAGCCACAGATCTGCATCCTTGCAGGAATAAATTATGATTTATTAACCAAATGCCCTAGCTCCTAACAGTGCCATTATATCGTTGTATGGACTGGCATGGAATTTTATTTACACTTATTGGCTCGAGATCACTGAAGCACAAAGCACTGCAGAGGGCTTTAATCCTGCACTGTAAATTAAATGCAATGCACAGAGCAAACCAAGTGGTAGAGAGACGTGTGGGAATAATATCACAATACATTTAATATCTAGCAGAGCTTTAGGTCAAGACAAGCCCTCTGGGAGCACAGATTTGAGCAAATCAGTAAAAGTACTTTCTACACTTTCCAGACTCTTAAAATCTTTCTAATATGGGCTACTAACAATTACTGTACAGTGGATTCAAACAGGTGTATTAATTCTAGCCTTAAATTCTCAGAATAGGCAACAGACATCTCAAAAGATAGCCCTTACCTTACGTTTTTTGAGAGTCTTGCCTTTCAGCATTAAAAACCTCAGCCAACAGCTGGTCTTCCAGCCTGCCCCTGGTGACAGTGGAATTAATGAGGATGGTATGAGCCTGCAGTTCTGGCTTGTAAGTGAGGGTTAGCCAGTTTAGTGTGAAGGATGAGCTGAAAATTCTTGTTCAATTCACATTTTTTGTCTTCAGTCTTGGTACATCTGGGAAGGAATAAAATGCACAAGAATGGGAATCTCACTAAATTAAAACCTCATAAATATCTCAGATTGCAAACGATGGGTCCTGTATGATCTTAGCAGCATAGCAAACGCATACAAGCCAAACTTTAGGTGCCTGCAACTTAAGAAACAAAATGAGGATGATTGAACACACGGAAAGTTTATGAAGAATACACAGAGTATTTCTTAATTAGTGTAGTTTCATTTGCATATCCAACAGACACAGGGAGATTATTACTGCTGTCCTGAAGAGTCTGTGGCTTAGGGATAAATGTCTGTCATCATTACTTACCAGAAACTTCGCAAAGTTTTCAGACAAATGCCAGTAAGACAGCTGCTAGTTTTTACTATAATTTCCTTAAATATACAGCCTAAAGAAGTAAGCAGGGACATGTGTTTATAACAAATGGATAGACTAGAGGAGAGGGAATGGCTGGAAACTGAAACAACAAAAAAAATCTTTTTTAAAGGTAATTTACTAAATGTTTTGTTCCAAATTAATTATTTGTTGGGTGAAAGAATGAGTTATTCTAGGTTCACCTTTTATTTACTGAAATCCTTTACTGAAGAGCTGCCATTTCCTGATCCCTTATCTTCAGGGAGGGGTGAAGCCTGTCCTGTATGGCCACACTGCTACTGCTGAAGTACCATTTTGGAGCAGCAGCAGTGAGGCAACGTGAAGTTCACCTTCCTACTTCTGTGGCACAGCACCAAAAAAAGAGGAAAGATTGCTTGTAGACTACAGTGTGTGCCATGTGTCTGGCCTGGTGTGACCCAGTGACACAACCTTTTGTTATTGACTTGCACAGTGAACAGCGTGTCAATTTTCAGGATTCACTTGCCACACACAAGCACAAAACCAGTATTTTCTGTACAGCAATGGTTTTGAATGTTGTCTGCCAAGAAAGGAGGTTCAAATATTAGTAATAAAACTTGGTTAAAGAAAAGGGTCAATAGAATGTTTAAAACATGAGACATAGGTAGATACAAACTCTTTTCATAAAATTCAAATCAGCATTTTTTAACTCAATTTTCAAAGTGATTGCATTAGCATAGACTAAACACTTAAAATGCAATTTATGAAAGTCACATCAGAACATGAACAAAACAAGTACTTTCTGTAGAAATTTTAACACTGCTTTCTTTCTAGGCTATCACAGGGCATTACCAGAGCCAGGGACATAGGTTTCAGCTCTTACCACCCTTGCCTGCTTCTGACGTGCCCTTAGCTAGAAGACATAGTCCAAATGAAATGGTGTGCTGAGACCCTTCTGCATTTCACCAGGGCGAAGGAAGAAAAGAGAGTTGCTTATGATATACTTTAAGTGAATTCATTAAGGAAACCTATTACGGCTACTGCTGGGAAACCCATGATTCTCCAAAACTCAACATCAGACACGTATATTGCATAACACTGCCATGCAAACTACTGGAGAGGGTTTTTCCAGGCTTATGCTTGCATAATGCTGCAATAATTTAGCCATATGGTCATGTCCTTCAGATTATACAGCCTCTCTCAGGTGGACATGAATTCACTGTCCAGTTCTGCAACACGGTCTCTCCACAACCTTCGAAACTGGCTGCAACTGGAGGGAATAAAACTGTAGAGCTTGACATGGAGAAAACAATCTTGCTTTGCTTTCAGCACACACACGCATAGATGAGACGAGATCTGACAAAAGACAAGTTCTTCAGTTTCCTCTGTTAGAAGAAAAACTTTTGCTAAGGGAGTCACACTATGTTTCAGAACATCTATGAGGCAATATAACAAGCTTTAGAGTTCTGGATTAAAATATTTCCTTTAGGAGTTCTCAATTCACAGAAGCAATAAATAATCAATTTCTGTGATTATCACCTATGAAAGGCAAACCCTACGTAATGACTTGGTGGGTTTTATTACTGCAGCTGTTGTAGGTTTTCTGTTAATTACAGATTTGGGAAAGAGAAATGTTTTGTTATTGCTTTCACACAGTTCAAGAGTATAAGCAACAAGGATAAACAGAGAGGTGGGGAACCCAGTAGGATGACTTATTTTTTTCAGTAAAATATATCTGCTTAAAGGTTAATTCTGGATTATGAAGAAATGCAGCAAAATAGGCACAAATAATGGAAGTCCATGATAGATGGAATATCAAAAAATAGTCACCAAAGAAATTTCTAAAGACAAGTTCTACTTTTAGCAATATTTTCTTCGTAATATCCTATTCCATCAGCCGAGGCAGACGGAATGGATGGAACTAATGCAGCCCTCTACCCAGGAATAGCCATAGCATCTTTCATGTGAGTCCCAGCTCCCTGGTATTTAAGAGCAAACAAAGTAAATTAAAAAGAGATTGTTCCCCACTAGTTTTTTTTTCCTGTTGAAATTCTCATAGATTTTGAAATAAAGTAGAGTAAGGGATTCAAAAAGGATTTACAAAGCTTAAAAAAACCTGTATATGCCTTGAGTATAAATTATTTTTAGCAAAAGCAAATATAAAACCAAATAAATTCTAGAAGGTAACATGAGCACTCAGCTATAAGAAGGCTGGGACTAGTGCAACATCTTGTCTGATCTGTCAAACTTGGTTGATTGACACAAAGACCTGCTATTCCCTTGTGTATGTTCTGCCTAAGGTAACAAGGCCTAGGACTTTCAAAGACAGGAACTCATGGAGGTGAGAAATTTTGAACATAGGAACATGACTTCGTATAATGAAATGGCTCGAGATTTTATGCAAAATCTTTTCTTAGCAGACACTTTCATGCAACACAAAACTGAAGCGTACCTTTCAGGGCAGATGTTCTCCAAAACACACCATAACTCTAAATGCCAGAATGGTAGGACAGCTTCCTGTAATGAGATGTTTGGGATCAGCTCAGCAAGAATGAAAAAAGTGATAAATTTTTGGACAGGAAAGGAACAGGAAACAATATTTTTCAGTGGGAAGCAAGAGGGATAAACATATTTTCCAGAGGAGCCTTCAATCAGTTCCTGCTGCTTTAAATTAAAAGCTTCTGGAACCAACTTGCAAAGCCCAACAAGTAATGTAGAGAACGAAGTTGAATAAATCAGGTGAAAACAAGTGCAGAATGGAGCTGTTACTAGGCAATCTCGGTAGGCAAACTGTGCAAGTTGGTCAAACTAGTTCAGTGGGAAAAGCACTGCCTTGAAGCTGCACAGCTGGCGAGACCTTCAAGGCAAGGAAAGCTTCTCCCTGTGGAGAAACTGAGCGAATTTTCTTGCTGTTTCATGAATAATAGTCATGCCTCATAAGAATGGAAACTTGTTCATACAAGCTACATTTGCACATTAATCAAATTTTAAGACTTCTTAAAAAATCTTTTAATAACCTAATCTTGCAGCTGAAGAGACATGACTGCCTCTTTGTCACTGTGCAAAGGAGTTCAGCAAGCGTAACAGCTCATGCAAATACAAATAGGAGCCTTATGAACAATTAATTTATTCCTCTGTCTTCTCTCCTATGAGCCAAAATAATATTGATCTGTCATAGTTAATGCTCATAGCCAGTGATTTCCAAAAGAGCGGTGCTGGGGAAACAGGATAGGACACACACAGGGAAAATTAAAATATTAAGGGCCATCCATACCAAACCTATTCAATGGCATCATTTCTCTTATAGCAGGTGAAGGCCAAAACCCAACACCATACAGAACTAGTACCTGTTTACTTTTATGCCTTGGTTTATCTGCTCCAAAAAAATCTAAGTATTTGCATCTTGAATAATATTTGCATACATTGCTAATATATTGCACCCAAATTTTACTTACTTTTTTTTCTTGTGCCTTCCATGCTTACATAAACCTATGTACTGCAACTGACATTTTCTTAAAATTATTTTATTATTTTTCCTTTTCTCCTGCTTCTCAAAGCAAATATCATGAAATATTTTAACAAAAATCTTAGAATTTTAAAGCCGTTTTGAACATAAGGCCACAGTCTAAAGTGCATTAGAAACAACTGAGCAGTTTTGTGGTTCCAAAATTAAAAATGAAAATGTTCCAAATTTGAACACCTAAAATTTGTTAGGCTTCTAAATCTATATTAAGGCATTTAAGGATGAAGTCTGTTTTTCAGAGATAACAAGTACCTTTAGTTCACCCTATGATCACCTGGTTTTGAGGAATATATAAATATATAGAATTTGAAGTTCTCCAAAGCTGAGAATTTCTTTTGCAGGCTTCATTCAGAAACAATACCAGGAGCTGGTGTTACAGAATATCCAGGAGTGCAACACAAGAACCATCTTGCAAAGAAGGAAGGGGAGAGGTACTTTTATGAAGTGCTTCACAGATCAGCAAGTTCTCTAATAAACAGGCTAGTAAATTTGCTTTGGAAGGAGTACAAGTTGATAAATCTCCCTTGCTATGCTTTCTGTCGATTGATGTGATAAGATATATTTTACTTAAAATTAGGACTGTCTGAAGCTCAGTGGATTTAATTATTTGTAATTATCCAGTTGTTGTCAGTATGTGGCCATTTTATGACAGTGGTATCTACTGTGTGGGTCAGGTTCAACTGTACATCTTTTCAAACACAGAATTAATGTACTATTGATGAAACCATTACTAGAACCAAATTAAAGTCTGGGCTGATGTATTGGTCCATGGGGTGCTGTCAGACATGAAAGGAGTAATTAGTATTCATTACTTCATACTCTGCAACATTCCAATTATTAATGAACTTCAACTGCTGGACTGCACCATATCTATCACAAATACATTTCTAGTCTTTCTTTATTAAGAAAAAAAATTCAAAGTAGCTGACAGAACTACTAGAATGAACAAATGACAGAAATGAATTGAGAACGAGGCAAACTCTGCTTATTTGGTAATAAATGGGGTATCTATTATGTGGGTATATATATATATTGTGGTGTACGTATTTATTTATTTATCATTATACACACACACACACACACACACACACACAAGTGTCCCTCAAAGGTGACTTGTGCGTCCTCAATCAGGCACAGAATGCCAGGTCACGTAATGATGTCTGAAATACTCGGCAGAAGAACCTATTTTTGAACAAATTCATATATTTGCTTTTGTGTCCATGTACACAGATTCATTGTGCTACGTGGAAGCCTTTGCTAAGTAAATGCAAAACTATATTGCTGTGACCCTTGTCTTTTTCAATCCAACTTCTTTCTATTGTTTCACATCCCTCTGTCTCATGCCTTAAAAGTCTGTTAGTCTGTGAAAATTCCGATCTCTCTTTTAGACCAGTACAGTTCCAATTTTCAGCAGAGTTTCTTTACCCTGGATTCTGAAAAGCAAGCTGTACGCTCTTACTCTGAAGTACTTCAAATACAGCTACAGAAAAATGCAACAAAGGGGGATAATTTCAAGGTCTCACAGTGCAGGGCAAGAGTGCATCTTCCAGGAGCTTCATGTATACAAGGAGATGTGAGCTGTTTTTTACTGCTTAGATTTACTGTGCAGACACCAATGCTTGAAATATAGGGCGGGAAGGAGGGAGAAAAATCTTGGGTAATCTGTCCAAAATAAGATAACCTCTTTATTTTATAATTTCTTTCATATTTTCACTTTTGACAATGTGAAGCTGTGCAAGCACTCTAACTGCTCTTTGACTAACGTTTGAGATCCACCCAAAAATGCTCCAGGGGTATGTCTGGCTTTACATCAGAGTAAACATCATATTCTCCAACATGAAAAATCTAGCTTGTGGATGTTGCTTGTAAACAAGAATAGAAGAGAGGAACACTTTCAGACTTAAAAATAAATTCACATTTGAGCAGAAACAATGACATGGCATTTCAGTTCATCAGATGAAATATTCAATGAGGTTTAACAAGTTTACTCTTGAGCAACCACAAATCAGCATTATTCTTTAGACTGACATCTGCACTGAGGACTCAACAATTTCATCCGAAGTTTTTGTGAAAAGTTATAGAAGACATTACAGACTGAAATTCTCTTGCACCAAGTACAAACTTCTTTATTTTCCCTGTTATCATCCCAAAAATGTGTATCTGAAGGTATCTAAATAAGATCTTAGGAAACACTTTTAATGGTATTTTTAAAGTTTGACAATTTTTCAAAATATAGAGGAGAAAGGGAGAATGGGAATGAAAGATGAGGTTCACAGATATCACCCCAAAAAGGTCAGAACATAAGGTTACCTTCCCTTGTACCATCTACCTCTCCTGCCACTGCCGTGTCAGAACAGAGGAAACCCATTAACTCAGCCTTGTGTCACCCAGTTTGAGTCTCCTACTCGAACGCCCAGCTGCAAACCTCTGAGGTGGAGCTGCAGCCCTTTCCTTGCGAGGGAGAGCCCAGAACAGGCCCCGAATTCAATTATTCAGAGCACTTGCATGAAAAATGGGGCGTGTGAGTTTTGGTGCTAGCAGACCAGGTTTAGGGGGAAAACTGAGCAGGCATTAACACCACTGTGACATCAGCCTCGATGAATTCGTGACCGGGATCAGCTGGACTGGTTTGATGCATGGGAGCTTGGCAGCAATACAAATGTGACCAGTCCCATGTGTGGCTTACTTATTTCTGCCCTGTGTTCTACCATGTCAGTTTTTCCTCATTTGTCTTACTTTCCAGGGTTTTCGTTTGTTTGGAGTTTTTTTGTTTGTTTGTTTTTGTTTTTTGTTGTTGTTTGTTTGTAATTTTTTGTTCCATTTTAAACCACTTCATTATTTCACGAGGTGGCCGAAAAACCAATTATGGCATAGTGAAGGCATAGTTTTCCTAAGCTGATATTGCAGCTAGAAAACCCTTTATTGTTAAAAGCAAATCTAGCCTGTCATTTCCAATGCCTTCCCTCTTTAGATGCCTAATGTGGAAAGGAAATACTTTTTTTAAAGCCAAATTATAATATGTGTTACTCCTTGTTTTACTCCTTCTTTTGAAGTAAAAAAGTAAAGACTTCTGCTTTGGTTTGAGAAACACACACATCTATATAGTATTTCGAGTCCAATTTGGAAACAGAGAACATAATTTTGCTATCTAAACAGATGCAGATACTAACATTTTAATACCCACGCATCTCCAGATCTTTGCCATTGCATTTCAAAAAGAAATAATTTGTTTCATGAGGAGTTGAAGTACTAAGCAAAATGTGGCAATCAAAGCAATACAGATCCAGTTGTCATGGAGAATTTCTGATTATTCAAGCATACGTACCTTCCCTTTGTAACTGTATGTCTTCCAAGCAGAGGATCAAGTATGGAATCAACAGAGTCAGACATGTTTTCAATTAGTACAGTCTCATCAAAAGCTAAAGCTCTTTCAATGGTCTTCAGAAAACTTTACCTGAAAGATAAAATCCGCTCCCCTCCAATATTAGATAAATGCTGGTTATAGAAAGATTTCCTTTATATAGTATAAATGGCGATGTTTTTCTAAAAGCACATGGTTAAACCGTGGAAAACTGTTCACAAAGAATTGCCCAGTGTTTAAGAGTTTGACAGTTTTGAGTTCAACATCTTTCTACCTATGCTCTTGCTATTCCTCATATCAAACAAAAAATATATTGCTGGGGCTTTTCTTGTAAGCAAATATGAGGGTACAGCCCAACATGGAAGACACTGGAATTGACATAGAGATGTTGGGGGAGCATCTATATATATATATATATATATACATATAGATATATATAGATATATAGATATATACATGTTCTTTTGTTACAGGTTCTGGTATATCCTCGTCTAAACTATAAACACTTTCTTGAAGGGTTAGAATCTGAATGACTGGGGAGAAATATGTTTCCATGGACATGGAAAAAGGAGTAGATAATAATAGCAAGATAAGTAAGAAGACAATATATTTTCACAGTAGTAGAGCAGGGTACTACTGAGTTTATTAGTCATAGTTACTACTACGATTATTTGGGAGGGTTGGAAAAAGAATAAAAAACAAACCAGGACAGATGAGGGAAAAGAGCTGATTCAAATGAGCAGACAGGCTAGATGAATAAGACATGTTTTAAAAATCGGGCATTACTATGACCATTTACTGTATTGTGTAATTGTTCATTATATCTGGAATTTAATATAATAAACTCTGAAAGCCCTTTGAAACGGAGCATTATCTCCCTAAATTTAAGCAAAGATAAGAAAACGTATGAAGAGATCAGTTACATGCTAGTGCTATCAGCTTACATGTAATTCAGTAATAAAAATAAGAATTAAAACCATGTTTGTTTACCAGGAAGTGACCCAATATTGGCTTTTGCCTTGAATGCTGCACGTGCATGTGAGGTGCACATGCTGTGTTCTGCTGACTAAACTGCAGAGCATATGTAAGGTTTTATCATCAGGCTTTGAACCTTACCTCTTTCTTGGAAAAGTGATTTGACATTCACAAGAAGTGCACCTCAACCTCCACTTAATTTCCTCCTCAACACTTGAAAACAACACTAAAAGAGTGCCTTTTCAAGCACCATTTTAAAAGGAAAATGATGCTACAGACAAATAAGCAGAAGTGTTGTAATATTTCAACTCTTTAAGTAAATGCATTTCAACAAACACCAATCACTTACAAAAATTAGGGGAACTTGAAGGCAGTAAACATGAAAGCCAATTCTTCAGCGTGCACATATCCTTTCTGTCCTAGACGTACGGCTTTAAGGTCAGCTCCATATTTATTCTTTATCCATTTAATTCCCTGTTGCTGGGGATCTATCATCGGAGGTCAACACTCACAGTTTGTTAGAATAGTGGCATTTTCTGTTGACATCCTATCACCCTCGCTGCTCTGTGCCACAGTCCGTGGCATCATCTGTCAATGTGGCAACTGGGTCCAGGCCCTTCGTCACAGCAAAAGGAGCCTTAGAATCAGAGTGGAATATAATCATCCAGCAAGGTTACCAGGTAGCAAGACATGACTCAGTGCAATGCACAAGATAACTGGGGAGATATAAATTAAAGTAAGGCAGAAAAGTAAGGAGGATCACTGTGGAGTTTCAGATGAGAAGAAAGTACTAGGAAATGTGACAAGAAGCAGTTTATCATATTTATAACAGATTAAAAAAAAGTGTTTTCTCTTAAGACATTTTCTTCATAAAAATATTTATAGTTCAATAAAGTTAAAAATGCACCATCTATAATACATTTCAGTGTATTCTGATATTGCAAATTCAATGATTATGTACGCTCTTGAGCAGCTATTCCTGGAACATAAATCAGTATTTATCCACAAAGAAAAAAATTATAAAAGCAGGATTCCCATGGCATCTTATTAATACAGTTCAGCTACACTCAAACGCTAGAGAATGGGGCCATCTCCGGGGGCAGAGGCAGCCATGGAGCTCCCTGTGGGGCACCAGCTGCAGCAATGCTCTTGCATGAGTGCCCCTTCACTAAGGAGGAGGCTGTCACAGAGCAGCCATCTCACAGCCACGCTTGCTGGATGCCAACCCCTCACAGGCACTTGCAAGGAGATGAAATAAAATAGAAATGGATCGTCTGAAATTGGTGCTTACCAATCAGGTATGGGTGGGAAGGGAAATGCCTAAAGCAGCACAACAGAGTAAGAGAGTGAATAAATGAGTTGTTTGGAACAAACAGGAGGGGCTGGTGGAAGCATAATAGAAGAGCTAGACCAGATGCCTGGAATTAATATTTTCCTTACTGAAGCAAAGGGCAAACCCCACCAATTCTTTCATGGTGTTATTCCAGGCTTCCTTATTAGTGACTTTTGGATTGATTTCAAAAGCCATAAATAAAGGATAGCACTGCATCATCAGTATTAAGCCTGAACGATCTTCTCCCCCATTCAGAAGTATCTTAAAAATTCTTCCATCAAAATTTTCCTTCTCCCTGGACATGTCTAGTCCTCATTGCTGGCTTTTAGACTGGAGCTTCTTTTAAAAGTGTGCACTGAAACAACAAAAAACCCCAACCCATGTATATCTGACAGTTATTTATAGTGAAAAGCATTACATATATTTAAGTTGAGCCAAATTCACAAAATTATTAGTGATAAGAATGGCACCATACCTCCAGTGCAGCTTCTGTGGCACAGTGTCGGAGTTACCATAGTATTACAGAACACGTACCACCTTAAATTGTCTAACTCTTGGTTCTAATCTCTGAGCCTAAAATAAACCTAACTTTTGATGAATGTGCGGAAAATACAAGTACAAAGGTCCCAGCAGGCATACACTCTCCTCTGCAAGCATGCAACATATCTATCTCTCATGTGTAACATGTTCATCTAAATGTATCAAAAGACTGAAAACATGATTCGTTTTATCTCTGGACTGTAAGACAACCAATACAATAATTTCCATGAGCTGAAATATTTCCTTGTGAAAAACAGTAGCACTGGGGCATTATCAGGGTTCCTAATATTAATTTTCACACAATGCATGGATAATATCTGAATATATAGATACATCTATTGTCACTATATCTGCACGAAGCTGATACTTAATGACTTAGAACTGCTTGCTGGTCCTTCTGTAGAGGACTATTAATAATCATCTACTTTAAGATAACTTTTCAAGTGAATTTGTCTCTTCCACACTTCCTCACTTGCAGGAAAACAATCAAAATTGAAATAATGTATTTTGTCTCACTGTTGTTCAATGAAACCATCTTAAAAAGTAAAACATCACAGTACGGTTTATTTTTATTCATAAAAATGTTCAATCCATTTCAGAGGAGTCTTAAAAGAGTTAGGAATGACATTTGTATCTAGAGTTCTACTATCGAAAATATACAGGGCAATTTTTTCTACCTCTCAGCAGCAGGCTTCAAGGTAGAAGGAGATTTCCGAGAAAGGATTTTATCTGCAAACAAGTTTTTGGTGGAAAGGGACAGGGAGAGTTTCCAGGTAAAGCAAGCTGTAGACAAATTAGTGACTGCTAAACTCTAGCACAAAGCAAATGTCTACAAAGAAATGTCTCCACAGTTCTGAGTGCTGACCCTGGAAACTCGTATTTGGATTTAGCTATATTTCCAGAGGGTCCTCGTAACTCGGCTCACCTGCTGTGTCATAGGTCTACGAAATGAAAATGAGGTAAGTGGTGCCCATTTCACATATTTGGAGAATAAATGACATTAATCATGATATAATGCACATAAGAAACAGGAAACAAGTAGGAAGGGATGAGGAGCACTTGCACTAAGGAAGAAAGGAATGGTCTAAAGCTTCGGAAATAAGGCGAGAGAAAGCTTTGCAGAGACAACTGCAAGGATTAGAACTTCTATGCATTTAGTGAGTATTATCATGGTTTCCTCCATGTGCAGAAAAATGAGGATTATCGTAACAACATGCTCTACCTGGAGCTGAGAAGCTAAGCAGAATAGGTCTCCCTGTACAGCTCTATCATTGTTACAGCATTTGCTGTTACAAAGGTGTCACGAAGAACAGACTTTGGCATTGAGAACTGGAAAGGGAAGGGATATTCTTTTGCCAGAGAACCTCTCTCTTTCATTCCCCTCAAAAGATATCTGAGTGCACACACATTGTATATATAAATTTATATATATATTAGTGCACACGTATACATATATTCATATCCTAGAAAACAAATACCTTCAAAGAGGCCCTTTTATATACAGACCTGTACTTCAAATTTTTGAAAGACAGCAACTGTAACAAACCGTACACTTCACCACGGACTCTCAGTTTTTACAGTAAATTTTATTTTTTGTACCTTTAGAGAAAGAATCCAGAAATGTCCCTTTGGTTCCTGGTGATATCATTTTATGAGGGGTCCAAAGTAAGACACAAATTCTGCTGTCAATAAGATGTCACCACATAAAAGTTTTCATCTGTGCTTTGAGGTTTTTGATAGACCAGCTCCAACACATATCTTTGGACTGCAAAGAAAAATTAGAAAATGTTATCTCCTGAGCACCATGGAAGTGACAGAATGTTTAATCTCCATGTTATTAACCAGAAGCACACAAAAGTACAGCAGGAGAAGTACTCTGTCAGCAAGAGATACACTCCAAAGACTGCAAAGGCTGGAAAAAATCCAGGATTTCCAGTGGCGATTTTAAAACTTTGAAGCTGAAAACAATAGGAAAGAACTCTTTGTCAGACATTCTATCTACTGATTTTTTTCAGTAATTGGTGCTTTTGTCTAGATCAGATACAGCATGGGGGACATACTGTAACATTGGCAGCATCTGGTGTCCTACTGCCAGTGCAAGCATTTCCAGCAACATTCAGAAAAGATAAGGAAACAAGAATATTAGAAGACAAAAAAGAAGAAGAAAAAGCTGTTTCAACCTCATTAAAGATGTCACTTCTACTTTTTTTTCCAAGGGGAGGAGAAAGGCAGTAGGGTTGGTGTCCCTGCCTGTGGCAGGGGGTTTAGAACTTAGATGGTCTTTAAGGTCCCTTCAAACCCAAACCATTCTATGATTCTATGAAGACTCGCAAGGTTTTTTTGCTCTTATTTTTCTGTCTTCTTTCCCCTACCAGCTACAGACATTTTACTCAGCTCAGGCTGCAGTGATTTGGAGTTTTGACGGGAGAAAAGACAAGGGTGGCCAAACACACAGGCTGCCCAGAGAGGCTGTGGAATTTCCATGGTCCTGAACAATCTGGTCTAACCAATCCTGTTTGATCAGTGGGGATGGATTAGATTATTGCAGAAGGTTCCTTCCAGCCGCAATGATTCTGTCAAGGTTTAACTCTAGAATCGCTTTCTTCATATATTTTTTTTACAGAGAGCCCTGGTTTCCCTTGTTCTTTTGCAGAGTTCATCTTAACCATGCTAACTCTGGGATATTTAGGATGAATAGTTGGGAATGGTCTCAGATATTGATGATTTATTATGAGCAGCTATGTAGAAAGCTGTTATTTTATTCCAGTTAAGTGATAAAGACAGTCCACCATCTATTTAAAATTCAAGCTGGTCACTAAAGAATTTCAGAAAACAAAAGCATCTTCTTTAAAGAAAGTTAACATTTAAGATATGGGTGTTCTCTTTTTCAGTCAGGATTTGTGACATGGCATAAACCTCAAGCTAGCAGTATTTGGCACATTATGCTTCGATTGTTCTGTGTGTACATTTCCCAGCAAAAGAATGAAAGTGTGCATGAATGCATGCTCACATAGCTTCGGCACGGAAAGGAAGGTAAAAAATTGATCATCTGTTAGAGTCATCTTCATACAGATAAAATTCTAGATGTAAAATAGGAATAAACTGCCATAAACTTTCTTTGTTTGTACTGCTTGAAATACTGCAGATAAAATAAAGTTGTTTCGTAGTTTGTTCACTCGCACTAGGGAAACCTCAGGAAATCATTTTCCAGTGACTGAACCAGAGAAAGGCCAGGATGAAAGAAGGAAAGCACTTTGGTACTACTTACAAGGACAGTCATTTACCCACTGCCCATACAGATATTTGTTTTTCAGAGCAATGACTGCAATCAAATAATATTTTTTCCAGTCCTTTCTATGATGTAATCTAAATAAATTAAAATCTCTGAATAGAAAGTGTCCTCTATACTTCATATAATTTTATATTAAATGCTTGTTTTTTGCTGGTGTCATCGCTTAAGAGCTTAAAAGAAAACTCTTAAATGTGCTCATTCTTGAAAGCTGTACCGATTATAAAATCAATCTCAAATAACAACTCGCTCTCATTTAAAAAAGAATTTTTTATGTTACAAAACCAATGTAACAAATAACGGTTAAATTTTATATTCATGAAGTATCTTCCATTTATATTTTTCAGAAAAATCAGAAATACTTACTGAAATGGTTAAACATTCAATCTTGTGAAGACAGACACAATTCAATAACAGAAGACTCAAAGTCTTTCGTTATAAAAGAGAAATATAGAAGATCCACTAAGAAAACAGAAGTATCTTTAATCAAACTGCTGCTTAAAAGAGCTAGTGTGTATATTTTTCACAGTATAAACACAGGAATTTGGTGTGTGAAGGCCTCCTAAATCCAGTTCCATTCATAAGAGATGCCCAGTAACTGATAAGTAAAGGACCATTTCTGTAAAGGGTTCTGACAGCAATCTTTGCAATGTAGCTGTTTTGCTTTGAAGTATTTTAGACATCCATTTTTGACTACAGAAGTCATTGGATTTTTCTTTAAATCATTAACTGAGGCAACAAGACAATAAATCCATTAATTTACAGGAGGGCTTTTTGATTTATCCATTCTCTCTTCTTGTTGTCACTGACTGGTAAGTCATAAACAATAAAGAGCACCCACCTCATTCTCCAAAATAGCTTTGAAATTTGAAGATTTGCTAAACATAGAATGATTGTCTACTTAAATCTTCAGTAATTTTACCATACCAGCCAAGCACCATAAATCACTAGTGACATTGGCTAACAAGGGTTTAAGAGTTGGAACATGCAGTGTAATAAATTTCCAGACAGTTAAAAATCACTATAATTTTATTCTAATGCATTATAGATTGCCTGTAATGTCATCCTGGCCGGGGTGACCCATTTCTAATTTTGAACAGCTGTTCAGCTCGGGAGTTAGTTAATGATTAAATATAAATTGCCTGATTTATTAGTCTGAATGGCTGAGCTTCCAGGTCAATGCTATATAGACAAAATCATCAGTCTTGATGCTTTTCAGAAGTTAACTGTCTCCTGTTCTAGTCAAAAAGAATTTATTCTCAGAGGAAAAGGCTTGACATTCTCAATTAATCCTTTCCAATATTTTCCCCCTTAACTTACACAATAAGATCACTAATAAAACCTCAGATTTTGGAGATAAACTTCTTTTAACTATGTGTGAATCTTCAAGACCTGGAGACTAACTATGGGCTAAGGCCACTGGCTTGCACAGAGCTTCCAATGGCTTTGGAGGTCTGCAAGGCCAGGCCAGTAGGGACCATCTCAGGTGTCTTGGGGCAAACAAAAGTTTTCATATGCAGTTAGTAACATCAACTTCCCTGTTTTTCTACCAAAGGAAAGATTATTTACATATTTTACGTTTCTATCATATGAACTTCAGAATCAGATAAAAAAATAGATTCTGTTTTAATTCCACTGGGGTTTTTTGATTAGTTTTATGCTCTTACAATAATTTTTTTCCACACTGATTTAATATTGATTGCTAGCCTCTGCTGAGATATTTGCAGAAACAAAAGTATCCATACTCTGACCTTAGAAAGTGAGGTCACAGAGATTTTAAGAAATCCAACTTAAAATATTTATTCAGACTGCCTTGGGAACTCATGTCATAGTGTAAATATTCCCTGTACTTCCTATTTCCTGTCATATACACTTATTTGTCAAAAAAGGGGTCATTAAAATTCTAGATAATGAATTGAGACAGAACGATTTCTGTAAAGACCTAGCAGAGACTGCTCAGCAATGCTGTGGCTTACTCCAGTGGTTCTGTTAAATAGGCATGTGGTAGCTTTAATGATGTTTGTCTGCAAATAAAGCTAATAATCACACTGAAATATATATAATTTTAACATAAATATATTTTATTCTTATTTAAAAATTATTAGTTTCTGTAAAAATGAAAAGAACCCAAAAGCAAATAGCAAATATCTGACAGGTGCCTTCCACTTATTTGCAATCTAAAGTGCAACAAGGGCAGATGCAGGGCGGCTCCATCCTGACCTAGAGGATTATTCAGTCTTTCTGCTCATTAACCAGAGGCTGCCCAGGCTGTCACAATGTGTTCACAGTTGTGTATAAATGTGGTGACTTAGTTACTGAGATTTCTCTCTAGCAATCATGCCAACATCAGTTTCTCAGCAATACTTGATTTTTAGGAGATACAGTTGTGGTGCAGCACATTTTACTTCACACAATTTTATCGAGAGTTTATTTGTGGTTTGGGGTTGTTTGCTTGGGTCTTTTTTTTAATTTAAAGGATTCTTCATAATGGTCATCTTGTCACCTTTGTCCTCTCCTGCACTCCCCCCACCTATTTTCCCCACACAACCTTCAAAAATTTAGGCTTAGCCCCCTGTTCAACAACAACAAAAAAAATCAACTATTTAAAAACTCACACTAGGATGAACATTCAGGCAAAATCTTCTTACCTTAGGTCACTTAACCAACCTGTTGGCTAGCCCAGTAATTGTATTTATTCTGTTTACATCATCTTGACATAGGACTGTTTCTTCAACTGCTTTCTCAAGTGAAGATGTGAGCCTATGCAGAAAAGGGATGGGTAAGTAACATAGCTAAGGTTTGTTGTTTGGGTTTTTTTCTTTTTTCCCTAAAAGTATCATTATTTTATTTTAAATAATATATTTTAATGACAATAATTGTAGACAGTACCTTTAACTTTGAGGGACGCAAACTTCAGAGGAAATGTTTTGCTACATTCTGTGTTTTTTTCCTGCAGCTCCTGGACCAGCATAAGCACATTAACTAACAACAATTTAGGTCTAAAAAATGCAAGACAGAATTATTATTTTCACTTTGCATATGAGTGTGGAGACACAAAAAGATTCAGTCATTTGCTCATGGGCAGATCTTCTGCACGCTGATCTGCACCTTCAACCACACTTCTCTGCACTCTGCTCAGAAGGCAGCAACATTCCTGGCTTCGTGTTCAGGGGTTTCATAGTGCACGTGCCTCAAAACATGTTGCCTCAAACTGATTTGTTTCTGTAGAGTGACTAACAGAGCTAATAACAGTGAGTTACCCTTGAGGGCAAAATTTTCCTATGTGGGGTTTAATGAAAGAACAGCAGCAGGAGCAAGTTGTGTACACCTCCAGAAAAGCTGTTTTTGCTGTTTTTGCAGGATCGGAGATTTGGATCTCTTCTGTCAGGTTTGATGCTTGAATTGGTGGTGTGCAACCAGGAAATTTAGATATTATTTATAAATTAAAAATAAGAAATTCATTGGCAAAGGTGGAAAGATGCATCTTATAGATTAATAAAGAAGGGTGACTTGATTTCTTTAGGGATAATGAAGCAACCAATCCACTTTTTATGGTGATGGATCTTAAACTGAAAGACTAATGAGGACTTATACTCAATAAGGGCATCTAACAGAGATGGGCTCTAAGTTAAATTTCATCAGTCAAGCGTTCAAGGCATAAGAAGAACGAGCAGAATAACAGTTCTCTACTCTTTTGTAGGAGAGACTTTTTTCTAGACACCTCATGTTTGCCTGCACGATAACACAGAGCTGACTGTAGTTCAAGTACACTCATCCATCAAAGGCTCAGGCAGTAAAGATGAGAGAGTGAGACAAACAGCAAGGAATGCCTCAATATCTGTGAGATTTGGTTTTTTTGATACATAATAATCTCCTTTATCACAGCAGTTCTTATCCTGTGATTTCTGAATAGGAAAGTTGTCACTACAAAACACACCATTCGCTTTTGTCATCCTTTCATAGCGTGTAACATAAATAAAGTCTAGCAACAGCAGAATTACATATTGCATTTTATACCCCAGCACCCTAAATTCTATGGGATAAATCATCTGTTCTAAAAACACTTGTTTTTGAGGTAGCTAGTGCCAGGAAACTATGTTCCACAAATCACAGCAGAGAGCCATTACTCTCCACAGCAAGCCAGCTGGACTGTGCCCTGATATAATCCTTTTCAGGCACAGAGTATATTTTAAGTTTTCTCATATATTAGTAACAATGATTGTAATGATAAATAATACAAATTGCACCACTTCTGCAAAAAGGATCAGCTTGGCCCAAATTTTTAGCCTTAGCATTACTAAACTTCTTTTTTTTTTTGCATAGTATAGGCATACTTATTGTGATATATATATGAATGTAAAAATCATAATTTTCAGGAATATTTTTAGCAGATAACTAGTCTCATGAAGGATGGATATCTGATTTATTTCCACCCAAAATACTTATAAAATAATTTTGCTTGTGAAGAAATAATCCTTTTTCCGGTTTCCTAACTATCTTTTCATTCAAGTTACTGTAAATATATGGCAATCGTTGGACTGGATGGGATATTAAAAATTTAACGTGCAAGAAAGGATTCGTAGGCCTCACCATCGACAGAGTACTTTTTAATCATCTTCAGAACATTTCAAATGTTTAAAATTACATACTGTATTAGTATTAGTACCAGCCCGGGTATATTTACCACCACAAAAAGATTACTGTGACAATATTTATTACAATATTGCCAATTGACAGAGAATAATTTTGGTCAGAAATTACCTTTAAGATCATTTAGTCCAACTGTTAACCCAGCACTGACAAGCCCACCACTAAACCATGTCCCTAAATGCCACATCTACATGTCTTTGAATACCTTCGAGGGTGGTGACTCTACCTGGAAATGCTTTCGGTGAAGAAATTTTTCCTAATATGCAATCTAATCATTCTCTGACACAACCTCAGGCCATTTTCTCTCGTCCTATTGCTTGCTGCTTGGGAGGAGAGCTTGTCCACATCCCTCTGCAGAGCCTCCTTACCCTCTGGCAGATCAATACTCCTGCCCAACTTGGGCTTGTCTGCAAGCTGACTCACGGGGCAGTCGACGATTTCTCATTTAAAGATATATTCTGGAGCCCATGAAAAGTGAAAGGAGGCCAGCCTAGACTGAAGGTGTGTTATTGATTACTAACAGCCACACTGCTTGTCATCACTGAGAATTGCTGGCCACAAAAACTTCCATACGAAAAATATGTACAACTCTCCTTCCCTCTCTCTCTTTGCCAACAGAAAGAAGCTGAATTACGAGCCAGGGAGCACAGAATATCCATGAATGCAGAAGCAGAGGTCACTAGCATCTGATGCTCTGCCTTCAAGTTTATTCTTCAGAAAACTGATAGAGCAAGATGGAAAATAGACAGGCAAATAAATGACTGGAAGGGAAAACGGCAAGAAGCAAACAGAAGAATACAGGGCAGTTCTGCAGACTGGATGCAGTTGGGTGACAGCCCAGAGAGACAGGTACAGAAAAATGTCCATATATAGAGAGTGACCTTCCTTTAACATTAGAAGAATTCTTGTTTGTATGGACACAAATCTGACCTGTTTACTCACACAACTCGGATAAGGGCTAAGAGCTTTCTACAGGTTGATGGGCTACACAGGGTTATCAGAAGCTAAGGTAAATAAATACCTGTTGCTAAGAAGTGCCTGCACGGTTCATTTTTCTTTTCCCAGCAAAAAATACAGGTTTGCCTTCCATTTATATTAATTTCACAGACTTCCTTACGCAGTGAATCTTACCTTTAAAAAGCCTGACATGAACCAGCTGGAACAGGTTGCATAGGCCAGGGGTCCACATTTCAAAATACTGAATGAAGAATTAAGTCAAGCAGATCAAGAAGTACCGTGGCTGGAAAAATGGAACTGTGGAAACTTTGCTAGATGTAAAACTCACTAGAAAAGACAAAGAAAACTGTCTAATATGTCTACAACATTTTATTCGAACTCTAAAAATGGATGATAGTAAAATGTCAATGTTTCATACTGAATTTGCATATTTTCATCAGCAAATTCTGGTTAATTCTACTGCTGTGCATAACAGTCATCTCCATGAACAGCATGTTGCACATCATGTCCTTTAGCATATGGATTAATACAAGTTTCCCACTGAGGAAGCCGAGCTGATATTAAATGTAACATTGAACAGTGTAGTTCAGGATCATTGAATAGGGATGAAAATCTGAAGAGAAATTTATTCGCTGATGACCATGTTGTGCATGTTTAGATGGAGAAGAAGGATAAAGGATGAGTCCAGAGAGCAAAGATAGGAAGGGATCCTGTTCTGTACTCACCAGTCTGCAGACTTTGTTCCGTCTGCTGAACTTTTCTAATGAACTCAGCCTCTGATCGTCCTCTAACATTTCACACATAGGAAACCAGGCACTAACCACCAGAGGAAATGCATCTCTCAGCCATAGAATTTCCTATAGGAAATTTTGAAACTTTTTGGATTAACATTTTATAAAGTCAGTGTCACTTTCTCAACTTGTTATACATCTGGAAACAAATTTCCTTCTAAGACTCATAGATTGTTTGGAGTTCTGGTGCCTGCTAACTTGCAATTTATTTTTTTTACCTTCTAGCTGCCAGTCCTGGGGAAGCTATCAATGTCTTTTATGTGTGCCTTAATGTTATGCACTACTTATAGACATTTTGATAATTTCCAGTCTGCCACACAGCTATTAGATAAAATTAGACATGCAATTAAAACTAGGTTACTTCAATCACTTTCAAATATTTTCTTTAAATAACATTTGAAATTCTCTCCATTAACAAGAAATTACATGGGTTCTGTTCTATGAGTACAATAGGTACAGAAATCATTGTTAGTCCAGCTGTACGTAAGCAGTTTGTGGAAATCAGTAACTTCAATCACTTCTCAAATGGAAAAAAGGATGACACAATAGATGAGAATCCTATTCCTACCTGGAATTTGCAAGACATTTGAATGAACAATATTTTGCGCTGGCCTGTGCAAAGGTTTTCACTGTAACTGAAGATTTTGAAGTGAAATAATTGGAGGCTGTATAGTAGAGCACCTAAAAATGGTGACTGTGCATTCTTCCTGAGAGATGACTACAACATGTAGACCACAAGAAGCAAATACAGAAATGCTCAAGATGAATAATTTGCCTTAAAAAAAATAATTTTGCCAATAATCCTCAGTACAGAAATGGTAGATTAAGACATGACTTATGTAAGTGTATACATTTTTTAAGATTTTTCATATAATAAAACGGAATGTCTTCTTGGCATCTTCGAATTTCTGGACTAAGTCACAACTCAGTTACAAGAAATAAGTCAAAACCAAGTTTTCCTGAGTGAAGTGTGCAGCAGTTTTTACTATATAACACTTACCACTTACTCTCTTAAATGTTACAAATACATTTCAGCATATATAGTATACACATTGCATAGACACGTATTTTGTTTTTATTCTTCAGATGAAGTTCGTCTTGTTAAACATTACCGGATGAACTAAATTTCTGTTTATTTTTGGAATCATAAAATGGTACAATTTAGAAGGATCTTTGGGTGTACTCCAGTCTTACTCTTACCTGAATACAGAACTAACTTCAAAGTTTTCAACTGCTTTGAATTCTTCATGATCAGCCCCCATGTCTTTTTTCCTAAGCTACAAATTAATAAACAGCAATCAAGAAGTATTCATAGAAAGTTCAAATATGTTATTTTGCATTCGCCAACAGAGAATTTGACCAACTACAGAGTTATCCATTCAACAACCCCATGAGCTCTGGAGCTTATTATAGTTATGAGTAATAGCTGCTAGAGAATTACAAATTACAGCTACAGTTCCTTAAAAAAGTTCATCAGGTGGATCAGCTAGGGTATGAATCAGTTATAAAAAGAGTAGTTTTAATGGGATCCTCCCACCATGTAAATGGAATCCTGGTCGAATATGCAGCATGGATTTTACAAAGTGGTTAGTAAAAATATTCACAGTAAATGACAGTATGACAAGTGTTGGCCTAACACGGGAAACAGACAAATGCAAAGGAATTGCAGCTTTGCCTGTGGTTCAGAATTCTTCCTATTAGGAACTAAGCATAGCTGACAGAAAGACTGCTGCTAACAACTCCCAGAAAAATGCATGAGGAGAGGAAAGGGAAAGTAAATAAACGTAAGAAAAGGGAAAGTAAACAAACGTAAAAAAAGGCTGACTCAGATTTGGAGGCTGATTGAATGCAAGGTCACCTAAACCAGGAAAAGGTTATTTGAGATACTGTCAGGCAAGGAACAGAGATGTATTAGTGCTTTTTTCAGAGGAACACACTAAAACAATAGAAGATTCCATGAGTTTCAGGGGTGACTGCTGTGTATTAAAAATAAGAGAAAAAAAATCTCCCCAAAACAATGCTAAAAGGCTATTTTTGTCCAAAAATATTTGTACTTAATAAACATAGATCAGTATAGATGTGTGAAATAAAAAAAAAGATGCTTCCATAAAGCTGTCTTTTAGCGCAGATACAGGCTTCATTAGGGCAGATTTTGATCTAAATGGGCAACTCCAAGGCCATAAGGCTAAGGCTGTCTAACATGGAAGAAAAATACCTGCTGTAGCAGCTGATGGGATTTTTGGGGTGGGGGTCAGAGGAGTCAGAAGAGAAAGTGAGATGGTAAAAGCTATTTTTGTTTACACATTAAAACTGCATCTACTTCAGAACAAGAAAAAAATGAATATTAAAATAGCAGGAAGAAAACCAGGAAATTCGTGAAATAACGAATTAAATTCTAAAATACCATAACTCACAGGCTTCCAAGAATTTCCATAAAAATGAATCTTGGTCATTCTTTTAAAATGCTAATTCAAGAGAAAAGAGTGAGAATAAACGCCACATTATAGATTTGTTCATTATTGCTTGATATCTTAAATTTTAAGATTACAGATCTAAATATTATGAACAAAAAAGTCTTAAGCCAAGTCAAAGTCTTTTAAACCTAATTAATGTCACAGCTTTCGAAGCATTTGAAGATTTCTTTGCTAAGTAAGGTTGATTAGCTTGCAGCAGAAACTCCTTCCACCCACCATCTCCCAAGATACCATGAGATGTCTTTGTATCAGGAGTGCTTTGTGCTGCAGTTGATCCATTAAATGCATACTTAAACAACAAATAATCCCTCTCAAAAGTTCAATAGATACTTGATGGTGAGTGGGGTCTTCAATTACATCATTAACTCACAAGACACTTGGCAGTAAAAGACTAATCAGTTTCCTCTTCTATGCGCATGTGTGCACACTTGTATCTGTGTTTGTGGGTCTTTCAAAACATCAGAGGAGATTTGATGTTTTCATCGTATGTTTAATGACAAACATTAACACAAATGAGCGTGAGCTTCTAAAGTCCTCTCTGGATGTTATTGCTATACTACAGTAGGTCCTTACCAGTGTAAAAAATTGGTATGTATTCCTTGTAAAACTCACATCCAGTTACTTCTATCAACCACCATTTCAATTATTAATCTATGGGATACAATATGCCTAGACAGCTTTGAGGAAATTCAGTCATTTTGGGTAAACAGCTTCATGTGCTGCCACCCAAACTACGGAATGTTCTTCAGTACATTTGGGGGGAAAATGATGATAATCCCTACTGAGAGCATGCCTTTACTATTTGAACTAGACAGTAATAAAATCAATAAAAATAAAACATTAAAATAAATAAATAAAATAATGAAATTACGTGGGCTCAAGGTGTTCGAGAATGAAGCTTATTAATCAAGCAGTACTTATAAGAAGCTTTTTCCTGGTGGCTTCTAGTTTTCCTGTAGCTGCTGTTAATTCAGTATTAGCCTGAGGCAACACACAGCATTTTGATTCTCTCTCACAAGACACCTTGAAAAAGACATACCACACTGGTACATTAAAGAAGAAATTGGTCTCACTTTATTACAGAAATTACAAATGACTCCTGATGAAAGACTTTCAGATAATCCTAGTAGTCTTTCATTACATATCTTTGCTTTAGACCCATCTTCCTACACAATAGTGAGTCAGGCAAAGATTTCTTTCATTATTGACTACGGCAGATTTTATGATAGTCTATAGAAGGAGATCTTAAGCAGAACTGAATTAAACCTTAGTGGGTCTACTCTCCAACTAGAATTAATTTATATGTATCACTTTCTTGATTTTGGAATACAGGTGGAAATCAGACAGGCATTACACTTGAGTAGATTTCATCTAAAATTGATAAGTTTTTTACTATTCTGTAATTAAATAAGAGCATGCCATACTAGTAGGATGAATGGAGAAATCCCGCTGCCAGGTGCTCAAGGGAATCACAAGCGATAAGCCCTGTCTTACACTCCAGACAGCCAGACCCAGGATGGATGTTTCAAGTGAAACATGTACATCTGGAGAATATTTCCCAACTGTTGCATCGTAACGACAGTTGAAAAGTCCTGGACAGCTACATCTTTTTTACTGCTTCCTACTGAAAATAAATACAAGTGTACATACTGGTAAGTACTGAACACTCCTCGCCTTATCTCTGGTGGTTGTTACACGCTCTCCAGAACACTAAGCTGAGCTTACTCAAACAATAAAAAATCCATTAACCGAAATTCCCCCATCAGGGCTAGTGCGAGAGCCGATATATACATACTTCACTGAATTTTACTATATTGATGGCCCAGGCACAGAGACCAGCTGCTGCAAAGGATTTTGTACGAACATAATTTGGGTTGAAATCTGGATTCTTCAAGTAATGTTCCTGGGCGACCTTCAGACAATTCTAAAAAATATGCTCCTCATCATAGTCGATTAAATCTTGCAAAGAGTCACCAACCTGTGCGAAGTCCCAGTGTATATAAAGTTCAATTTTTTGAGAAGCAGAAGTTAACCCTACTTTCATCTCAAAGGTAAAATTGGAATCCTGCACTAGCTAATTGGTTTAGAAATATTATTCAGTACAAAGCAAAAATATTTCCCCCTAAAGTCAGAATTATTCACTGTCACAAACAAAATTTGTGCTTTATGTCGTGCTTGAGGAATTAGGGAAAAATGGGATAAATATAATTAAATGCTTTCCCTTTCATTTTCTGCTATTTTTGCATTCAATAAATCCCAGTGGTGCTGAGGCTGGCTTGACTTTGTCACCAAAGGTACACAGAAAAGAGCAACACAAGGTCATATCTTGTCCCCCTAAATTCAATCTGCAAGAAAATGAAGTTGAGATTTAGTTTCTCTTTCTCTGCCTCTCTTTTTTAACTATTATTTTCTTCTCTCATCTCAGCTATTATCTGATTTCCCTTTGATAAGTAAGTTTCCTATAAAGACTTTTGTGGCTTTCCAGCTTCGGTCCTTGGGCCCTTTCCCTTTATGTGACAGTGTGCTGGTTTCAGCTGGGGTAGAGTTAATTTTCTTCACAGTGGCTGGTATGGGGCTGTGGGTTGGATTTGTGCTGAACACAGGGTTGGTAACACAGAGCTGTTTTTGTTACTGCTGAGCAGGGCTTGCACAGAGCCAAGGCCTTTTCTGCTTTCCATACCGTAATGCTGGAGAGGGGACTGGGGGTGCATGAGAGGAAGGGAGGAGACAGCCTGAAGAGTTTCATATCTTAATCAGTGGCACAGACAGTGGGATCAAGTTCACCCTCAGCAAAGTTGCAGATGATGCCAAAGTGAGTGGTGTGACCGACATGCCTGAGGGATGGGGTGTTATCTAACAATGCAGGATAGGAAACCAGGTAAAGTATCTGTACAAAAAAGCTGGGGGCATATTAGGGCAGTCTGTTACACCTGAGGAGTTACTGAACACAGGGAGGAACTCAGTAGCCTATGCCATTGCAGTAGGTAAGCTGCAAGCATTTCATGATCTAGGTTCAAATGCAAAAGCTGGAGCTAAACAAGAGAGTGAAGACTTTTTGCTAAAATTTTGAGACCCATGAACTTTTTTCCGTCACTGCCCCTTCTTCTTCTTCAGAGGGTTTCCTTTTAGATAATCAGAGGAAATACCAAGAAGCCAATGATTAGTTTAGTGTTGCACTGGAGCTTTCCCTAAATAGTAAAACATTCACTCCAGTTTTGAGGTGTAGGAAAACATATAAAATTTGTCAAACTAGCCTTCGTCTTTTGCCAAATTTGCCTTCTTTTTATTCCTCAGTTCCAAGTCTGAAACCATAGGTCAAAACAAGGGAGGCAATGGGAGAAATGGAAATATCCTATACGAAAATACTGTACTTACTTAATTTCAGGTTTGAAAATTAAACAATCATCAGTTCAAGCAGCTTTGACAAGACACTTATTTCGGCTTAACAGTGGCTTAGATCAGTGACTTAGCATCAGCTAGCATCAGTCTTACATGAAATCTGAGTGCCTCCACAACTTTCTGAAACAATTTAATTATCTGTTTAAAAGCGGATTATGATTTCATTGGTGCAAATTTATCTCGGGGGCATTCTGTATCATCAGCAATTGTGTATTTGGAAGATTACCATACACACTTTAAAAGATACATTGCCTGAGGCTGAAGTCAGTTATACTTGGTTTATCCTTATCCTTGTACCTCATGCTCATCTCACAGGCTCATTTCCTGTCAGGTCTTGCTTAAACCTAGTTTAATTACAGGGAAAGAAGATATTACAGTGATCAAGATGTTAATACTTGGCTCAAGCATTCTGCATTGGCAGTAACAAGCCTCTGTAAGAATTTAATATCCTTACAAAACCTGTTTCTACAATTGTCAGGGACATTTTCCATGTGCACATTTGTTAGATAGGACACACACAGATACTGCCTGTGGAAATAACAAATATTAAAAATCAATATGCATTACATTATAAATGACAAGTTACTAATCCAGTTAAATATGTCCCTCATCTCTTGTGAGCCACAAGAGCTCTCATAGCTTTTATGATTTGTTCCTACTCCTCTGCTAGTGTCACTATCACACCTATATACCTACACCGTGCTCTGCACATTTTCTCTCTTTAAAGGGGTAGGTCCTATTTTAAAAGTTGATGGCATATGCACCTTCATGTGTAAGCTGCTCTGACTGACAACATTCAGAGCACAATAATGGCCAGCAAAATGATGGCAGTGTTACTGCCCACTGTTTTAAAACCTTACCAGTGTCACATCCATGGTAAAACACTTGTTTATTACTATACAGGTGTGTAGCCCTGCCACATTTACGCGGAATCCAGACTGACTTCACTTTTCCTAATAAGTCTGATCCAAAGTGATTTCCATCTTTCACCTATTCTTTCTTAAGTGATACTTCACTCCAAGTCAATACTTCCAAGGTATTTACTTGCTTAAGGTTGTAAAACTCAAAAAGCTCTTGTAAGCTCCAATTTGAAATCTATAGAACAGGAAAGGAAAAATAATGTTTTAAAGAGTGACATAGTTTAATCAATTAGGAAGAGTCTTCACAAATTACTTAGCTGAAGATGTATTCTCATTTGCTGGTCTTTTTTGGTAACAAAAAAATGATAGAAGATTAGTGTTTAGAAACTATCGTTAGCCTTATGAAACAGTTTTAGATTAATGTAGCACAAAATGACACTTTCATTTCCAATGAAAACATTTCAGAAGTGCAATAAAGCAATGAACAGTGGAGTACAGTAATCATTAGTGTCAGGCTCTGAACTTCCTCCCTGAAACAAAGTGGCCCAAAGATGTGATTATCTCA
This sequence comes from Cnemophilus loriae, assembly GCA_013397755.1. NCBI lineage: Eukaryota > Metazoa > Chordata > Aves > Passeriformes > Corvidae > Cnemophilus > Cnemophilus loriae. The sequence continues at coordinate 2,183,060 of VZTF01005662.1, forward strand.
CAATAATCACTCTATGTGTTTCACCTAGCTGCTTAATGAAGTAATTAAAATTGTGTTAAGGATGTATTTTGAACACCCAAATTTATCAGAAGCATATGGAACCAATATAGGAAAAGCATCACTGAAAAGTGTTTGGTAGGATGTTGAGCTGTTGGAACCCATTCGTACAAGTTTAATTAATTGCACTATTTGGACTTGAAACTTCATGGCCATTTTTAAATCTTATATAAAATATGGATCAGCAAGAGGCTGAAGTCTGTAGTTAGCATAATCCAGAGAAATATAAAGGTCCTGATCCTGTCTTCATTTATCTCAGTATCAAAAATTACTTTTCTCTCAATAAAATTGGGATTAGACACAAGGTTATTAGAAAGGTATTAAATATCATCTAACGGTAAGTATTCAAGAAACAAAATAGAAGAAAATGAGAGATCATTTTGAATATTTAGACAGGACAGTCTTCCTTGTTGGTCAGCAACTGGAAACTACAAAATTCTTGGCAACTTGAAGTTTCCATACCTCAAAATCAGGCATTAACAATTATTACAAGTCAATTAAGACCTTCACTCTGCGCTATTGGTAAATGACACAATGTACATGAGATTTTGTAGCAAAATGCCAGACTTGAATGAGCCTTCCAGACTTTAAAGGCAGAGGAACTTCAATTTACAGCATTCCATACTGCTGGTGCTTTATTTCAAAAGCCATGCTTGCAACTGTAGATGGAAATTTAAGAATCCCGATGAAATTATGCATTTCTGTTAATTCTGTGGTGAACACCAAAGCATGTCAGCCTCTGCGTTTCCAACATGGACGTTGATAACTAATGCTTATAGGCTGAACTGAGAGCAAAAAGAAGGAGAGTCAACACTGAAGACATATATTATCAGGAATGCTATTATAATCTTAAGATTCAAGGTTTGCACCTTGTAAGATGGTGGAATGAACTTCTGTATCAATTGAGTTGTTCAATTTACCTACAGCCTCAAAGCCTTTAGAAACCTGAAGTGCTAAGAGATGACTCTTTGACCTTTACTGTATTACAAATAGGTCTGATTCTCAAGATCCACATCCATTAAATGCTTGAATGAGCTCAGTATTTATTGTTCTTTCATCTCATTAAAACAGCTAAAAGGTTAGGAAAAGGCATAATGTAAAGAAAGGTCAAGTGGTAATCATGGTGTGAAATGCTGTTACATGTGTAAGTATAATAATTCTTTAGACTTTATGCTCCCTGGAGAGGAAGTTGTTCAAAACTGCTCACCTAAAAAGGTTTATTTTGTGCTAAATATAGCTCAACATCAGTAAATAGGAGAATTAGACTGACCTTTAGCTCCTCTGCATCTGCAATGGCCTTTTCTTGGCTCAATTTCTCAGTCTGAAACCCTATCTTAGCAATCAAAGCTTCGGCATCTTGATTTTTCAGTTGCAGTTCTGCCTCTTGAGTAGCAAGTTTTGGATTTTAGATCTTCTACCTAGAGGGCAAAACGTAATGCATTATTCAGGTTATTAGGCATGGTTCTGAGACCCAAAAGCTGAACTGAAAACAAAATTCATCTAACGAGAAGGAGTGTCTTTTCATTTTTTTATCTTTTTTCCTTTTGTGCCTGACAGAATTTTGTTGACATAATTAATTTAATAATGACAGCCTAAGTGCTCCCACCACAGACCCCACAGCTTGCCTGAGATGTTCAGATGTCTGTCCTGCTGCTGAGGTTGTGAGTGCAACCAGGTGTCTCAGCGGTGCAAAAGAGGCGCAGCTGCAGCACCTGGCAAAGACGCAGAAGGATGTTATGGAAAATGCTTGCTATTCACTCTGAGCAGATAATTCCAGCAGAGTTTTGCTGAAAGGTTAAGGTACACTCAGAGACTGCTGAACAAAACCTACCTGTTAGTCTGCTGAAATAGCAATTCATTGCCTGGCAGTCGAGAAACTCATATAAAAATATCCAACAACAACATCTTTTCACATAGAAAGGAATTGTTTCAAATAACTGTGGGTTTGGCATAGTTTGGGTTTTTTTTATTTTCCTGCTAACCTACCAATCATTTTGTCTGGCAGCTATTCAAGATATATTTTAACCAGAGGGGCCTTGTTAATCTGGCCTGGATAGGGGTGATAAGACAAAGTGAAAGACAAATATTAGGGGGCTCAAACTTAAATCACACAGAAGGTCTTGAGGGCTCTCCTGATTTAGTGGGCTCCTGAAATCTTACAAGACCTACAAAATTTACCTTTTCAAAACTTGACCATTTGATTTGACAAAGCTGTAATACTGAGTTTTAACAGATGACAGTAGAGATCCCAAATATCTCCACTTACTTTATTTTTCAATTTGTTTGAGCGGCCTTTATGTCTTTTTCTTTAAGAAAAATACTAAACAGTGCTTCATTTCATATTCTCCTGTAAAGCTCCAGAGTGCAGGGTAAAAATGTCTCAGTGTTCAAGTGCCTGGCTAGATAGTGCCTGGAGCTGTGGGTCTGTCAGCCAGCACAGCATGCAGCACATGAAATTGTCCAATTACCATTTGGTCCTCATCAAATTAGGAATCAGAGAAAAAGAGCATTTTAATAATTTACTAGCAGGGGCTACTTCATTAAAAACAGACTTTAAAAACTCAGCCAGTCTTTTCTGTTGACCATTTTTTTGGAGGTCTTCAGCTGACAAAGCGGGAATAAACCAGCCAGCCCCCATTACTAACCTCATGCAGCAGCACCAAGATGCAAGGTTATGCAAGGACTGCAGCTGAGCATTTCGCTTGCATAAAAGAACACAGAATTTCAGTTTTTAATAAAGAAATTGCTGGATTATGGTTTGTCTTCAGCATTTGCAAAGGGGATTATGGAACACTTATGTGGGTGGGATGGGGTAAGGGCTTCCTAGCAGTTTCCCCTCCTCTCTGTCTTTGTGGCCTGATCAGCCACCAATAAACTCTAAGCAGAAGGACTGACTGAGGGCTAAGTGGCACCAGCCTCACAAGGACGTGGCAACACCTCGTGGAAAGGCTTCACACGTGCTCCTCCTGCTTTCAATACCCCTCAGCTGGTCACTGGCCATGAACAAAATCCCCACATACGGAGCTGCCTCTTCTCTCCCTGGGTTTAGCTCTTACTGTGGCACTTGCTTCCTCTCCTGCCGGTTACCGTAGCCCCACTGCCTTCCCCCTCCCTCCAGCCTTTGTTCTTGCTTAAATGGACAGTTCCGTCTTTCCAAAGGCAGCTAAAGAGCTCAAAGAGCTTCTATGCAAAGAAAAAGCCATAAACCCAGTTTCAAAAATCTGGTAGTTTCAACAAAACACAGAAATGCCACCTCACAACTAATCAGTCTAATGAAAAGGTGATGCGACACCCACGCTTAATTTGCAATAAAACAAAGATTATTTATAAAGAATGAAAGAAAAGGTTGTGACTTTCACAGTTTACTTGGAAAGCTGCTATCTTCCTTCTTTCTGAAGAAAGCTTCTGCATGCCATCTACCAAGTGCTCCACGTGTCGTGATGTCCTCTTGCTTTTTTTGTCTAGGAGGATATTACAAAGGATGATTTTCTCCACAAAAATATTTGGAGTGGTGTAATTGTACCGCCTCTTGTTGTGATGGCACTTGGCACTCATCACATTCACACTGGTGTGGGCAGAAGCCATGAAATCCCCGTAAACCGTGAAGAGGAGCCCTGGATGAGTAGCTGTACATATCCAATGAAAAAGAATAAATGGAAACACAGGAACAAAGAAATGCTTCTAAAATTAAGTATATCTATATAAGTTAAGTACATCTATATATGTTTCTAAGGATGGCTCATTCATAAAACTCTTCTTCAATCTACCCTAAATATAATGTTGCCAGCATGTAAAAAACATTAAAGCAAAATAAGCCTTCCACAACAGTCTTGCATAAAAATTAATTAATTTTGCATTGGCATTCATCGAGTCTTCATTACCACTGACGCTCAGTGCTTCAACATACTTTATTATTTTTTGATAAACACTCCTGAAAACTAGGAACAGAGATTAAACAAGTTCACTATACTGCTATATGCAGAGTTGATATTCTATGGATTTTCTAATTCACCTCTGGAACTCCTGTCTAAGAGAAATCCTCTATAGGTTAAAGAAATACAGTAGAGTGGTTGCTTTAATCACACTGGTCCCCACACACTTCATATATCATCAAATTCCTATTTGGAGTGAAGTGCATTTTTGCCATTAATTTCAGTTTGAACTGGACACAATTTAGATTTCCAAAGTTGTACCATCCCTGCTTATCCGTGCTTCTGAAAGATAGACCAACAAACTGTAACGAGGGCAGGATTTAGACCACTGCGGAGTGCTTCCGAAAGCTGAGCTTCTGGATACCATAAAATGTCAGAAAATTGAAAACATTTCTGTGCTGAAGTGACCTTCTATCAGCTTCAAGGGGTATTTGACCAGAAAAGTAGCAATGGCTTCATGGAGTTCAGATTCGCTCCAAGCTGTGACAGTGGACACTCTTCCCTATGTCCCACCCAGGGATCAAACCACCAGCTATAACTCCAGCTGCAAGCACACTGCAGAAGGGACCCCAGAGCATTATTGTGGCTCTGTGTGGGGTCCTACACAGCAGCATGTGGGATTTCTCTCTCATCACAGGGACCAAAATGCAGATGGAGACTGGAAATTTCTCTTCACGTATTATGTAAAAATCAAAACAGGCCAGGAACATTTGAAGCAGCTCCAGATGGTCATCAAGTCATGTGTTTCTGAGGAAAATGCAGAGGTAAAATTCCTGTCTTTATTCACCTCTGACAGCAAGAAGAGGGGTTCAGGATCAAAGTACAAAGGTCCTTTTTCTAAATTTGTTGAAAACTGAACTAGCAAATACAAGATAGCACTCAACTCCTTTGAATTAGAGTATACTTTCCCTGGATAAACAAGAAAGAAGAAACCCCCAGAATTAATTTTTGTTTGTTTTAAAGGACCAGAAATAAGAAATCCCCAGAATTAATATTTGTTTGTTTTAAAGGACCCTATCCACATATATTATGAGAATAAATTCATATACACGTCTAAGCAAGAGTACCATATGCAGAATTAAAAGGGAAATACTGAGAAAACCCATTTAATTCCATCACTGTAACTAACTTTCATTTTGTCCTCTATGACTTCTAGCACACTTAAACTTTATCATTTGTGGAGTCACATCTCCCTCATTTTAATGATTATTTATTGCATTCTGTACAAGATGAACCCAGTTCAATTAATCAAGGGAAGCCTAAAAATCAATTAATATGAATTAAATGAGCTACACCAACTCTTAGGAAAGTCACACATAATTTACCAAAGCATTGTCAATAATGCTTAGGCAACTTTGGGAAAATTGCTCATGAGTGGCTGTTGATGCAGTCAAATGTTTTAAGCCTACATCATTAATATTGCAATCAGGTTGATACAGAAAGTCTTGCCATTTTTCTCAGTAAGAAAACTCATTATTTTCTTGTGCCTTTTCAGAGCTAGTTTAGAAGAATACTTATTTCACCTATGATCACAAAAACAGAAATTAAAGCAAGAACTAAATAAAGAATGATTTGCATTTAGAGAAAGCAGAGGCAAATTGCTTTACAAATAGGAAAAACCAGAACATCATTAGTGGAAGCAAAGTAGCATAAATTCATCTTTTAAAAAGTTGTTTGTAAAAGCGAGGCTAGTCAGCAGGAATAGACATTTTATGCAGATTTGAGCAGCATTTAGCTTCCAACTGAAATGTGTTTCAGCCCTTTTCTCCTTTTTTCATTGTTTGTGACGCATACGCACCCTGCAGTACAGCTCTTCCGAGTGAAAGACAACCTCCTTACACATGATCCTTATGAGAGGTCTCTACTCAGCAGCCCTGAAAAGCCCTCTAACAACAGTTTCATTTGTAAATCAGTGAGGGACGGAGTGGGTTCCGGTAGAGCTGGAAGTGGCCCGAGACAACTTGTCTCAATGGGGCAAAATAACTATTGTTATCGAGCTTAACAAAATGGCACAGCATGGGAGACACGCCGAGCCAGAGAGCAGCTGGTTGTAATTCACCCTGGTTTTCAGAAAACACTAATCGTTCCCGAACAGACCTCTTTGAGGATTGGTCTTCCCTGCATTTTCAATTTGTCACTTTCTCTTATGATAAGGTCAGCGGTGACAGCACTTCCTGACATTAACAGCTGTGGCTTTTAAAAGGGTCATTGTGGAACTACTAATTGCAGTAATTTCATTAGCATAAATTATTTATTCTGCCATTCATTTATCTCCAGGATTTTTTTTTTAAATACTACATTGTACTTTTCAATATATGCCCATTCAGGGTTGTAGGCAAAGGAAATTATTATTGCTAATTTAGCCTTCTTTATCGGGGGGGAAAAAAAGCAAACAAAAAAGAGTTGATACAGTATCAAAATCTGATTTAACAGCAGTTCACTAGAAAACATAAAGTAGCTTGAAGCCAATAATGAAGATTAGGCTGGTACAAATCAAAACCATTCATTAGTGCTATAGACAACTGAGCATTAAACCTATATACATTTTGAAATAAAATATGAGGGTAAAGTAGGTTCATTCTTATACAATCTCTCTACTCTAGGTCTTGGCTGATTGACTTTAAACATGAAAAAAAACCCAAGGCACGTTACGAGCTGTTTATACAGGAATTTTGCCCGCATCCTCCCTCTGTCTTTTCTCCGGATGTAAAATAGCTGTTACTATCAAATATATAAATCTTAACTCCTTGCAGTGAGGTTGAGCTAGCTGAAACATGCCAAGCAAAGAACAAAAAAGAGCAATGTCACTGAAAATTAACACATGTTGCAGGCAATTATCAAAATTGAGAAAAAAAGCCAAGTCATTGTTTGCTTGAAGGAAAAGGTAACTGGGAAATGTGGGTGGGTGGATGGCGGCAGTTTAAGAGGCTAGGAGAGAAAGCAAAATATTACTCCAGGTGGCTTCTTTGCCACACTGCACGTTGTAAAATACCTCGGAGTATGATGAACTAAGAGCACAATGAATTTATTCTTGATATACTTAACAGTGTGGGCTGTTTGGAGCTAAGCAGCAGAAAAGCAGCATAAAAGACAGCAACAATAAAATACTCAAAGATGATAGAGATGTACATGGTTGCTATTTTCAAAAAGGTGAATTAAACAATCTTGATCCTTTTATTCTTCACTGAGCGATATGTGACACCAGATGAAAGTGAGAAAGAGGAAATGCCTGTCGTGCTGAATTTGGACACAGATTATTTTAAAATACTGTAGATCGTGGCTTATATCAAATGAGGTATAAAAGCACCTTTGTAAGCTCATGAAGCTCAGTACACGGATTTCAGAACTGCTACACCCTGTTCTCTTCCTGTGCTCTTTTAAAATGAGGTGTAGCAATTTCAGTACCGAAACAGAAGAGGGCTCTTTTCCTCTCCTCTCCTTTCTCCCAAGAAATCAAAGACATCAGAGTTGATTAAATTCCTGATACTTTTCATTTCCCTTCATATACCTCTGAACTCACTGTTTCTTGTCCTTAACCCACACATTGGCCAACGTCCTCCCAGGTGAAGAGAAGAGGAAACGCCTGCTTCCAACAGGCACCACGATTAGGGAGGATCGCTTCCTCTTTCTGTTCAGATACTTTCACACAGGGCAAAAGGGATGTTCACAGCACCCTACATAGAACATACTGACTGTGCACCTCATCATCTTCCTGCTGAGCTAGACCTGACCCACTTCTTCCCCTGGATAAACTGTGTCTTCCAGAAGGGTAATTGTTTTGAAAAAAAAGACATGCAGAAAAAAGCCCCCAAACTAACCCCCCCAAAACTTCCTTCTCAGTTTCCACAATCACTGTGAGTTTTCTACGGTTTTCCTTCACCACTTAAACTCAGAATTTTTCCATTTTTTGTTAAAGCAGTATAAATATGATGCCATATTTGTATTGAACTTCTAAGAGAAAAAAAATCATTAGCTTAACTTCAAGCTACCCTAATTAAAAGTAATCTGTAATATTGCTATACAGCATTAAACAAGAAGTCCTTTATCAGCTACTATTGCTCAATTTTTTGAAAGTGTGAAAAAGACAATTAGGAGCCAAGTGTCAATTATGCCAAAATAATCACTCAGTAGTAAACCTCACACTGCTGATCAGTGGTAAGGGACAGCATGATTACAGTACGTTTCAGAAGCCCAGACATAAGTGAGCACTAGCTAACAAGATTTCTGTGCTAAGAGCAAACAAAGGACTTTCCTGAAGTATCTAAAATGGAGTGAGCAAAATGACACACCAGCACTAGAGAGGAGAGGAAACCACCTCCTATAAATCTTCGATGGAGAAGGGATGGCAGACTCTAAGATTCTCTCTTCTTCAGGGTGGTCCTTTTCCACCCAGCCCCTCTCATTCTTTTGATATCCTAATACATCTCTGCAACTGTCCTGTTGCTCCTCCCTTTACTAACTTGGTCGTTCTCCCTTGACTTTCCTTTTACCCCTCCTCAGACCCTTTGCTTTACACCTCTCCTACCATTCTGGTTCTGTTTTGCTTTTTCTTGCTGTTTCCCCTTCTCTCCCCACCCAGAACACTGATAGCTTCTCTGTTATTTCAGTGCCTCTTTTCCGACTACCCTTTCCTCATCACTTTAAAATCTTTTCCCTGCCTCAACCTATTATTTTTTTTTACATTCTGCTCTTTGTTTGTTGGACTTCCCATCGGCTGCACATGACTCATGCACCCAGTACAGCTTTACGTACATTGATGACACAAACCCCTTAATTTCCTGTCAATAAAATGTCATGTTATTTTGTTAGCTGACATTTATTTCACTTGCTGGGAATCAAACAGGAAAGATACTTACGAGGAGCAGTTAGCACCAATGGGTAAAAAGAAACTCATTAACAGTTGCTAAGATCAGTGAAATCTTTCTTAAACATCTAAAAAGAAAATAATTTTAGAGGAATATAATGCTTAACTTTTTTTTTTAAAAAAAATCTCCCCCCAAAACAGTTTATTAATGTATTATGTGTTATATGTATAAATATTATATATTTATATACAGCAATATTAAATGACTAAATTCTGGTGACCAGATTTTCACAGGAGAAAAATATAATTAAAGATATGGGAAAAGAATATGTTTAAGTCAAAGTAAATTCCATTTTATTTTCTCCATGAAATCCTCCCTGTTTCTTTCAAATAAGAAGTTGGCATCACGTCAAAAATTAATGCAATCGGATATCTCCCCGAGCTCACCAGACAACAAATATCTATCCTGATTACACTATAAGCCTCTGTTAAAATAAAGCAGAAGCAGCTGATGGAACACACAAGCGTCAGGTTTATTTGCAAACATCTCTCCCTCCCCCGCAGCCCTACAGGAGGCATCCGTGTGCCGCCGGAGCGCCGTAGGAGCGGCAGCCAGGGAGCCTGGACCGGGTCCCGCAGCTCTGCTCCCCGCACGGCCCCGGGGAGGGGGAGTGCCCGCGGGTTCCCTGGAAGCAGCACCAGACATCCCTTGCCCTCTCCTTCACCTTCATTTCACGACTATTGCTGTATTTCGTACGGGTCCGAATGGAGAGTAAACACCGCAAATGCAGAGAGCTGCCTGGTGCTGCACTCGACTAAAACCAGGCGGCTCTCCCTTGGGAATTCCTGAAATCCTCAGTCTTACATGATTAAAAGCACCCTATACAAATAAATGGTCTCAAAAATAACAGCGCTCCAGAATGAAACTTCTGCAATTGCAGTCTCTGAAGGAAAGTAAGCATTTTCCAGATCTACGTGAATAACTCCAGAAGTCTCACTGCCAGCATGGAAGTTGCTGCATGTTGTCCCGTGCTAGGAAGGGCATCAGAGGCAGCTTGCTAAAACTCTTAGAAGAACACGAGAACATTCCTCTTCCCTGAGCAGAAACTCATGAATGCATGTGGTTTGTTTGGTTTTTTTTCTGAAAACAAGCATGTCACACCCTGCATCAATCAGCAACAAGAAGAGAATAATCACCCAGACATCAAAATGCTAAATGCATTTGCCATTGTAGCGCCATGGATTGCCTTTCCAGGGGAAATTTCTATCTGTCTAATTGCTGAATAGATGGAGAACTCTTTGGTTTGCCTGGACTGTGCACAGCAATATTTCAGCCTCACTTGCTACAGATCTAGTGAATATATTTAACTGCATTGGAAAGGGTTAAATAAACTCTGTATCTATAAGATCCTAAAAAGTCTGGAATGGAAGGATTCTGCAAAGACAGTGTTATGAATTACACGCTTCTCTTTTCCTCACTTCTCTGCCTGTGCTAGACAGCTCCCTGAAATCTCCTGAAGGAATCAGGCAGTGACATGCCATTAAAATTCAGCTTTTAGCAGGGGTGAACTTGAACACTACCAAAGGTAATAACTATGCAGGAAGGAGTAAAAAGAGTGTTGCTTTTTCCGAGCTTATACAGTTATCAATCTTTTAGTGATCTCCCTTGCTTTCTTAGGAAACTGACGAGCTTGAAACTGTACCTTGACCCCCTCAGTTTCCACAATGAACTTCCTGGTGCTGGAGGGAAGGGCCTCCCATGGCCACTCATGAAGCCAGTCAATACTAGGGCAGTTAACTACGGCTGGGAAGCTCCCAGCTCACACTCACAGCATGGCACTGACGGACAGAATCACCTGACAGTCTGCAGAGAGGAGGGAAGGAACGGGGAGAGAAGAGGATCACACAGCAAGTTAAGGCCGTCAAAGAGATGCATGCAATGAACCATGGTCCAGCACTAGCCAGTACACAGCTGAGGCTCCCAGCCAATTTTGGCAGCTAATAAACTTTGTCAGCAACCTCGGGGAAATAGGTTTTGCTCCTTTTCCCTTGTACACACATGGGACTTTTGCAGCTTCCTTCCGCTCTCTCCAGCTTGGTATCAGTTACTCAGTTTGAAAGCTATAGATGATAAGGCAGGCACAGAGACTGACAGCCAGAAGGTGCACATTCAGCTGCTCATGGTGACAGAAACCCAGTTCTTGAGTTTCTAAATCTATTCAAGCCTCTTCCTGTTGCTTTAATATGCAGTGCAACCCCTCTAAAAGAGCAGGAAGAAAAGGAGATCTGGATCTTAGTTTGCAGAGGAATTTTAAGGGATGATTCTTAATAAAAGTGGAAAGAGATGTCCAAAAAGGGGAGGCTGAAATATTCAAAGGAAAATAAAACTGTGACTGGGTCTTGATATCACCAAGGCTACACAAAGCAACTCACATTTGAGAAGTAAGGGTTATTCCAGTCCTCAGTTGAATCTGTGAACCTACTTGCTGCAGTTAGCACATGCTTTGGCCATTGTATATGCTCTTGGTTAACTGGTAAAATGACAGACGTCAGGCTGTTAAGACAGGAGTGGAGTCTCTCCTCTATGCTTCTTTCTGAAGGAGCTATTTTTATTGCACAGGGCCTCTCAAACCATATGTCACTGATGTTCTTAATTCCAATAGAAAACATCCAAATGGTTTCAGAAGAGTTTATAACCTGTCCAACAGCCACAAGAGCCAGGACAGAGCCCAGTTAGGCATGCTAGGGAAGCGACGAGTTTATTCTTTCTTCGGACTAGTTGAGAATTGACATTCCTATTAAGAGAAAACTGGATAATAAAGGAACAAGAGCAGAAAGTTGAAAGAAAAGAAGCAAAAAAAGGAGCTGTGAAAGGAAGAGGTTGACCTGGCTCAATATATCACTGAGTTTTAAAGCAGTCAGATAGAAGAGAGAAAGTGATGAGGAGATAGTAACAATGGAAAATGGCTCGGTGGTATCTGGAAAGAAGATAAAATGGAAAATGGAAAAGAATTGCCACTATCTCATAGTTTCTAAAAACACATCTCTGCACTAGAAAACACAAGACAGGAATTTATGCAAATAACCTAGATAGTAGAACTAAGTCAAACCAAGAATACCCAGGTTGTCCAGGAATGTTACAAAGAAAGGCCGTACAACAAAGAGGCTTAAGGTACAGGAGAAATAACCTCCTTTGAATGTGTTCAGCATTAACAGGCAAATGGCAGAAATGTCCATGTAGAATTCCAGCCAAGTGGTGAAAATTACACTAAAATTGTACAAAGATACAGAAAGAACCTGGAAATTCCTGCTGATGTGAAAGATAGGCAAACACAGAGGAAACAATCAAAGAGATACAAGAATAAATGGTCTCTACCACAAAACTCTGAACCAGAGAAAAAGAAAAAATGTAGGGGAAGAATCTGCTAAGTCTGTTTCTCAACTCTTGAACATCGTGGAGTTTTCTGAATTTGTCTCTTGGTTACACTATGTATCCTTCAGTTAGACATTGTTTCTCCCTCACATCACCTCATTTTCTGAAAAAATTCTATGCTCGGTTATAATACCAAGGCTCACGGTGAGCAGTGCTGAAGCCCAGGGAACCTAGTTTTCTCTTTTTATTCCTCTGTAGTAGCCACCTTCTCAGATCTGCACACCATCCCTGCTACGGCAGCAGCAGCAATGGAGAGCCTGGAGAGACCTGCCCCTGCTTTTCAGAATTTTGAAAAAGTGCCCTTGCTACAGCAGCGGTGCCAAACTGAATCTATCACACCTCCAAAGCTGCAAACCATACACAGACTTGCTTGAAGTTTCATCTTCTACACCCTCCTACACTCCTCACATTGCTCATATATGGACTTAACTCTCTAAGTACTGGACTGCAGGAAGAGTTCAAATCAAAGTCTTGGGCAATTTGCCAGAAAAAAAAAAATCAGAATTTTGAAAAAGAATAGTTTTCCTTAGTCTTGTATCCTAAATAATATTTTATTCTCCCCAAATATTGAAAAATTGTTTGTATGGGATGATTACTATTTATATTAATCTTACATTGAACTTTAGGGGAGAGTATGCTTTCGCTATCCAATGTAATTTGTTAGGAGTGATTTAGAAGAATTATTTGTATAAATAAGGAGCTGCATTAGCTTACATGAACTGCAGATCCCTGAGAAGGCAACACTGGGCTTTTAGGATTGTTTACTCTAAACCTTATTCTGGCATCTAAATTCTAGATTTACTAAGTGATGCCCAGAACTCCTCTGTTTTCTCCTCACCCTTGGCAGATGTATTCAAATGCCTAAGTACAGTTTTACAAGTACAGGTTTACAAAGTAGTAGATAACAATTGAATTAAACTGTTACGAAGGCTAAGAAGAGAGAAAGTAGATGAATTCTGCAAAACTGACTTCTAGAAACCTTACAGGGAATGAAGAGAAATGATCAAATCCAATAAAAAGGTAGTGACAGGTAAAATGAGTCACTTACACAAAAACTTTGTAGATTATTGTGACAGGATGAAGTTCAGAATAACAATTTCTCAGTCACTTAATAAATTAATTCTTGGAATATCTAGTCCAAGAGTACAAACTGTAACTAACTATTCATAATTTCCATTCTTTTTCCTTAAAACACATAGCTAAGAGATTTTTTACTACTTTGTATTGTTAGGCAGGAAATTCCAGCACAGCCTTGGATATAATATAATACCCTGATTAGATAACTATCTATTTGTTAATTACTTTTTGTGAACAAAAACATAGGATACAGCATACACTTGAAAAGGCAGTCATAAAAAGAATGTAACCAGATCCTGACCACTGCATAACCCTTCTTTCTCCTTTAGCCTTAGTGAAGTTTGGTGAATTCACACTAGGCATGGATTTGATATGGCGTGTTTTCAGGGTTCATTTGCCTTCCCCCCAGTGAATTCCCTCTACTACAAAGGACCTTGTGCACTGCTTGCTTTGCACACAGAATAATGAAGATGCCATGTGATCTGATAGCAAGAGAGCTGTGAAGGAAATTGGGTAATTATTACTGACTACATTTTGAACAATCTTTGCATAAGCAAGAAGGTCTTATTTTGAAAACATTTCTCTTTTGTCCAAGCCATACATTACAGTTTAATTTGACAGAAGGAAAAAAAACAAAGAACAGGAAATTCTCCATGTAAAAAATGGAGAATGTCTTGCAAGACAACCAGTATATAAATATCACAGTGAAGGTATTTCGTGTAGAAAGAGAAAAATGTAGTAAGTTCTCCAAGGTAGACACATCCCTTTCTTCGAGGATTTTTGAGATTTAAACATGCACCACTGAGTAATGAAGACAATCATTGTGGAAAAAAGAACTGTTATCTTGTGAAATCAGTGTCAGCTTCCATGTAGCCCTCACCACTCCCAAGAACACAACCCCTCTTTTCTCAAGTGTCCATTTGAGCCTCACAGACATGTGAAGGCTGGGCACATCAAATGCACATCTCACTACAGATGTGCATCTTACACTACAGTTTTTGGCTCAGCCTCCTCCTGCTCATCTCAAATATGCAAGCCCTCTAGGTTCACTAAGTGCTTTGAACACAGCAAGACAGAAAACTAAAGAGCACCTTGGCACATACTTCACCACTGATCTGGGGGGCCCATCCTATGCAAGTGTTAGTGCACTCTCATGGTTTTCCTGTACAAAACTAAGCAGCGCTGTGGCAGGAGTGAGGAGCTGCACAGACCAGGAATTAGTTCTGACCAGCTGTATGCCACCACCATCATTTTGTGAGCGGAGCACGGGAAAAGCTAAGCCGTATGGATACCAGCCACTTCATGCTACTAGTCCTCAGGACCACAAAATGCCCTTCATAATTTTACTAATACAGATGTACCCTCAAAAGTCAGCACTCTGAGTGCTCAAGAAGAGATGGCTGACATCCAAATCAGAAAAGCCTGGAGCTTTACATACAGAAACAGGAACTCTGTAAGAGCCTGCCAACTGCAGAAACAGACGTTTTCTGTGCTACAGAACTTCGAAATCCTCGATAGCTACTTCCCACTGAATCAAACAAAACAAGCAACAGAAAATAAACCCAAACCAAAATTCAAAACAAATCTGGGGTCAGTATTAGTTTACCATAGAACCATAAACCCTAAAAACATAGTTCTTTTTGGCTGAGATTTAAGCACTCAAGCAGATAGATGTGTATTTATGCTGTCAAAGAAAAAACCATGAGACCTGGCCAAAAACTGAACTCTGATGGGGCTTCACAACTTCCTCTCAGATTCACAGACAAAAATAGATGTTCTGTCAGTGACAAAACAAACCACAAGAAAAAGGCTAATGTGCCATAATGAAAGAAGATTTGGAAATGAAAGACAATAATTTAAAAGAAAAGTAACCATAAAAATATGGCCAAGATTGCCTGTGTCAATGCAGGACATCTACTCTGGCTATGTTTGACTTTAATTCCGGTTGAAGTATGAAAATACTGTGCTGCTAAGTTCCATAGCAAATGGGGAGCCAGCTAAATCCTGACCAGACTATAGAAAGAGGAGACCATTATAAGGATGTGATGACTAAAGTAGTCATGCCAAATTGGAAGGAAGTTGGAGAAATGGCATTCCCCTAAAACTAGCAAATTTAGTTCTTAATGCTGGGACTTCACAACAGCCACTGAGGGACTATAAACTTTACATGAGGAAAATACACTATGAAGAAGCTTGCTCAAGGATGGAGGAGCACGTATTTGTAGTACCCATCAGCAGCTCATGAACATAACTGGCTGCACATAGACTGAATAACAGAGATTCGGTTCAAAAGAAAAATCATCGAACATGTCTGACTTTAGAATACATAGTAATGTTTAAGAGCACTGAGGAGACTGAAGTGAGGACCTGGAAAACGTGCTGAGATGAAATGCTGCAAAGAGTATACTCACTGGAAAGAGTACATTTTAAGAGTATGAATATGTAGGGCATGAGGCCTGCAGGGCATTTAGGCACAGTGTTCACATCTTTGGGGAAAAGCTGAAGGGTTACCACGATGAGTAGAGTAGAGTAGAGTAGAGTAAAATCAAATCAGATGGAGCTCCAGAGACAGCAAGACTGACCGATCTCATCATATTTATGCTTTTGAGAAATAATTGCTTCTTCTGGCCTTTACAAAGAAATTTTGATGGTGTGCAGAGTGTTTAAGAGTGATTGCTGCACAGAGATTTGGGATATTGAAAAAATTCCGGAACCCAAGTAAATCGCTGAGCCTTAGAAATGTCCCATCTTGTGTGTGCCTAGGACCCATCAGCACATTAACTTTTAAAGTGTTCAACCATCAACTTTGTTTGCTTGGACAAATCATTCTTCTTTTATAATTTATTTCATCATTCATCATGGAAGTTTTTTGAAATTCTCAGGTGCTTATCTGTCCTCACATACACTTTGGATGTGGACCCATATTTTATAACAGTGCAACCCTTTGTCTTCACCTGACATATTTACAACTGAAATTTGCACCTACACACGTGGCATGTTCTCAGTACACTGACAGCAGAATTGATTGTGATGTCCAGATTGAAAACAAGCAAAACAAAACCAATGCAAAACCAAAGAGATTCAAAGAACAGCACTGTGTGGTTTTGGTTCCTGAGCTACAGATTCCTGAGCATACACAGAAATGCAGAACGTAAGATTATAAGTAAGCTCAAGAGAAAATGTGGCTTAATGTAGGATGTTGATTTTTCCAAAGTGAAAGGGAAAAATGAGACTATATCACCTCATTGAGCTTTAACATTATAAAACTGTCTAAATTCACTCTTTTGTTCTCTTTCACATTATATTAGTCTTTTATTGTTCAAATCTAGGGAAATGAGAAGGTGATAGGTCACCCTGCACTAACTAAATGTTCATATAGATATCTACCAGTGTGTTAACTCAGGAAATTTATGTCTCCTTCAGTACTGTAATGTCACTACTTTGCTTCCCTGCAACATGAATAGATATCTCCTGTTCTTGCCTCCAGAAGTGCTAATTTGCACAGTAGGGGGCTGGTGAAATTGTTGCAAGGTAAAAGAAGTTTGAAAGCTGGCTTTCAAAAAGCCCTTAAAGAGAAAAGAAAAAAAAAAAAAGAAAGAAAAGAAAAGAAGAAATTACTGTGGGAATAAGGAAAACATAAAGGGTAAAAATGTGAAAGGAGAAAATGAAGACATATATTAGAAATAACTTTTTCCTCTGTCCTTTCTTAAAAAAAATATACGAATTCAATAGTAATGAAACAGAGATAAATAGCACTTCAGAAAAAGATATGCAGAGGTAAGCACCACTATTGATCATGTCACTGAAGCCTGTAAAATTGAAAATGATACAGAATATGTCACACTAGATTATATAGAAGTCTCCAGTGGCTTTTAAGTTGCAGGATATATTCGTGGAATGAAGAAGTAATGGTAACAAAATTAGAGATAGGAAGGAACTCCAGCAAAACTTAAGCCGGATTGGTAAAAGAGAAGAGGAGGGGGGGAAAAAGAGAAAGTAGTATGTTATAAAGTGTAAGAACTTGGTAAAAACTCATAGTCAAATCAGAATGTTCTTTAGAGCAGTGGTGGTTAAACACCTCAGAAAATTGAGAAACAGAGCCCACATAGAAGATCACTGTGGAATAATCTGCTATAGGAAGGCTCTTCTCATCTGCAATCAAGCAGACCATTTTAATACAAAAATTATGGGGCATACATCCCTTTCAAAACATTCTCATTCTCAAGGGTTAATGGTCTTCAGACTTCTCATTTTCTCATCAGCTACACAAATGTTTCAGATGATGTGTGAAATTGAAGCCTACATAACCTGAAAGTTCCTAAAGATGCCACTGCAAAACTAGTTTTCTCAGCTACTGCTTTCCAGCTCTCAGGAGAGATCTACAGCCTCCCTCCAAAACAGCGTCTCTAAAATAGAGTTTAGGAGAGACACTTGTTGCAATCATGGTATCATATTATGTGTATTGCCAAACAGTTTTAAATCTGAAAACACCTGTATGGATACTTTAATTTTTCCAGTTTTATATGGTGTAAGAAAAGTAGAAAGAATTAACATTTTTTGTTAAATTTCAATCATTTGTGCAAATGTTTAAGAGTTGAGTACACATACAGAATTTCTACATGTATAATCAGGAAGAGTATTTACAATTGCATTAACAGCACCACAAACTCCTCATGAGCACCTCACTTCTCTCTGAAGTGCCTCATTATGTCCAAGATGTGAAACTAAGACACAAAGCAGCTATGAACAGGCAGAAGGTCAACAGCCAGATCCAGGAGCAAAACTTGGTGTACACCAAACCTCCACACAGGCAGGTTATTACAGGGGTAACACAAGAGAGGCAAATTCGGTGCCACACGTCAGCAAGTAAGCTTTCAAGAGAAGTATGCCAACATATGCTGGGTTATGAGATAACTGAAATATGTTGCTATTTTGATCAGCTCATCACTGTTTCTTGCCCCTGAAATATGCCTTACTTTCTACCGCAGCCACACTCTCAAGAATCACCTCCAGGAGTGTTCTCTGACGTCCATCAGGCCCAGGGCTCAGACCTCTTTTCTGGATCCTGCAGCTATGACCTTCACGTCTTCATCACTGAACAGATCTGGAACCTCTCCTGTAAAAAGACAAAGGAGTAGGTAGGAGATGCCTTACACCACACAGGAAAAATAATCTACGTGGTATTTAGCCCAGTGTGGGGTAAGCACATAACTAGAGCTATGGTATGATGCTACATATATCTAGTAACAAAATGTCTCCTCTCATTCCCCATGTCTTTTTGCCTAAAAGGAACTATTCTTCTTTTATTTTTTTTTTTTAAGGGATAGGGAACAATATTATTTTGAAGTTCACTTATAAATTCACTTATAGGAAGTTCACTTATAGAAGGAAGTTCACTTATAAATTATGTTCCCCTCAGAATACTGGTTCCTTTTTTTACATGCTGTTGGTAAATTGTTTACCACTCTGGTTGCAAAAGTAAATATAACTTCTAAAAAATCTTTTAAGATGCACTCTGTCTGTCCACATGTGTGTTTTTTCTTCCATCCCAGCCCCACATCCCCATACTCAGAGTCCAGATTCTCTAATCTTCAAAATATGGGTGAAGCTTCACTGCTACATGCTACACTTGTGCAGTCATGGGGACATTGCTTTGTGAAATTAGTGAAATCACACCAAAGCAATCATAACATTAAGTTAAAGAGAGATTTGCCCCCCAAATCAATGCACTTATGCATGATAAGCCTTAGCATTTTTTCTCCTCAATGGGCCATGCTTGCTTAACCAAGTTTGACTCAACGCTCAAGTTGGATGGCTTGACTTGGCCTCTCTAAAATCTTCCCCTACAAATACCTGAAAGAGAAATAATCTCTTCAAAGTTCAGTGAAAACGCAGATCATTTGTCATTGGAAAAGATCTTTCAAGAAATTTGTTCGTTTAATCACCTGATGCCAACAAGTCATTAATCAGCACAAGAAAGCATTCATCTGGAACTTGGGCATCTGTCAGCAAAAACGCTGTGGGCATGTTCTTGGCACCCATCTTGGTGTACAAACTGGCAAGATCTACCTGTAAGGAAAGGAGGCAATCACTCATATTCTGTTAAAATGTTGATACAGAAAAAGTGTGAAATACGTGTTAGTGCTGGCAACACATTGTTGACTTCTCCTTACTTTATTTCTGTTTATTTACATACCACTAATTTGCTGTATGACATCCAAAGGGAAATGCCATTTGCCTTCTTTTTCCCTATATCAGATACAGAAGTTTTGACATGACCTAGTGGTAAAGATAGAAGAAAAGTCCCCGTGAATGTACTAAAAAGGGATATTGCAGCCATGAAAGCTCCCATCAAGAACAGCCACTACCATATCAAAAATGTGTGGGAATGGCATTTAAGAGTCAGATCCACTTTAAATTCTATTGTTTCTGAAAACCTTATTTTTCGTTAGCGAATTGATGTAGGAAAGCTTTCTCAGCTGCAAAAAACTGCAACAAAACTGGGGTGTGCACTGTTGCACTGTTTTTTTGGCTGTGGCCCAGAGGGAGACATGGTGTGGGACCATGTGATATAAACATGGAATGTTTTTTGGCTTGGGTTTCCAGAAAGAAAACAACCCACGCCATTTGCATTTGAGTGTGACCACATTTGAAATACAGAATAAGGTCGATGCTGGCTGTTATGACCAAGCTGTCACAAAACCTAGCAAAGCAAATCTTCAGTCTTGTTAACAGAGGCTTAGAAATTTTCCTCCTTGGAAACTGCAGCGAGGAAATGACCACTTAAGTCCACATCTTACACAGCACCTCATTTGACCAGGGAAGGAGGGCACAAGAAGTTAGAACACCATGAACACACTGAAGAACGCACTGCATTTTTCAAAGCCGAACAGCATCTATCTCGCTCTGAAAACCAGAGACTGAGAAAGCCTTGGGCTACACACACTGTGATGGTTTGGCCATGGACCAAGGTTAACAGAAGGGCTTTTTCTGGGGCTGGCATCCACCAAATCTGGCCACAATCAGATCCTTATTCACCCACATCTGAGATTCAGAAATATTGCTTGTCCACATAGAGTGAAGATGAAAATGTTCCCTCTGCTGTTTGCTCACATAGGGCTCAGCCTCGCAAGGTCTGTAAACCTGATAAGAGCATCTCTCTCAATTATATTCCTAATCTTTGCATATGGACAGTTTAGGTGACTAAAGAACTCACACAAAGCAAGGACTAAATTTTTTCTTATGTTCATCCACTTCAACTTTACACCCCTAAACACCCCAATACACGCTCAATGACACACAAAAATTTGTACTAAACCACTAACTATAAATACCAGAACTTCAACCACATCTTTGTAACACGTGAAGCAGCTGCCTTGGAAAAAGTGGAGAAACTACTAAAATTCTGTGAAGCATATAAGTGGACACTAAAATATATTCTGACCACCCAGTTTTGAAAAATAAAGAAAACAAGAGGTACACCTGGAAACCACAGGAACCATAGGACTTGTTACTGTAAATTCCACTGTTTTGCCTGTGATTTTATCAAGCCTGTGCAACAACAAAACACATTCTTGGAGCAGTGAACTCAACAGACTCAAATAATATCTGTTAGTTTACCCTGAGGCCTTGGTTTCTTCTGTGTAATTCGGAAAACCTCCAGCGAGCAGATGTATCCTGCCAGTCCAGACAAGCTGTGTTTACCACCTACTCCAATCACAAGTTCATAACCCCTAGAAGCTTATGGGATAGGACTGATTCAGCACCTGATGACAAAACACCAATAAAGTAACTGTAACATAAAGTAACTTCAACAACCTCCTTAGTGAAGTTTCCCAATTTCTTCTTATTGTACCAAGCCTGGTTTTTCCTCCCTCTCTTCCTTCTTTTTTTTTTTCTGTTTTTGAGATAATGTTCTCCTGTCACCTAAAGCTACATTATCTTCACCTCAGTGTCTGCTATTGCTTGCATTATTCGAGCAAGTGGGAAGAAAAGTTCTTGTCCTTTATCAAATATTGAAGGTCTGCCAATGACCAGACCTGTCTGGTTATACATTCTTTACACTGAGTTGCTCCAAAGCATCCCACCAGGATTCTGATGGGCCCTGAAGACCTAGTGAACTTGAAGGGAGGTTGACTGGGTTGTAGGAGCACATGAGAATTTCGCATCTGGCAGTTTGCACCACAAAGGCTAAAGGACGATGAATCAAATAATGACACATTTGCATCAAACTGTAATTTACTCTTGTAATATCTCTCCCAGACTAATTAAAGCATGCTGTTATTTGCTGATCATAGAATACTACAGGAGGAATGAGGCCGGAGGAGAGCTTGCCCCAAAATTAGACAAAATCTAATTGCTAAAATTTTGAAATGTGTGTCTTGAGATAATTCCTCCCACAGAAAACTATGCTTGAGACATTGAAAGAAATACCTTGTAGTTTATATTCTAATAATTTACATAAGCATATAAAAATTATTTTCAAAATTTCATTTTTTAAAATCAGATGCGGATTCTAAGGGATGAAAGACCGGAGCTTAGGGACAGCATGTTGGACCTTCTGCTTAATTTTTCTTACATATATCAATGAAATATCCTCCTTGTTCTCTTTATGTCTCATGCCACTGAAAAAAATTCTTGAAAAAAGCCTTGAAAAAAATCACTGATGAGAACCTTCTTAAATAAAGCTATAATGTGTCTAATCTGGTTGCATCTAATAAAGAGCTAAAAACCTGTCCAACCAAACCATTATTGGAAGCCAATTCTCCTCGACTTCACTGTAGAACTTTGTCAGCCTTATTCATGATTTAGCAATGGATCCATAAAAAGACCCATAAGAGGTGCAGAAAAAACTCACAGGATTTAATTTCACAATCACTTTTCCAGGACTGCCAAACTGTAAGCCTAGGACACTCTGCCACTTTGTTTGCCAAACTGAGAAACTGCTCTCAGTCACTAGACTTCAGAGAGAAGATAATGGCTTACCAACATTTTCAAGCAAAACTAGCGATACCTGAGAAGGCTTCTGTCTGCAGGTCTGATGATTATCACATCAACCTCTACATCAGCCTAAAAAAATCTACAGTCCCTATGAAAGGTCTGTATGATTATCTTTGAAATTTAAGCATTTCTTTAATCCTCTTGGAGTGAAACTTCTACAATAGACTGCTTTGTCAAGAGCGCCTTCTCTTATATAGCTCCTGTCTGATTATGTGTAAAGTGAAAAAGGATGACACTGAAATCCTAGTACAACTTATTGAGAAGAAAAGTTTGTGTGTTAAACCATTTGACACTGCAAATAATACAAACTGCTTCAGCAAAACTGATCTCTGCCAGCAGGGGCCTCAGTCTCTTTCTGGAAATTACTGATATTACACATGACCAGAGTGATGGTATCTGTTGAAGAAAGATTACAAATAATGACGAGAAGCAACAATGAAGTCTGTGCCTCACTTACTCAGCAAAATCTTCATCTTCTGAAAACTGGCTAGTTTTCTTCCGTGCAGGAAAACAAAGCAAATGTAGTAAATCAGATATTAGAAACAGAAGCTGAGATTTGGAGCCGTGACGGGTACTAAGATATTGCCTGACATGACAAAAATTACATTAAACTGAGGTAAGGTAAGCATACATATGAAAAAGAAAGGTATGGATAAATAAAATAAATCTATGATGACACTTAGAAGTCTTGGCTGGTTTAGATTTGAAAAAGCACAAGGCTGGGCAGCAAAGCAACCACTCCAGGTCTGTCATGCAGTAGCATTATTTAGTACACGCTTAAGGTATTGTCCTTGCTTTGAACTGATCTAATTTTAAAAACATTTTCCCTTTCTTGGAAACAAAAGACAAATATTGCTTTTCTTACAAAGACCTGATACATCATTTACTAATTAAAAGATAAGGCAAACTATCTACAGCATTATAGATTATCTTTCCAGCCTCAGAAAATAAGTGGTGTTAATTTCTGTGGAGTGCAAAAAAATGGGTGAATCTCTGTTTAAACAAACAAACTGGAGGTTATTTTTAGCACTGAGCCACAATCTGCTGTTCCATAAGGGCACCAACGAAGTCTATTTATCAGCTCTATTGCTGCATGGTGCCCCCCATAAACCTTCCATTAAGAGTGTTATGAGTCTGCATTGCAACAACCTCTCAACAGCAGAAAGCAAAGATTTCATGCAAGCCTTGGTAGCACCATGATGGATTACAGGTTCTCTTTACAGATATTCCAGTTACACCTGCTGCATGGCACCCTCAGACTAGACTGGGTTCACAGAAGCAGGCATGTCATTGCAGCTCTCTAGGAATGCCTCAAGTAGATCCCCACTGCTATGCAGAGTTCCAATAAATAAGACCTGTCACTACTTAGTTTTTAACTTGCTGGCACAAGGCAAAATATTTTCCAGCTACCAACATACCTCAAAATACTCCTCCATAGTGTTCATCACCATTTTATAACAGAAATTACAGTCTTTGTTTTCCACTAGTTTATCCCCATACACACGAGTTGACTCATGATCCAGAAATAATGAATATCATTTGGTTGCTGTAAGCACTTGGGTGTGGCAAAAAAAATTCCCTAAAGATAACAAAATATTTTCTTCTGTAATGTTGTCATCTGGCATCAAAATCGGATGTCTCAAGGAAGACTAGCTGATATATTCTGCAAAGACATAAGTTATGCTTAGTAGATATCCAGTAGACATTGTGCTTGAAACTATATATTCTTGAACATGAAACAGAATGTCTCTAAATTAGCAAGCTCTCCAGCCAGTTGAACATGCAAAATATAGTTAAAACAAATGCCTGCTCTCCACTGACTGGCATGCTTAGGTAAGCCATTATGGCTTGAGGCTCCAGTGCAGTACAGGACACATGGAAAAATCAGCACCACCAAGATCTTCCATGGTCACTAGCCCTTTTTTTCAATACTGCTCAAGAAAACAGGACAGAGGTCATCATGATAAAATTAGCACTTTCTCAATTGTCACCTCAAACTTCCTTCTTTCACAGCTTCCACACCAGGATGGGTGCAAACACACGTGATGGGCCGGTGCAATCCCCCCAAAACAAGGTGTACTGGAAGACCTGACAAGTCCTTGCCTCCTTGCCTTCACAGTGATCCACAGAGTGGGTAGACAAAAAAACATATTCTGTAGAAGAACAGAGCTGCACTCCAAGGAACAGGAAAGAAGATAAAAACAAACCAGGATCAGACTCACGTGATTTTACAAGAGAGGCCAGGATTTGCTGACCCTATTATAACCTTCCCTCATTTCTGCCTTTAATCTCTGCTCTGGTGTTCGGCTACCCTTTGAAGACCCTGCTTTGTGGAAAGGGCTGTCAAGCACTGGAACAGGATACCCGGGGATGTGGTTGAGTCACCATCCCTGGAGGTATTTAAAAGCTATGTAGATGTGGCACTTAGGTACGTGGTTTAATGGTGGACATGGCAGTGCTAGACTAATGGCTGGTGTCGTTGATCTTAGAGGTCTTTTGCTGCCTAAATGATTTTGTGATTTTATGATTATTGTTTCAGAGCTTCTTCAATCTCTGTTTTGTTCTACCTAGTCTTCCAAAAATTGTTTTACCCTTTGAAATGTTGACCTTCTCTTCTCAAAACCTAACCAAACCAAAAAGTAAGAATAGTAAACTTTGCAAACCATTGCTCTGTTTCCACTAGACACATTTTCTGTCTCAGCTTTTTACCCATCTGATCTACCTGACCATAGTCACTTTTGGGCAGGGACTATCTTCTACTTTGTACAAAAATCATCTGTTCTTCATCAGTCCACAATCCAACATCCATTATTAGATTGCATAAAGATCAGCAATAAAGAGCGTTGTCAGGTACATTAGCCCATGATATAGACCTGAAAGCCACCGGAGAGTTCTCTCATATTAAGGATATAGTGGAACTTCGTATCAGTTGGTGGGAAGTTTTGAATCCCTGCCTAGTGAAGACATATGTCTGCTTGTGCTATGGCTTGAATATTCTTGATTATTGGTGGAGTAAAAGCTTGCCGCTGGAAGTGGAAGCAAACTATCTTTCTGTAGATGGTAACCAGCGAATCTGAAGACAGGAAGCTGAAGGCAAGTACTGCAAAATGTCTCTGAAAATAAAAAGGGAAAAGGAGATGAAGATTCTCCAGCATCAGGCAGCAGAAAAGAGTCAATGAAGTGTTATATGACAATATAGCCTGGTGAGCATACAGCTACTTGTGTGTCACAGAAAATACTTCATTTCTAGCCTCATCCTTGATGCAGCTCCACAGCAGTTGCATGTCTGGTTATGAGCCCCAAGGGCACATCTGACAGGTGAACGACCACATGAGACTGCAGTTCAGGGGACTCTCAATGTCAAAATAAATCTAGTATGTCTCTTTCTGTTTAGCTATAAGAATAGCAAGATTTTCAACCTGTACTAAATTTCAAACACTATGTTTTCTCCTATTCCCTTTCATCTGCTACCTATTGTAGTGGAAAGCTAAATAGTAATTATTTCATGTATTAAATACAGGATTGCTATAATTTGATACTTCAAACCTTAGCTGGAGCTTAAGCTTGATAATGGAGCTGCCAGCAGCTGGATTCATATAGGTAGCATACTGAAAATTATTAATTTCTTTAATAGTTAGCTTCTGCCTATCATAATTGATAAAGAAAATGTATCTTGATTAATATTAGTGACAAAACACTGAAGCACTGAATATTTCCAGGCTTAACCTCAGTTGAAGAACAAACAGTTCTGTCCTATGGGAAACCTGGGATACAAATATCTGTGGAAGTATCAAATTGGGATTGACATTTTAAAATTACAAATAATCCCACATTTTATATCACACAGTATTATGTTCAAAATTTTTGTTGCAATTAAGATACTACATTTTCAAAAAAGCTTCTGATGATAAAGGTTTTTTTGTAATGAAACTGGCTCCAAACACACTTGGATGAGTAAACCATGGTCAAAAGAAGTACAAATCAGTTTGAGAATGCCCACAATCATTACAGATAAGAGCAAAATTAGCTAATCTCAATAAGAAAAAAACCAGCAAAGATCGTCAAGAGGGGGCATGTTCCTCTATTTGCTGCATTATCCAATGCTCTTTCTGTCTCTCCAGATGACACAGCTCCTGACAAATTAAAAGGAGGCCACCTAAAAAGAGAAATAAAAAAAAAGAAAACAAAAAAACCCCCCAAACAACAAAACCCAAACAAACAGAAAAACCTCACAAAACCCCCCAAAAAACCCCTCTCTGAATTGCTAGCAATTTGTGTTTTTTGTCCAAAGGTGAAGAGAATCTTGTTTCTTTAGATGTTAGTGTACATCTGAACCAGGACAAGCAGGTCTTTACAAGAAATACTGTAAAAGGAAAACTTGTGAATAATGCAGCTATTCCCTGCTCAAATCAACAAATCCTTCCTCCTCAGAGCTTCATAGAATAATGCATTCTCTTTCTTTCCACATGTATGCAGCAAATTTTACTCTATTTTAGAATTCTTTGGTAGTTATATTAAATTCCTGAGTTGCATGATCAGCATTTTTCTTGATTTGATCTGTTTTGTAAAAATGGAAATTTTTAATTTTTGGCTTGGTTTTGTTTTAAAAGAATTCAAAACCATTCAGAAGAAAGAAGCATCAAACCTTTTAAGAACTAAGTATTTTGAGATCTGAACTCTGAAATCTTTATGAAAGAATAAAAGATTTCCTGTCTCGAAAGGAATATAGTATATAATATATTGGGAAGAAAACAGAAGAGCGTTGAGACGTTAGTTTTGCGCGTCACTGAATTAGACCTGACTGATTTCTCCAAGCCAGAGATGTTTCAGATTTGAGTAGTCACTTCCTCTTTTTTCCTCTTTACATCTTGTTCCTTAACAAGACGTTCAGCTGATGAAGTATGACCTAGTGAAAAAATTTATACAACTAATCTGCATTAAAAGATGCAACAACAGTACAGATCATTCACCATGTTTTCTTCATAAGTAACATATTTTCTTCGTGTCACGTAAGATGACATGCTTGTATATGAACAAGAATCTAATCTGCATTTATGATAACAGCGAAGTATTTACACAGAATATTGGTCTGCCTGTAGCAGAATGAACTAAAACACTAATCCATTGATTTTGGACTGGAAACTTTATATTTACACAGGTTCTGGTGAAAGAATGCCAATATATTTTAACTGCCAAAAAATTAAATTGTCATTTGGAAAGTAAGAAGGTT
Organism: Cnemophilus loriae; assembly: GCA_013397755.1. Taxonomy (NCBI): domain Eukaryota; kingdom Metazoa; phylum Chordata; class Aves; order Passeriformes; family Corvidae; genus Cnemophilus; species Cnemophilus loriae. The sequence continues at coordinate 2,210,593 of VZTF01005662.1, forward strand.
GTCACATACTCCAGGTGACACTGCCTTGGCATCTTGGACTAGATGATGTCCAGAGGTCCCTTCCAACCTTAACAATTCTGAGATTCTGTGATTCTGTAATTACCTTAATTGCCCAAATCAATTGAATTATTCTTCAGTACCATCTTCTATGTTTTCATTCTCATGGCAGAAAAAGACTGTTCATTTGAACCAGTATCATAAGGTTTCTATGGATTTTGTCTGTTGTCTTTACAGGTGAAGAAAACATAGAGACTGTTAGAGGTTAAACATCTGGGAAGCTGCAATTTAGGGAATCACTTTCTGTATCTCAGCCATCCCTGCTTTCAATAGTCAATCAGTGGGGCCAACATCCAGCAGCTCCATCAAAAGCAGCTGAAGGATACCTTCCTTTCAAGACTCTCCATAACCGCTTCACTTTCTGCTTCTCTTTCCTAAAACAGTTTATAGCCTGCTAGGAGCATATGCTTTTTTCTATAATCAATTGATTTTGAAGCTTTCTGTTTTTTCTGTGGTTTAGGGTTGCCATCATGGACCACAACACAAAAATTACATCATAACAAAGTAAGATGTAAATGCTCACCAGTGTCCATAATCGATATGTTGCCGAATCAATGCACGAGGCTGAACCATTCCATATCTGTCCACTTCAGGCATATTCAAATCACCAACAAAATAGAAAAGTTTCTCATTCTTTTACAGGAACATAGGTATAACCAGGCTCTTTCTCCAGCTTTTTTCCAAACATCCCTGAAATGTAACACAAACGCATAAAAATTATTACCGTATGAAGCAACACTGAAACGAAACAAAATCAAGAATTCAAAGTCATGCTGGCTAAAATTTATGGAACATTTCACCACCTACAAGGCTGGGGTTTTCTTTTAACTATTGAAGTCCTTAGCAATCAGTGAAACTCACAGATAGTTTTCGAGCATATATCACCCTGGGATTCTGAATTCCAGAAAAGTCTTGTTGATTTAGTTGATTGACTACTTCAAAGCTTTTGAAAACCTCACAGCATATCTGTCTGCATCCTTCAAAACTGAAATGCTTTGAATATGAAATCCCCAGGTATCCTGACATTCAGAAAATTAATCAGTGAGTAGATTATTTTCTCCTTCTCCTGGGAAGGATTAAATAAGAACTTTACCAAAATATGTAAAGTGCAAAAATATGAATGATAGATATCATTTAATCAGGACATTTAATCACGAATCTAATGCAATATCATCTCCCAGACTAAGGAATATTAAGGTGATTGTACTAAATTTCAACCTATTCCCCCAGATGAGGTGCTTACATGATGGTCAATGCACACAATCAGGTTACAAATTTACTACAACAGTGAACAAATTAACTCAAAGACCCTTATGTAGTCATCAGAACTGTAAAATATTGAGACAAACTCTGAGTTTATACAATTTTTAACCAACTGCACTGCTTCCCTTAGATGTGTAAGGGAAAAAATAGCTACAGAAAGCAACTGCTAAGTTGTGTTGAAAACAAAGAAGAAAAAAACCTTTATTAAGCATTATTATAATGCTGAACTCATTACAATGTGATCCTCAACTATTGACACTTAGTGAAGTATTCCGCAGATACATAAGACAGGATTCATCATCCATGGAAGTTTGATTTCTAATTGCACTCTTTCGATTTTGTGCATGGAAACAAAAACCTGCCGAAATCACTAGGAATTTGTTAAAGCAGGGCTGAAAAAATAACAATCTTCCTTCCTAGGTCCTATATTTTTGTTGTTGAAATTATCACAGAAATTATTTTGCACAAAATAAAACCACAGCAATAGGTGGACTTCAAGGAAAACTTCAGTATGTCACAGTGACTGAGGCTCTCATCTTCAACAAGCAGCCTAAATTCTCCCTGTCTCAGAGCTGGGATTTGAACCAAGGGGGGTGATGACACATCTAGGGCTTACAGTGGTTAAAATCCTTACAGCACAGCAGAGAATTTAATGCAAACTCAATACTGTTTGGCAAGAGGAAAAAGACTTCTCAAAAGTTTTGTACATCTAACACAGATTATTTTTTGTCCAGTCAATAATGTAATGAATTTAGGATACACATGCTATTGATTTTGAGGGATGAAAGCCACAATTTAATAAGACTTTAATACTTGTCAATAAGAAACACCTGTATGTAAAAAAAAAAAAGAAAAAAATTATCAGTTCCATGTTTAATAAGTAGAAAAGGAAAAAGCACAGGCTACAGACTTTTTTTTTTCATATTGCTCTTTGTGTTAAAATACTTGGGGTTGGGCAAAAAAAAAAAGAGTGAAATTAAGTATATGGTTTGGAACTTTTCTTGCTTCTTTAAAAACCAGGCAATGCGTTCATGAGAGCTTGTAGGAAATGGAAATTCCTGACTCGCAGCAGACTTATCAGTTCCTTGGGCAAAGTAGAATAAACAAATACATCACTGCAAGCAGTTTCCAGTAGGACTACAGAAGTATTGTCATCTTAGATTTTTCAGTGAAATGAATCATCTGCAAACCTCAACAGTGATTTTGACTGGAGAACTCAACAGAGGTAACGAATGCTTCCAAGGCCATTTCTGTCTAGTTACAGTCAGCTGAAAGGATGGTTACTGACTGGAGAAGTAAAACAAGCAGATAAAGAGTGAAGGTGTGCTGGAAGACAGGACAGAAATGGAGACCCTCAACATGTTTGCAGCAGGATGATCACAAATTTTTGGGGCAAAAGCTGTGACTGCAATTACTGTGCTTTCCTATCACAGAAGGGAAAAAACTTTTTGCAGAAATTACATGCATATGAAAGGCTTAAAGTCTCTTAACTACGCAAAAGAAAATTTTGTTGTTTTAGCTCACTGTGTACCCATAATTTTAAACCCCAAATTAGGAATCCTCTCTCTTGATCCTTAACCTTATCTAAATTTTAAACAATGTTCACAATTGTAATCTATAAACACTTGCACGTTTTTGTTCTCTGTGGCAGTGTTCCAGACTATGCTACTATTGCAGACCCCAGATTTAATGTACCAATATTAGTTTGCATCAGAACGTGCCTCCATCAAGAAACATTTTGAAATTTTCTGCTGTTCTAGAGGCAGAGCGGGTGAGTCATATGCCTTGGGGGAATGCTAAATAAAACCCTACACTACATGCTAATCTCACCCACTCTAGCAGATACCTCAAAAAAAGTTATGTGGCTACAGATAAGATGAGAAGTGACAGAAAATACTGCAGATTAAGTGATATGACCTGCAAGAAAAATCTTTAACCTCTGAACTATGTAAAGAACATAGCAATGAACAGTAGTAAATCACTGTACTTTCACAAGTTCATCTCTTAAGCTCTTTTTTATGAACTAAGACTTAATTTAAATCGCTCATGTGTGCAATTTACTGTAAATGACTCTTTCCATTATGAAAACAATTCACAATTTGACTGTTCCAAACAATTGCTTGGAGTGATAACTTAAGACACATGAAGGCATTTCGGTATATCACTTGAATGCATTTTCCAGGAAGAAATATTGGTACAGACTAACACAAAAATAACGTAAGAGGCCATTATTTTGATCTACACATGACAGTACAAAATCATTCTGTCACAGCTCACCGAGACAATGTTGTAAACACAATGGAAAGCAAACATAAGATACTTGTTTCTGGATTGTCATGCGGTTCTTCACCTGCTGTGACTAGTGGAGGCACTTGGCAGCAGAGAATTTAACAAGAGGAACTTGGCTGAAGAGCAGTGGAGAGAAGGAAGAGCCACAGACAACAAGATTACTCCACTGCTTGGTACATGTCTCAATTTTTCTTAGAAGGAGCAGTGGATGTTTTACAACACTGACTTAAAATGTGAAGGAATACTACTAAAATTTCCCAGCAAATCCTTAAAGGTTCATAAACTCTCAAATTTTATGCTACAAGACTGTTGGTGGATGTGACACACTTGGAGAACAAGCCCCTGTGGCATTGACTTCACATCTTTAGTTTCTTTAAGAAGTTTCCTGCAAGAGGAATACACAGCCTCTGCTGCCCAGGAGCTCCTTTCATTAGCTTCTCTTCGCAATGGCAAGTGTTATGCTTTTGTGCTCTAGAGCCATGGCCGTGGTTGCTACTGGAATGGCAGTCATTAGCTGAAAAATCCCTCCCTGATCAGAGGAATTTCTCAAAGCCTTTTAAGGCTGATTCCCCATTAAAGAAGCTATGACGGTTTACAACAGCTCATGATCTCACTCTGACGCACAGCAGATTTATTTTCTCCTAATCTTTCCATTCATTTTGAGGGGCAAAAAGGCGATTAAGTTCTGTTAATGCAAGATTCTACGTTAAGATGAATTTGGAAACACTCCAAAGAATAAACTAAAGTATAAAGAAGACAAAATGGTCTTTGCTTACCTGATGTGATGTGAATACAGCAGAAATTAACACAAGACACGAAAGAAAAAACAGGGTGAAAACTTATTCAGTTAAGATTTGCGGATTTATATCTATTTTTTTAAACCTGGTGAAAATGTAATCCATTAGCAGCAATGTAGATTGGCTGGAAAATTTGACAACTTGATTGGAAAAACAGTTAAATTACACATCAGACACACTTAAATTCTTCTACAAATTTTATCTGAAGACTTCTAAAATTGTAGAAAGTTTTTAAAACTGAAAAATTGCTTTTGGTATCTTCTCCAAGACATTTGAGAGGACAAGCCAGTGTATTAACTTACTTCTCTAGTGCTTTTCACGACATGAAAAGCTGTACAGCAAAGAGGGCACATCATTTTTTCTGCATAGTTGTTTCCTGTTCAGGTTATGGGACGGATAAAAAAAGTCATGGCTAAGAGAGAATATTCACTGAGAGCTGGGCTCTCCCTTGTTGTGTTCTTCACGAAGAGCAAAACAGACAGCTTTTATGAGCCTATTTTGCTTCGACTGTCTGACTCCTCTTGTTCCAAAATCTACCACCAGTATAACATTTTTGGCCAACATACAGCCCTCTCCACTTGTGTGTTATATTAACGTTTCCTTTGATCTGCATCCATCTCACCTGTGGAGACTCCAAACTCCACCAGACAGGGATTGACTCTCCTTGGGTGTTGTATGGTACCTAGCAAAAGTAAAGTCAGCTTCTGACTGTCCATTTCGGTACACCTGCAGGCACCATACAGAGACACCCAGGCCAGCCAAAGCTGGCTCAAAGTTTCTTGTGAACAGAGGTAAAGATAAATTTTCTTGTGTGCAATCGGAGAGCAGCTTGTGAGAGCACAGTGCCAGTTCCAGTTTGCACCGAGCAGTTTCATCGTCCTCCTTTCCCCTTGCCTGACACAAGTTTCAAAGTTTTCCAGTCTGCAAAGCAATGAACTTTGCCAAGGCCCAGACAAGAGCAGTAGCCAATGGTTGTGGTAAGGCTGTAATAACTGTGGAATATTTTTTATCGCTGCTGTTGAGGGAAGATAAGTTTCTTGCATCTATATGGAACTTACTCTGGAGCACTGCTGATGTTGTGCGGTAGTTGAATGAATTGTTGGTCAGGAGGAACACTTCAGAGACAGCACCAAGCCTATTGCCTATAAACACTGTTTTTCCTACCCTAGCATTTCCAGCAAGCAAGACTGCTTTGCCTTTTATTACAAGTAAATCAATAAAGTACTGGGGATGTACAGACTAAAATGTGTGAACAAAGACTGACTAAAATTGAAAAGGAAAAAACCCCATCAAACACTTGCACATCACAGTTTACTTTTAAAAGCAAACTGTAATTTCTGTCTCTCTCTGGCTAGGACTAAATTCTAAAGAATGATGAAACAGGATACACCACTCTTTTATTCTCAAACAATTACTAAAAGAAATTGTTTTACTGGATTATTTTTTACACAGTATTTCTACTTGAAATTTTTTATTCAACTTCTTGTAATAGGAAGCTTTTGAAATCTGGTTGTAGCTGAAATGCATTTGTTCCACCTCAGCCTTTACAGAACACCAGTCTCTCTATAACTGTTAGAGAAGCAAAGACTGGTGCAAGACGTAGCTGGTTTAATTTCTCAGTTATTTCAATTTAATTTTTGGCCTGGCTTTCACCATACCTAAAACTGTTTGACAAACAGTTGGCAATAAATAGCTTTACTTACTGCGAGCACCTAAAAGTTTCTTTGCCTGATAAATATTTCTTTTTCAAGTTCTGTATTTTCCTATCAAATATTAACCCTCAAAGACAACAGAAGAGTTGATAATGGATTATATCTTTTGATCATCAGCTCCATGTTTCTACCTCCATAGACTTCTAATCCACCCAGGAAAATTCCTACTCATCTGAGCATTAAAAAGTTGTACAATACAAGCTAATGCAATCAAAACACCATGAATCACTTGAGAATATCCTATGCAGAACACACTGAAAAAAGTGCAAAAATAACCAAACCTTCAAACTGAGGCAATTACAACTAACAGCTCATGCTTTCTATTTCTCCACTGACAAGTATATATCATAGTATCATAACTCCTACAATTTTTCATCCACAGATACAACTGAACTTTATAAGTTGTTCAAGAGCATAGTGGAACAGTGATGAAGTGATTTGCTTCCTCTACATCTCATACACTTTGTGTGAAGCTAATTTAGCTGGCAAAAAAACTAGATGTGCACAAGGGTGGACATACAAAAATGCTAAGGCTTCAATTTGTGGTGTACAGTTGCTGTGGGCATTATTTTCAATGATTTAAATGGACTTGGAGCCTGAATTTCTCTTACTACGGAAAAAAGGTACCCCATGCAGAAGTCTGTAGATGCCCAAAGAAGGCTGAAATCCTGTGGGAAGCTTGTGCTAGGGCAGGCTCCTGGGAGGACGCGTGGACCTGCGTAGAGAGGAGCAGGTTTGCTGGCAAGACTTGCAACCCCATGGGGGACCCACGCTAGAGCAATTTATGAAGAACTGCAGCCTGAGGGAAGGACTCAAGTTGGAGAAGTTCATGGAGGCCTGTCTGCCATGGGAGGGACTCCGTGATGGAGCAGGGGAAGAGTGTGAACAGTACTTTTCCTGAGAGGGAGGGGGAGCAGAGACAACGATGAGCTGACTGCAATCCCATTTCCCATCCCCCTGTGCTAAGGTGGGGAAGAGGTGGAGAAAATTGGGAGTGAAGTTGAACTGGGAAGGAGGGAGGAGTGGAAGGAAGGTATTTTTGAGTTTTGGGGGTTTTTTCCCCCCACTACCCTACTCTCATTTGATTGGTAATAAATAAAATTAGTTTCCCCAAGTTGAGTCTGTTGTGCCCATGACAGTGTGAGTATTTGATTTCCCTGTCCTTATCTTGACCCAACAGTCTTTCATCATATTTTTCTCTCTGCTGTCCAGCTGATGAGGGGGAGTAATAGTGGCTTGGTGGGCACCTGGCAATCAACCAGAGTCAGCCCTCCACATTACTACTCTGATTAAGCAGTACATGTAAGAGAGGAAAAGCCCCACTTAACTGATGACAAAATTCCCTGAAATGCCTATTTGAGAGTATATGTGGCCACCAAATAAATCATACATTAGCAGAATAAAAATTAGAAGGAAGAATTTGTATAATGGAGTTTGTTCCAATTAATCTTCAAACTGGATGTTAAAAATGCCAACTGATATCATCAGATACTCAAAGGTTCCACTCCAGGTCCTGGGTGTTCAGGTGAGGAATGCCAGCTGTGGATACTGTAGTTGGGGCAGCAGCTCTGAAACGTGTACCTCAAACAGCAGCCACATTGACAGAGCCACGGGCATACATTCATTGCTTGTAAGGGTCAGAACCTAGAAATCATCAGTGAACTTTTCAGCAAAATAAAGTTAAGATATGCTGTTTAACAAGAACATGATCAGGGCAATCATGTTTATTACAGCCCCACAGAAGACCAAGATTTATCTGCAACACAATGCGTACACTATTTCTTGAACAATGCTAAACAAACTCTGTTTGAACATGCCTAGAGTTTTTTACCAGAATCACAGAGGATGACAAATTCAAAAGGTTTTACTTGATCTTGTACAAGTTTTTTAGTTAAATTAATTTAAAAGGTGACTAGCCTGCTTCATCAGTATGAGTTCTCCTGAAAGCAGATAAAAGCAGAGGAGGGAAAATCTCTCTCAAGATCAAGGGAAATAATCAGAAAATGATTCAGAGCAGGACCCTAAACTTAAGTGCTCCAAAATGTCTCTTGAAAAAGCCACTTTCTGTTCCTTAGATAAAGTTAGGTTACGTGGCTCACCCTGCCAGGCACCTTGCTGAGTAACCAGAGGGTTACTAGAGTTTAAGTTTCTGAGACAGGAAAGCATAAAACTCCAATCACTTTCCAAAGGTTACATTCAGATCTTAGATTTGGATTTCATTACATTACTGCATTTCAGAGAGCCCACAAAATTGGTTTAGCTGTATAATTAATAAGAAAGAAAGGAGGAGTCTGTATCCTACTGTGCTTAAACTGACTGATTTAGATTTCCTACACTAGCCTTCCATAGTATAGTGATGCAAGGACTTCAGTAATGGAATCTTAAATCTATTTTACTAAGAGACTTTCCAAATACCAGTTTCAACAATCTTATGATTGATATCTCGACTTACTCACATCTAGGAGGCACAATCAGCAATACAGTATTCATAGGCCAATTTAAGGCTTTTTGTTGTGGCAAATAGGCAAGACAAAGTGTTAATTAGGTACTAAAGTATTACTTAGCAATAGTGAAAACCAAAGAAATTATAAGAATAAAAGAAAAAAGGGATGCACACTGCAAAACTGTCTCCAGAAAAATAGAGGAAGAAGAAAATGGGAAAACAGGTAGAGGGGAAGCCTAATTGTGTCTCAGTGTCTCACCTTGTCAACATCCATAACAGTGTTGAGGGACTCAGTCTACAAAGCATGTATATCCCTATTTAAAACAAACATTTTTGGCCCTTCGTCGGTAATATTGGCTTATCCTCTCAGAGAAGATGACAGGAGACCTGCAAATTATATTATATTATATATCTTATCACTTAAGTGCTTAAACAACAACACTGCACTGCAATTAAAACTTCAGAAGATGACACATCACTGAAACAAGGAGCTTTTGTAGCATCAAACCCATGTTTTCTTCCTTTGCTTGTTTATTAGGTGGTTATTTAAAATAGCAAAAAAATTCAGTGAACACTCAATACAGCAAAATGACTGCATTTTATGTGATAATGACCTCTTTCTCTTTTGATTACAGGACAGTCTGTCATTAGTCTTAATGATATGGGTGAGATAAGGGAGGTACCATGGGTCTGGGGAGAAAATAACCAGCCCTTTAAGGCAGCTGGATCAGCACTGTTCAGGCTAATATTTTCTGTCTACCAGCATCTTGCCCTGCCCTCCAGCCTTTCCAGAACCACCAGTGCTCCGCACACATACTTCATTGCATCAAAACTCAGAAAAATACAAGAATTCTATCTATCTCTTACACGGTCTCTGAATTCTGGTATTGTCCATTTTGGATGGAGAATGACATCCTAGTAAAAACAGGTGTGTTTCTTGCCATCTTTCCACTCTCAGGTTTCTTGGTGTATAAAACCACACAGTTCATCAGCTGTCAGAACTTTTGGATTAAGTTCATTCCAAATGGGCATTTCTTTTGTGTTCGCATACATGCGATAAAGAACTTTCAGAACCTGAAGAGAAGGAACAGGGTGCATGTTAGTGACACAGTTTTCATACAGGAGGAATTTTTGACTTTTTCCTGAACTGGATCTCTGACTGTGAATCCCTGCACTCAGCCAGCAGTTTACATTGATTTATTCTTGCCTCTGTGCTAGTTTAGTCCCAAATTTCCATTAAGCCTAAGGATGGAAAGGAGACTCTCAGTCCGAAACAGCCATATTCTGAGCTCAACTCTAATAGAAAGTGTTAAATGGAGAAGAAAATCTATGCAGTTGCCAACATTTAGTAGCATAAATAGGAAAACATTATGTATTAGAATTATTTGTCTAGTGTTTTGGTAATAAATACCATGATGTCTGTCTAGAAGCCTAATTAAAACATCCTGCTTCTCCTTCCAGAACAAAGTATTACTTGGTCTGTCTGTCAAATTGAATGCTCATTGCTTCATGCCATGCTTAACTGTCCTTTGGGACATGCAAACAACACATAAAAATGTAGAATTTGCTTGCAACATTTGAGATTTCTATTGCACATCATGTGGCTGACCGAGCGGCCTCAGCAGCGTGTTATTACCCTACAGCCTCAGGCAAAGGCAACGTGGAGAAGGATTTATGCAGGAACTGTGGAAATTTCTTTACAATGCGAGGTGGAAAACATGCTACATAGGCAGGGAGGCACCTTACCCTTTCTGTTCCCTGCAATTCCAACAACAAACACAGAGTGACACACTGGCGGTTGCTCCTCCAGCTGGGCATCCTACCACGCAGAAGGGGCACACACTGAGCTCCTCTCCTCTCCCTCTCCGTCTCCTTCTCCCCTTGTAGTTCTTGTCACAGAGACACAATGATTCACAAAAAGTTTTTTTCCCCTCCACATTCTTATTCCTTTTAATAGGAAAAAATAAGCTTGCACCTTCTTGGCAGATTTGCCTTGGAGAAGCTGATGTTGCATCAGCTGTCTGTCTGAAGATGACTCTTAGAAGATGATAAGATAATTAGTGCAAAGGAATGAAAGCAGTTACCTCGGCAAGAGAGGACAAATCCTATTCTGCCAGACAGCCACACAGTCCAGCAGGACTGTGAAAACCCAAGGATACAGAACAGTTATCACAATTTTGCCATTGCTTTAGCAGAGTGAATTTCACAATCCGTTGTACAGCTATAATTCAGACACATACAAACTCAGTCTGCTAATGTAATACATTACTTCCAAAGAAATAGTTGTATGAGTCACAGAATGGAGATAGCTTGGCTGCTTGTGTATTTCTGTTTTAGTGTATTTGCTCTGGTTTTCCAAAGTCTGACAGGAGCAAGTTCATGATCCTCAGTGCTTGTCTTCTGATTTACCCAGTTAGCAGGAAACAAAACACTCTGTAGAGGGCTGACTGTAAAGTTCATAATACCCCAAGGCATACCATACTGTCTTTCACCCTTTAGTCAGGATAATGGAACAAGATAGACAAGAACACAAAATCCTTTATAAATCTTCTGATCAGTCACATTCAGCCAGCTTGGTTATTTCCAATATGCCATAATAAAGGTAAGGAGTGTGCTGTCACATACAGCAGATGTGGATGTTCCTTGAAGAAAGGTGGAAATATATGCACTTTTTATTTGAGCTGTATACTCACCAGTGTTCCTACGTTTCACTTTTTCACCCTGTCTGTAATTAAACTTAATTAGTGCTTAAATTTGGCTTATGGGCAACTAATTCTTGTGAGTATGCATGCATGAATACATGTACATGCATGTTTTTAATGTGTATAGCACAATGTGCATTATGTTACACATAAAAGCCAGATCACACGAAAGTCACATGTAGCCATGTACATTTCAAATCCACACCTTCTTATTTATATGTTTTTGTTCCCTTACTCTTCTTACCTTACTATAAATACCTGACCAACAATGAATTTGCTACCCAGTACAAATTCTTGTTACTGTGCACAAACGAATGTTTTTGTCACTCTAGATTGTCACTGTACACAGCTTTCCTGAACAGGACACAAGTTTCCTTATGGGCATATTTATCATACTGACGAGCATTACTGCTGTAATGAAATGCCTCTGAAACACTGAGTCATTGAGAGACACTTTATCAATACTTTAACATACTCAAAAATAATCTTCATGTCTAATACAACCAACCCACTGGCAATTATCTTGATCAAAAATCTTGAGAGAAGTAATTAAAGACAATGAATTCTTTTACTTTGAGAATGAAGTTCTCTTCTGGCAAGTACAGCTCCAGGGTAGATTGTTCAACCATCTGCTCAAACTGTAGGTTCCTCGTCCTCGGAACATCCAGAGCTGGAAACAGGTCACTGATCAGGCCTGTGAAAATTGGGATATCATCTGTCACTATTCTATGCAAATTGAAGTCTCTTAAGACTCACATAAGCACGTGCAAAAGGAGGGTAAACAATATATCACAAGAGCATTAAATCCTTTCTTTTAGGATTCCCTTTTTATTTGAAGGCAAAACACCAGAAATAGATTTTACCCAATCCTCAGGTCTGTTCTTGTCTCCTTGTTTCAGGGACCCAGCAATTAGAAAAACTGACTTGATAGCATGAAGTCCCCAGTCATAACAGCCCTACAAAAACATTTTAACTAGTCAGGTTAGCACAGGAAATATAACTAAGTGGTAAAGTTTATGAAGAAAACAATCATTTTACACACAGAGTGAAACAAGACATTCACTTGTAGTCTTTCAGTGGCTTTTGGTCAGTGTGTTAGAGGTTGATTTAAAAAAATAAAAGGATGACATATATATATTTATGTATATCTATTTAATCTTCAGTATTCCACTATTTGGTTCCCTATTCTTAACTGGCCACCAGCTGCGTAAAGTTTGAAAATATATTCTGCAGCCACACCTAGGAATTCCATATAAATACAGCCTATTAGTATTATCATTTCCTCCCCTCCCCCCCCCCCCAACAAAC